>JAECWX010000532.1:1537500-2137500 GCA_018151165.1 Drosophila arawakana
AGTTGAGACTGACGGAGTTAAGTGTTGACGCGGCTCGTGCTTCACTTTTAATTTCTATTCGAGGTGCCGCCACATTTTGCCAGTGTGTTAGTTGATGAGGCCATTGTAAGCACGAGCACACAACCAAACTGGCAGTGGGGCAATGCAACCGACACCACCAACCACACAACTAACAACACTCAAGGACTAACTTTAAAATGCTTACTTTAAGTGCTGTCAAAGTCGAGGTTTAGCTTTTAAACTGCCCAACTCTCAAACTGATTTAATCTATAGCTAAATCTAAACGAAATCTGAAGGATTTAACAATATAAATAGCAAGCCACATTTAATTAATTTTATTTTCATCAAGTTTAAAAAACTTAAAAAATATCAATATATTGAAATAAAAGCACGCGATATATTTAAAGCGAGTAGAAGTAAACTTTTCGTATTTGTACATTTCACTGTGTCATTTTCATGTGCTGCAGGGCCAAAAACCAATCAGCAGAAACAAAAGAACTCCAAGTAAAAGGGTCAAATCTACGAAACCGAAACTGTCACAAAAGAAGAAAGAAAAAAACCGGTAACTTTGCAAATAAAACAAAAGAAATACAAACAAATTACTTGCTCTAACCGAAACGATTGAATTTTGTAAAGTATAAAGTGAGAGCGGATGTCTAAAGAGGCTAAAAATCGAGTCAAAGTGGTTGGATGGCTAAAAAGATGTAGGCAAAGTAAAGCAAGTAGAATTTTTGTATATGTAATAAGTGGTAAGCAAACCGTTTGTGGTACATTCTAGTTAATCTAAGTAATTTTTTGTATATAAGTTAAATAACAAAAACAAATTATGCAGTTAAAGTTTGAAACAATTTTAAGACTAAGTAATGTGGGAATCTATCAAAATTTTTTCAAACTTTTATGGATTACAATTGAGGTATACATTTGAATTAAATAGTTTAGAATAATATTAAATTGCTTCAGGCGCTATGTTCGTCAAATACAAAAGATAAAATATGCATAAAAAATTAACAAGTTGTAAATGTTGTGCATACTTTTAGGCGCAGCGCAAACAGCGAACCCATTTTGACGCAATAAAAATAAGATTATTATTTCCAATTTTAATTTAAATAAACTCTGTTTGAATGTTAAATAATTATACTGTAAATAAAAAGTAAATCAAATGTAATTTAAACTAAATTTAACATACGTTTAGTTGTATCTATTGCAAATCCTTTTTATACGTTTTTAATGGCATTACAAAGAGACTTAAGTTTTCGCTAGTTTAGACCACAAATGAAAATTGTTATTATTAAAATGAGTTAATTCAACTAGAAGTTTGGTTTTGTATAAATTCCACAACAACGTGTGTTTGCAACACTCAGAAATGTCATAAATTGAGAGTTTAATTTACAATTCAAACACTGAGTGCATTATCATCATCATCATCTTCATCGTCATCGTCATTCATTGCCAAAGTGAATTCACTAACTCATACTCCATCTCTTTCTGCCTTCCTCTGTCTCGCTCTCTCACTCTCTTGTGTCTGTCTGTGTGAAGCCGTCTTTTCGTCCATTAAATATACAAAACCTCATAAAACAAAGTTGGCCAACAAGCATTTTTAATTGATTTCCACGCCAATGGCTGCTAACCAGCTGCCCCTAGACCCCTCAACCGTTGACCCCCAAACGCCCTCCTTTTGGGGTTATACCCCCCAACCCCCTGCAGGCCGTACTTCTCGAAAAACTGACCCTCAAACTCAAGCGGACCATTGATGTGTGATGTGTGTCTGAAAAGTTTACAATAATTTTTACACATTCAATAGTTGCGGCTAAACGCCAAATGCCAACGCCAGGATGAAGGACACTGCACAGTGGGCAGTTGGAGTGGACCAGTGTTCCCCACTGTACGAATAGTGCCAGACACAACTGTGACCGACAACCGACAACCGACAACCGGCAATGACCAATGAGAACGATGAAGAGCAGAATAAAAGTTTTGTTGGCATATTTTGGAAAAAGCTGTTTTCCAAAATGCTCGCTTCACTCCTACACACACACACACACACACACTCCGAGCTACACATGCAAAAGTTCAGAGTTCAACGCATGATTGTGAAAATGGAATTGCCAAAGTTGCGGACGAGGGCGTAAAAAAGTTGCACAATTTTTTTTTTTTTTTTTTTTATCTATTTCTGCTCTGTGAATTTTTTTTTTTTTTTTTTTTTTTTTTTGGTTTTTCTTTATTTTCCTTTTTCATTTGTCATTTGGCAAAATACTCTTTAGTTCTAAGTCCTTTTTTGTGCATAATTTCCTGCTTGTTGGCAGTATACTCTAGCGTAGTGAGGGTAATTTAGCTATCATGAGCAAGTTACTTCAATGAAGCCATAAATATTGGCTTTATATAAACTGAACTTTAAGAAATGGTTTATTGTGAGTAGTGCCAAATTTATTACAGTTTATTAAATAATTTAAATATTCTTAGTTACTACATTCATTTTAAAATATTTTTAATGACTTTTTTTAAAAGTAACATGTAGATAAATTAATTTTATTCACCTTTTCATATATTACGTAATTTTATATATTTTTTTTATATGGCTAAAATAACATGTTTGGCTTAGAAACAAAAATAATGTGTTTTTAAAATTATAAAATCATTAATTAAATGCAAATATTTTATTTTAGAGATTTGAGAAATTAAAATTGAATTGATTAACTATTAACTATTAATTAATTTATCAATCTAAACTACTAAATTTTTTTTTTTTTTTAAGCCTTTTCAGTTTTAAAATAAAATTTTTTTTCTTTTTATATTTTTACCTTGTAAAAATTATTAATATTAATTTTAATTATATTTATAAACTTATTTTTGCTTAATACTCGCGACTGTTCTTAGTCTGCGTTAATGAATAAATAAATAAAAAATAAACTTTTTGCTTTAAGTTGTGTATACAAATACATTTTATTTATTAGAAATATTCGAGGCTTAAAAACTTAAATAATTATTATTTTATAATTTACTTTTGAATGTGTATACAGTAAGTATACTCAAAATCTTGTAAGTTAAAGTCGTAAAGAAAAAATTCTTTATGAAACAAATGTATACTCACAAATAAGATTTTGTTATGCATAAATTAAAAGCGCATCTAGTAGTCGTCTATGCCATTTACACTCTCTTTTTATCACTTTGGCAATTCGACTAGTTGTCATTTTCAATGACAGCGGCAAGCGCCCATTGTTGTCCAGTTGCAATACAGACACACACACACACACACACACACACACACACACACACACACAGACACACACACATACATATATTAATATCTATAGCTATATATGTAAATAAAAGTGTGTGTCTGGGTGTGTGTGTGTGTGTGCAGGGCAGCCACAGCTGTTTGCAAATAATTTTAATTTCATATCTGCGAAGCTCTGTATAAAAGTTCCTAATTGAAATTGCTACAGCTACGAGTGATTACTGATGACTGACGATGACTCTAAGCCCAAAGCCCAAAGCCGAATGCCAAAAGTATTTCATTTCAATTACAAAATGGCAATTTGGTAATTTGGCAATTTAGCAATTTTACAATTACAGCACGTGTGTGTGTGTGTGTTGAAATTTAGCGAGAAACTTGAGCTAATTTGAGCAAAAAAGAAATAAGAAGATAGAAAAAAAAAGATAAAGAAAGTTGTTCAGAATTTAATCACAAAGCTCTTGATGCTCTCTGTCCAAAAAACTCAATACTTGTCGAATGCTAAGCAAAAATTTCAATGGTCATTCAAAGCACAACTGATGAGTTCACAATAGACACAACCACACACAAACACACATTCACACACAACTCGGTGTATGGTCAAGCAATCAACATAAAACAAAAGTGTAAAATTGTGGAAAGGAGAAAGCAGAAAGTAGAAGGCAACTGTATAAAAATTAAGCTCAATTACCAGAAATTTACAACATCAATAAAATAAGTGAAGAGTGCTCAACACAAAAATCACCACTCACACACACCCCCAACACACCCACACACACACACATACAAAAGGGGGGTTGAGTGAAGGAACAACAGGAAAAGAGGAGCAACATTGTGGGTTCATACGTGTATGGTGTGTTACGGGGCTCAGAGCGGGAACGGGAAAAACGTAGGAAAACTAGAGACAGGAATGGGAAATTGGGACCTAAGGGGGAGTGGTTTGGGGGGCCAAGGCAAACAAGTGTACGTACAAACTCATCACCGGATGCTGACATATTGAAACACGTACCGACAACATGCTACACCAAAATTATAGTCACTTCCTTGATTTTGATTTTGAGTACTGCCAAAAGCGTCAGCCCACCCCCGCCCCAGCCCACTTTTACCAACACATAAGCAGGCAGTAAGTGTTGCAAAATATGTTGACTCAACTCATAACATAAAGGCGGGAGGGGTGTGCCAGGGTGTGGCAGGGGCGAATGGGTCGTTCAGGCACAACACAACATAGCGACGGTTGCGTGGGCGAACACTCCAAAAAAAAATATACAAAAACAAGAAAGAAAAGTACAGTCGAGGGCGCCCGACCGTATAATACTCTCTGCATTTGTCCCGATTAAATTATTAAAATCGGTATCGAGATATTACAATGTGAATTACTTGCATTAAAACACGTTGAAACAAAAACAATCTAAGCATAATCAAACACACATCTGTTTGTTTGTATTCGAATACACATACGTTTGGCAATATGTATATGATGCAAATATGTATGTATGTATGTGTGTATTGGGCGCAGCCAGCGACCGCGGGCAGCGCTGCCGACACACAGGCAGCGAAAACGTTCGAACATGTGCTTGTGTGTTTCTATCTCGCTTGCACCTATGGGTTGATATTGCGTTCAATTATCAATATTGTAACGCTTCTAGTTTTCTTGTTTATAGTCCGATTTTAATGCGCCTTTCAGGATAGTTTAATATAGTTAGTCTCCACACGCATTATATAACTACAATACTGTACGATACGAACAAGTTCGCCAAACCCGGCATTGAAGGTTCCAGCTTTTTTTATCAAATGTGGGAAAAGTGGGCGTGGCAGTCAAAAATTTGAAATGGCAATGCAACTATGCCGTCGCTACGAACCTCCCGTTCTAGAATTGGTGATCCTAGGTGCCATAGTTACTGAGATATTTGCCGAAAACACCAATTTTTTCCGAGGTGTGTCCAGTTTTTTGCTTATTGTGGGCGAATGGGGCGTGGCATCGAAAAAAAAAAAGATTCTTGTATTGACTGACTAAATATGTGATCGTTTGACACCAAGCTCGAACTTGTAGCTCTTACCATCTCTGAAATCTGTTTGTTCATACGGACAGACGGACAGACAGACAGACAGACAGACAGACAGACGGACAGACGGACAGACGGACAGACGGACATGGCTATATCGACTCGGCTTGTGATGCTGATCAAGAATATATATACTTTATGGGGTCTGCCACGCCTCCTTCTGCCTGTTACATACATTTGCACAAACCCAATATACTCTTGCAGAGAGTATAAAAACAACAACAACAGCAGCAGCAGAATACACTGAAAGCAGCGCAGCGGCAGAGGATTTCCTAATGAGTGCTCCATGAATGAATTTCAGCCACAGAATACTAATTCGATGGAAAATTCATTTTTCCACACGATTGGCAATTAAAAGAGATTTTCTGCCACACACAGACACGCACACACAAGCCCACACACACACACACACACACACACACACACACACACACACACAGTCACACATATGAAGGACGCGCATAGCTTTTGTGTAGTCATTGACTGAATTGACAGGCGAATGGACAAAACGAACGAAAGGAGGTGAAGAAAGTGCAGAAAATAGGAGTAGGAAAAGCTGCACAGACCGACAGACAGACAGACAGACAGACAGGCAGACAGTTAGACAGCTGGTTGGATGGAGAGCAATGGGCGTTAGCTTGTTAGTCAGTCGGTTGGCTACACAGAGAGAAAAATCGCTACTCAAAGGTAGGCAGAGTGCGCAAAACGTTATGAAGAGCTAGAAAAACGATTTTTTTGGGCTACTATAAATAATAATTAAAAGTAAAACTATAAAATAAAGAGAAAAAAATAATTTTCTATGTTTTTTAGGAGTAGTAAATCTTAAATTCTTAAATAAACAAATTTTTGGTGCTACAATAAATAATAAATAAAAGTAAAACTATAAAATAAAATATTTTCCTAAAGAAAAAAAATTAATTTTTTATATTTTTTAGGAATTTAAAATAAACGTGTGTAAATCTAGCTTGGAATAATTTTTAAATCAACAAATTTACAGACCAATTTAATTACTTACCAATTAAACAAGTCACTTTAGTTAATTAAGTTTGGTTTAAAAAACTCAAAAACTGATAGAAAATCAGTTGTAACATAACGTAAGTTTCTTTAAGTTGCTTTACAAAACCAACTTGGCAGTATTTTTTTCAGTGTACTAACTGTGCAACTTCAGTCCACAGGCGACACTTGAATGTCGCTCGCCTTCTAGAGCTTAAACGGTAGAGAGAGAGAGAGAGAGAGAGAGAGAGAGAGAGGGGGGAAAGCATGACTTGTGCTGCTGCCAGGATGCAGTGTTGAAGCCAACTTGTCAATGTGACGTCAGTCAAGCAGGCAACCGACAAGCGTTGATGTATTTGACAAACAGCACGTGGACACCAACGACAGACGAACTTGTCGCCTCGTTGACCCCCCACACGCCATACCAACAGTGCCACGCCTTCTACTTCTAATTCCTCCGCCTCCTTACTTACAGACCATCAAAGCTGGTTGCATCGAAGGCTAATTTCTTTAATTGGTTGTCGCAACGAGCAGCGTTAAAGCGTTTGAAACAAGCTGCTTTGAGTCGTGCTTTGAGTGGTGGAGGAGGAACACCACGATGCAAAAGGTTTTTTTAAGACTGGGTGTGGCAATTCAGCAGCACGAGCAGCACGAGCAGCACAAGTTTGCAATCTAATAACGGCAATGCCAAAACTAAAAAGTAAAAACTAAAAGAAGAAAATTGTGAGATAGAGAAAAGTGCACGAGAAACGCATAAAAACAATAAATTGGAGAAACGCACTCGATTGCAAAGGACGAACTCCGTGCGATTCGAGGATTGCACGATTGCATCGAATGTCGTCAGAATTGTTCGCTTTCAATTTGAGTTAAGCGCGGCATGCTTGGTTACAGTGTGCCCCCACTAAAGGCGACTGTCAGACAGACAGCTCGACAGACCGACTACAAGGGGGACAGAATTGTAATGAAGTTTTCTGTTGCCGCCTTTGTGGCCGCTTCCGTTTCCTGTGCCCGTTCGCCCCGTCGCAAGTTATTGTTGTGACATCAGCAAAAGAAAGTACAATTTGACAGCTGCAATTGCGGAAACTAACGGGAACAGCGAACAGCATAACGGGCAGGCAACAAGGGCGGGCAGTTAGTGGGTAAGGGGCCAAAGTAGCCGCAATACCATCGGGCCAAAACAAAAGCTTTTAATAATTGTGCATTGAGCTTTGTTTTTTAGGCCAACAACACAAGCAATACAAGTGTGCAATTCCCTGCTACTTGTGCTGCTGCTTCTTTCACTGCCACGCCCTCTTGGCTGGCTAGTTTGCTCATCTCTCGCAAAAGACATAGAAATTGAGTTTGGAATTGAACAAAACTGTTTCAAGAACTTAGTTAAAAGTAACTCTAACCTATATCGAAAGTCAGCAAACTGGGAATACTTTTGAGTCGCATAGGCAGTACTTGATTTAGTTGCAGTTTGTCTTAATAAATACTATGTATGTTTTAAACATAATTCAATTAAAGATTCCATAAACTTCTTAAAGAAAATTCTTTCTTATGTTATTAACAATTACAGATTTGCCTTAATGATTTGACAGATTTTTAATAAATAAGAAAAAGGGAGAAAGTAAAGAAAATTGTATTAATTTAGTATTTGATTGTTTAGTTAACGTCAGAGTTTATTTAACAAGATGAGAGCAGGGTCAGTACACCTCTGCATCTCTTTAGGCTTACCGTAAGAAGAGAGGGAATCAAGATCAGTCTTATCCTAATGTCATCCTGTCAGCAGGTTCTTAACACTCGATAATCGATACTTATCCTAGACGACACTACTTAACATTACTTGCTTAAAGATCTATCGGCAGTCACTTAACATTACATGCATTACCGATATTCACATACTTAAAACACTTTACAACGTGAATTTGAGAGAGAAAAGTAGTTACAGTGAAAGCTCTACTCGCGGACAGCTCCCTCAGGCGGACAGTTCCCTTAGGCGGACGAATTTTACAGTTTTTTAACCTGATTTTCATTCAAACTTTGTTCTCTTAGGCGGACAAAAAATACTGGAACCGTGGCTGTCCGCCCAAGAGAGCTTTTCATTGTAATTCTATATATTTTAACCTTTTTCTATGCCTATAAAATGTATATGCTTACAGCTTTGCCTTTATAATTAATCCAAACAAACTGACAGATTTTTATAAATAAGAAAAAACAAAAGCCTAAATTTGAGAAAACATAATATTTAATTTCATATATTTTAACCTTTTTTATGCCTATAAAAAATATATGTCAAGCAAATTTGAAATAAATAATGATCTTAGACAAGTAACAAAACTTTTGAATTAAAATTGTTAAATATTTTTTTGACTTTCATGCTCTCTTAGACTTGATTATAAAGAGCTCACTGAGTTCTGAGCAAATCACTTAAAGCTACAGCCGAGTAATCCATAAATAGTTGTAGCCAGTTTGGAGGCTCGAGGGCTGCTTAGTGGGCGTTGGGGGGCACTTGGGGTTGAGTTGTAAGCGGCAAGTGGTAATCGGAAATAACTTAACTCAATTACGCTTAATTATTTCCTAGTTGGTAAGGAATTTCGCTCGCTCACACAGACAATAAAAGTTTCGTTTAGTTTTTGCTGTTACTTTCAATGGAGACGACGATGGTTTCAAAGTTGCTGGCGGTACCCAAGACTGAGACGGGGGGTTAAGGGGTCTTAAGGGGTCCTGGGTCTTGGGTCTGGGATCCGGGCATTCGCCACATGTGTGCCACATGTGTGAAGCAGGGGAAAGTGGCAAGTGGGGTAACTGTAGGTAGACCCACTGCTGATTATTATTATTCACTTGGGCATTTTTACGAGCTGCTTTTGGACAAAAGTTCGACTCGTTCGCTCTTTGTGCCAACTATTCAACTGTCTCCCGAGACTACGACGACGCCTCTATCATTTCCCTTTATACCCTCCTACATTTTCAGCTCTATAGATTCTTTTTCTTCTACTTGTTTTTTTTTTTTTTTTGTATTTTTATGCACAACTCTAAAAATTCAACATGGCCATGTCGACAACTCTCTCTCAGCGCTGTGTGTGTGCTCGTTGGCGTTGTGCTTTTTTATGGGCCCAGCTGCCTGGTCTACTGGCTCTACAGGGTCAATAGAGTGGGCGTGGTGGGGGGCACATAACCATTGAGATTCTTTGCCACATTCCTGGTCCAACTTTAGAGCCTTGAGAATTACAAATCAGACTGGCTGTACCTATAAAAAGTACTAATAAGTATGTGTGTTTTATTGTAGTCAACTTTATGGTTGTCTTACTTGCACGAGCTTGTTTGTCTGGCCGCGCGTTGGCAACCCTTAAATCAGTGTTACCTACTTATTTGCTTGTCGCACATCCGGTCTGCCATACTATGTTGCATGTTAAGTGTGGCACATTAAAGCTGTGTCTTCTGCTGGTTTGAATATGTGTCGTTATATAGATTAAAAGTTTTTCCTTTAGAGTGGCCATACTTCACAATTTCAAACATAATTAAAATAATAATCTAGCTATAGGGTTATCTATGGGATAACTATTACTATAGGATAACTATTTCAATCATTTGAACAACAGTTTGTTTGCCATCATTGCATACTATTAAAGACAGTACTGTTATCACATTCATCTTTCTTTTAAATAAAAAAGAAATTATTTATATTTTTTTTTTTATTTATTTTAACATATACACTCAATGCTAGCAGCCACTGTTGAGGCACTTGAAGTGTCCCTACTTTTTAAATGTGTTTCTAAAGCTTGACTAGGTTAGGAACACTTTTACGGACACCACTGTAACTACTTTGCATATAACTTTCTTTTTTATAAACTAAAAAAAAATATACATTAAAAAATTTTAATTAATATAAAAATAATACTAAAGTTAGTTGTGTTTATTATTATTTTTGTCACTAATTAAGCTAAGAATTTTATTAAAAGGTGTTTAAGTAAAAAGTAGTTGAATGTAGAAAACTCCTAATTTAGTTTAACCAATTTTTTGTTAACTTTAAAAGCAGCTTCAACAAGTAATACTTGCTGTTGCTCTAACCTAGTGCCTAACTAAGCACTGCCTTTTATTATAGACGCCACTGTAGTCACTGTTTAGTCAGTAGTGAATGGATAAATCGCTTTTTATTAAGTAATGTGTGCAGTTAAATGTCTTTTAAGCACACAACACAGCTGTGTACAGGGTGTCTATGAAGTCTTACACTTTTTTAGTGTTTGTTTTTTTGTAAATTAAGCTGACCAATTAAGTGGCATTCGTCAAAAAGGATGTCCACTCGCATAAAGGGAGTCAACTGTCTTAACTGGGCTTAAGCTGTCAAAGCAGCGCACACACACACACACAGACTAAACATGCACTCAGTGATGATAATAATATTTATGAGATTCCTCAAGGACACTTGCGAGTGAACCACTTATGGGCCCTCCGTTTTGACCCAAAGTCTTTGGTCCTGGCTCCTGAGTCCTTTGCTTGTTGGCTGTTGGCATTACCCTGGTGGCTACTTGCTGCCGAATTTTTCACAACTTGGCCACAATTTGCGCCTTAATTTGCCACAGCAACAGCAGCAACAACAAGAAGAGGAGCGGCAGCATTCAGTAAAAACTTTGTACAATAACAAAAGAGCAACCGCAGGAGTTGGCAAGTGGCAAGTGGCCTGGCTATAAGGCAACAATAACAATAACAACACATCAGCAAAATGCGCCCCAAGGACTCAACTCAACTCGACTCAGTTCAGCTCGTGTTGTTGCTGTTGTTGCCACACTGGCATCACAAATATTGCTGCTCATCATTTTTATTTGTTTGCTTTCACTTGACTAGCAAAGGTGCCCTCCCGGGTGTCCAGTGTTTTCCCCATGCCCCACTTCTGCCCCTCCTGCCTGATGCCTCCCAAAGTTTGTTGATTTAACTCGACAGCGCCCCAGCTTTGCTTGGATTTTTGCTCGGGTTTTTTTTCTTTTCGTTTTCCTTGCTTTTGCTTTGCCCTTGTCCTTGCCTTTGCCTTTGCTCTTTTCTTTCCAGTTGTGCTCCCTTCGTAACCACAGTGAAAAAGTTTGTTTACCTACGAAATTGAAGTGTGAAATAAGCAAAGTTGAATTATTCCTGGCGGACATGATAAACTGCGACCCAGCGGCCTTGAATTGGTAGGGTGTTAACGCCCCACCCGCTACCCCCTTAACCACACACCCTCACACACCCTCACCCACACACACACTCACATAAGTCCGCTATTTGTGTCAATTTGTTGCTTTGACTTTTTTGTGTTTATTTGTTTTCTTAAAGAAAATAAAAAACAAAAATCGCGAAAATGAAATTTGGCGTCCTGTTGTGAATATTTTGTAACAAAAAAAAAACTGTTATGACTTTTCAAATTTTCTCGCTTTTTTTTTTGTATCACTCATAGACCAACAATGCATAAGTAATTGTGTGTAAAATGGTGTGTGTTTGGCCCTGAAGCGTTAGGAAATCGAAACTTTCCGTCTGTAAAGACAGTTTCAATCCCACTTGACTGGGAAATCTATTTGGCACATTGTAAAACGAAAAATAATTAAATTATTTCAAGAAACATAGACTGCAGACTATAAGGTAAAAGTATGTGACAGGCAAAAGGGGGCGTGGCAGAACCCATAAAATAGTTTAGTAAACCTATTCAGCCTATTAAGCCTATTTTTTAACGTTCATGAACAAACAAAATAAATAAATTTTAAACTTTAATTTTAGTAAACTGAGACTTTTCTATTTAATTGTTAGTTAATTTTATTTCATAAAAAAATTTGTTTCATTCCTATTACCCTTCTTGTTGAGAAGCAATAACTGTCTTAACTTGCAGAAAAAGCCAAACCTATTCAGTTGAACGGCACTGTATATTGCTGATCCGCCTGACAAGTCAAGTCGATAAAGCCATGTCCGTCTGTCCGTATGGAAAAACAGATTTCAGAGCTGGTAAGAGCTGCAAGTTCGAACTTAGTCACTATCACTACATATTTAGTCAGTGCAATACAAGAATCATTTTTTTTTTATGCCAAGCCCGATAACGATATTGATAATATAATCATATATTCGGCAATAAAATGCAGAGAGTATTATACGTTCCGGCGTGCTCGACTAAATTTTTCTTTCTTTTTTTCTTCTTTTTTCTTAGGTAAACTAAAATTTAAAGCTATAGTACTGTTTGACTATAGTTAAGCATTTGAAAACTTTACGAAAATGTATGCACTCATTGTTTTGAAGTGAAAACCCTTCTAAAATGTTTAAAACTTAAAATTTTATTTATTAAATAATTTTAAAATATTTTTTTAATATATGAAATAACAATAACTTTTTTTTTTGCATTGTCCACTGACAATTTAAGCCATCAGTATATTTAGCATAGCCAAAAACATATAATAATTAATGGTTAATTAAATAAAACTTCAAAACAATTCCTTAAACTTAAAAATATTTAAATAGACTAAAAATAGTTGCACAATTTGTACGTAAAATAAGTCAAACTCCGCAGCAAAATTCCATTCTTTTGCCTAAATTAAATTTTGATATTTAAAGATATCAAATATCAAAAACAAAATTAACCTTTGATGCATACATTTTTGTTAAAAAATAATTATTTACTTTCATTTTTTTTCGTGCAGATTAATTGGTGGACACCAATGGTCTAAAAATGATGAGGAAAAAAGAAACGCTGCTGTGGCAACTGAGTCAAGCAAATGTGGCTAAAAAGTTTTCTGGAGGCGGCTAATTTGATTTTGGGGCATTAATGGCAAAAAGTCGATTTTAATTAACTGAGATCGGACCTTATTCGAAAGCGAGGCGAGCTAATAAAATTACACAACAACGCGTTACAGCAACAAAAATCGAGATACATGTGTAAATGTGTGTGCGTGTGTCTGGGTGTGGGTGTGCGTGTGAGTGTGTGTTGCCTATAGGCCTGTCATCAGCCATAATTAATGGCAGCGACATGTTCTAAGTGGCAGTCACGATTTAGCTAATTCTTTTATCGATATATGTCGATAAGACGTGCCAACAGCCTCCAGACAGCTGCGTCCAGTGTCCACTGTACAGTGTGCAGTGTCCAGTGTCCAGTTTTCTATACACTGATTTATTTTGTTATATTTTTTTTATTCTTTTAAAAATAGTTTTAGTAAAGAAAATAGATTTTTAATATTCTAAGTTCTTCATATTATAGAATTATATATTTTAGCAGAACTTTTGCTTTTGCTTTGCTTTTTTTCCAGTGTACACATCTTCCTCACATCAAAGGGCGTGCCCGTTGTAACAGCTCCCACGCCCCCTTCTGCAACTTCTGCCTACTGCCTACTCCTACTGGGTAAAATGCAATTATACAGCGACACAGTAGAGCTATCCATTGGAGTTTCCTGCCTCAACTACCAGACTATTCGACTACCAGACAGTTCATTAGTAACTTCATCCAACTCCAGATTCCGCCTTAGTTCCAAAAACTCTTGGATGCGTTGCGTAGACATTTTCAATGTCTTCGTCTTCTTCTTGTTCTTGTTCTTTTACTTTCCGGAATTTACACCATACTTTGTTGTTGTTTTTGCTGTTGCTCTCGCTCTTGTCGATTTTTATGATCCTTAGCTTTCGCTTTCGCTTTTGTTGTTGGCAAATAAGCAAAATAATTATTGTTGGCCAATTTGCAGTAAAAACGAAATACTTTTGTAACGTTTTTATTAGTTCTAAGGCCAAATCCAATTAGTCAGCATTAGCAGCAGCATCAAAGTCGCCGCACGACTCGGAATTTTCTTAAACATACGGCAAATTTTCTGTTTTTACAAATATTTTCAACAAATTTTTTTCCCAATTTGTGTATACCCTGTAAATGCAAAAAGGGAAGCGAAAGTGTTTGCTTAAAGTATAATTTCATTTTTCTATTTATTGTTTATTATGTACTTTTTACTCAGCTCTTTACTTTCGTAAAATTGTAGGGTAACTGCTAGTCGTGCACTCTGCGAGATTGTTTATTTTACTTATACTCGTTGTTTGGGACAGCAAAATTTAGTGATTCAAAACTGCAGTGGATGACGCTGAAATGCTGCTGCTTCTTTAATCTATATAATTCAACTTTTTTTTGGTAGCAGCGGCACGTGCAGCTAATGGCGGCCACCACCACGACGGGGGAGGTGGGGGGGAGAGGCGTGGAGCGGGTACGTGGTTAAGGCAGAAAATGCGGGCGTTTCTTTCTTATGGCAAAAGTTTGAAGCTTGCGCAAAAAAGTATGCTATAAAAATTAATTAATGTAAAATGTGCAACTAATTAACTTGCAGACAGCAGAGAGAGAGACAGAGAGAGATGAGAGGAGCTAGAAGATAGAGCCAAACAGTGCATAGAAAGTGGAGAGTAGACCTCGGCACCGAATGATTACGGTCGATATCCGATAACCGATATCTGTGAACCGTTAGTCGTTAGTTTGCTGTTAGCTGTTGCTACTTCCCTCGACTGCAGGCACTTAACCTCAAAAGTGCACCGCAACATGACTAAGCCGGCGATTAAACAACAATTGGCTGACAGTTATTTACACAAGTATTTGCACGCTTATACACATCCCGCCATTCTGGCTGAGCATCATGGCATCACAGCTCGGCAGCTCGATATTTGAGTCATTGATGCACAGTTTTCAATGCGGCCACAATGGACGCACACTGAACTCAAAGCTATTTGTTACTAAGCCACAAAATCCTAGTCCTTGAACTATATTCGCTGACTTACAATTTTATATAAAGGTTTATCTGTTTATCCGTATGAACACCTAGATCTTTTAAACTACAAGAGCTGACTACCAAATTTTGAAATGAAAGTCCGTTAAGGTTAAGTCAAAAATGTGAAAAAATGTAATTTGTGTTTACCTGTTTAAAACAAAAGAGTTTAATCAATGCTCGTTTATGTTAGCCGAGTGTGGTCCAAGTGGTAGAGTTGTCTGTCATTACTTTTTTGTATTTCTATGTAAACCTAAAGTCTGCGGTTCGAATCCGCGGCACCGCAGACACTTCATTAATTTTTGTTATTCAAAATAAAATTATTACATGTAATTGAAGGTAATCGAATCTTTCAACGAAGTGGGGCGTGGTGCAGCTGGTGGGCTTGCGGTTTGTGTGTGTGAGGCCGCAGGTTCGAATCCTGTCAGTAAATTACTTTTTATTATTTTATTTTTTTAGCACAATTTAGTGATCACTTTTAAAAATTTCAGAGTTGTTTGTAAACAAGTTTCTGATCAAATTTAATAATCACTTAGACCAGTGTACAACGGCGGTTGCAGCTACTTTCCCTTCTTTATTCCTGCTGCTGTTGCTGCGGCTTATTGCAGACAATTGTGGAGTAGCGGGTATGCTATTGTTATTGGGATTGGGGATTGGGGATTGAGGATTGTGATTGTGATTGTGTCTGATACCGCGGCGGCTCGATTAAAACACAACAATTTACTGATTTCTTATTCAGCAGCTCTGTCGTTCTGCTTCTTTCACTGCTGCCACTCTTACTCCATCTCTCTCGCTCTCTCTCTCTCACTCTCTCTCACTCCCTCCCTTTCGCACCCGTTGCTCATCCACAACGTAAACACAGACGAAAAACTGCTAAATCATTGCAATACAAAACCAACAAAAGCCGTTGCGTACTCTTCTTCTACTGCGCTGGAAAAAGAAGTACGAGGAAGCGACGGCATTGCCATGATCTACGCTGCGCAAATATTGAAAATACAATCCGTCTATGCGAAGTATTGATATGCCATCCTTTACATACAAACACACACACACACACAAACACACCACATTAAATACACAGCCATACATACATACATCAATATATACTGAAAGAGTGCTTTTAACAACGGACTCCGTTGTCTGCACAATGATTTATTGACGGGCTCTCGGCGAGCGTTCCACGTATTTTCACCGCATTTAGTTGCAATGCAGACGGCTCATTCTTTGCCCCCAAATTTCTCGATGTCTCCCATCCCAACACACACTTCCAGCTATACCTAAGCAACAGCAGAAGTTCATGACACGCCGGCAAATGATTTAGTCAAATCTCAGTCAAATACTTATATTTTAATAGCATAGATTCATTGCTCGATTCATAATGTTGTCCAGAATGTTTTCTCTCATGTTATTTAGCGTTATAAGAGCGCCCAACTATCGTTTAATCGGATAAAAAGAAGTGCGACTACTTTAAGTTTATCGAACTACTAAACTACTACTAAAACTTTCTTAGGAATTTTATAGTATGTTTTTTAACTATTTTTTTACGTTTATCACAATTTAATTATAAACGTTAAGTTCCACATAACAAATTAAAAAATAAGCTAATTTTTTTTTAATATTATTTATAAATAAAACTAAATTAATTTCAATTTCAATTACAAATTGTCAAATAAAATTTGTGTAAACTTTAACTATTCGATTACAATCTGTTAGATTTTGTTGTTATTAGGAATGATTGAACATCAAAAATTTGTATATTAAATTTTATTTAATTCTTCAAATTTTCTCAAGTTAAAAAATAATTTTAAAATAAATAATAAAAAAGCAGCAATGCTAACAAATAATATGCTTATAAGTATTAAATGGGACAGTGCTTAAAATACGACTTTATGTGTTATTAAAACAAAAAAAAGGCTTTATTTAAGACTATTATTACAGCAGATTTTTTGATATATTTTAATTATTTTATTTGTTGGCAAAACACATGAAATATACTTGTAATTATTAATTTCTAAAACTATGACACACACACACACATTTCAACACACTTCCCATCGAAGCAACTACTTCCATCACTTTAAATTCATAAGCATTTGAGACAGCACAGCAAAAAAAAAGAGCAACAAACGAGACGTAGCAAAAAGAACAATAAAATGGCTAACAGAGCATCTTAGCCACATTATTGCCAACTAAACAAAGTGCAAGAAACTACAAAAGAAAAAACCTATAAACAGAGCGTACACTCAGCGAATTTTATAGCCAAATAATAAACAAAATAACAAAGAAAAAAAAAGAAACTAATAAATGTATAAAAATGAGGTGAACAACACCCTGTAAATATATCTGTGCTTTGGGGTGTACTAGACTAAATTCAGTACTTACATTTTCGCCAAGTGTATGCGGTCTTGTCGCATTGAAAAGCGCTTCGATTCATTAGCAAAGTGCATTTTCTTGTACGATATGAAGAATTTAGTCTGCTGTTTCTTTTGTTTGAGTACAGTGAGCGCCTGGTATATGCGCATGAGTCATGCAGTTAACAAATCTATAAATTAATGCTTAATACCAACGAGGGAGCGGTACAAAAAGCTGCAATAGACACACTCAATAGCCAAAGTTATTATATTGTGTGGGTTGGGCGTTGGGCTAGGGGTCCCAGGACATTGGGGGTAAAGGCCTGAAATATTGTGCACAAAGAGCAAAAGTAATAAAGATGTGCTTAAAAATCGTTCATTGAATTCGTGACAAAAATACTTTTAGACAAGCCAAAAAAAGAACTAGTAGGAAAAGATGCTGTCGAGTTATTCGACTGTAAAAGACCGTGTGTTTTTAAAGCAAACATATTTTGAATTGCAACAAAGTTCAGTAGTAGCTAAAGTTACTGACTAAAGTGTTGATTAAATCATACTTACTATATATATATATTATATTATATATTAAACACTGATTTCGTACTGGAGTTGTTCGATATAGGCGTCAGATCCATAGAAACATCAAATAATAAAAGATTATCAATCAGAATACTTTGATCTTTCGACGCAAGTTTCCATGAGTCTTCACTTGTTGTGAAGACATTAGTGAAAGTGGCTAAAATCTAAACTTAACCCATAGATCAACTTGTATTCAAAATTTCGTTACCGTAGCTCTTATAGTCTCGGAGATCCTGGGTCTCAAAGCAACAGAAGGGAGACCCTCCTCGCCTCCTGCCGCGTGTTATGCACATTTTTCAGCCAAAACTTATAGACCTCTGTACCTATTTCAAGTACAGAGTCTACAAAAAAGGAGGGTAGTGCAGTAATCGCGGGTCTGCAGCGGGAGGAAAATGAAAATGAAAATGGAGATAGAGATGGAGATGGAGATGTCAGCTGAAAAATGCGACTGAGCAAAAGACAATATTTGCTTGTTGGCAGCTAGACAGACGGACAGAAGCAGTGGGCCAAAATGAAAATGTCCAAGTGGCAGCGGCAAACAAAAACTGAAATAAGATGGCCAAAAGAGCAGGTTTTGGGTGAGCAGATGGCAGGAGAGTAGAGGAGTTACCCAAATGCAGTGGCATTAAATGGCAAACGCGACAGAAATGCTGAAAGAAAATTCGAAAGAAAAAAGCGAGCAACAAAATTGTGCAAATTTAACGCTTGGTTATCGACTGCAGAATGCCCTGTAGCTCTCAGTAAATTAATACTTAACGTGATACAACAAAAGTTGTTAATGCGAAATGATTGGCTAACACTTTATAATTTTTAAAAGTTAATCTGTAGAAGTAAAACATTTTAATAAAATTTGTTTTGATGAAAAATCAATAAATCAACATATAAATTAGATTATGAATATTTTCAGAGCTAAATAAATCAAGAATATTCTTAAAATAAATATGGCATACATAATTTATAATCTCAATTTATATTTTATTCGTTAAGATTTGAATAGAAAATTTGAAATTGTTTCAAGTATTTATTATATCAGTGAATTTAACTACCCTACTACTCTACCTCTCTCGTACAGGGTACAAAACGGCTGACGGCCAACGGCAAAGAAGTTAGGAAAACCGACTGCTGCCGATTAGATTTGAGGGTTTTTCTCTTTTGCCAGCTTTTGTAGGTTTATTTGGTTTCTTTTTTGGTGGCCAAGTGATGAATGAAATTATATGCAACATGCACTGACCGCAGCATAGAAATGCCACGCCTCTTCCACAACCCAGGCTCTCACTCGACCGCCTTTGGCTTAACAAAAGAGAGTAGAGCCTGGTTGGTTAAGTAGCGGGGAGGCGGGGGGATGGGACTCAGGTGCGCGCGAGTCGGGGAAACAGGCTAAAATAACAGCGTCTGCCATTTTTGCAGGTCACTGCGCGCATACAAAAGACAAAGACAACGAGGACAGTTGGCACAAATCGCTGAATGGGCCAAGAGCACTGAGGGCTGAGGGACAGCTGGTATGGTGGGGGGATGGGTAGGGCGATGGGGAGGGTACAGTCATGGCTATAAGTAGACCTTTTGTTGGCATTGCAACTGCAACTGACAAGCATTTTGCGTATAGAAAAACCGTGTAAATTGTTTGTCGCCGTTCTTTGAAATTGAATGAATCAACTTATTTCACTTTAACTCGAATTTTGTTGGCAGCAAAGCGCGAAAGATAGAACAAGTCAACGGAGTGCCCTGTGTGTGAGTGTGTGTGTGTGTGTTTTAAGCTGGCCTAAAGCCTAAGCCAAAAGTGCAAAGGTTGTGAGGGCACGCAGCTAACCTCAAATTAAGCGCTCACAATTGCAACTTAAAGCTTATGTTAGTCCTTGTTGTTGTTGTAGCTTCTCTAATTTTGCTGCACGCACACGGAGTCCCACTCTAACACAGACACAAATGCACTGAAAAGAATTTGTGAGAACTAGCTCTAAATATTCTGCAAACAAATTTTTAAAACTTTTTAAGGGTAAAAAAATTGTTATAAAATAATTTATCTACATTTTGTAGTTATATGTGAATCTTATGAAAATAATATATATTTTAAACATGTTAGTTCCTATTTTTTAGCGTGTACACGCACACAGCCATTTCCCATCTCCCTCTCTCTTCAGCTCTTCCCACCATTCTCTCTCACTCACTCTTTTATATACGCACAACACGTGCTGCAAAAATGTGAGTACACACAGTAAAAACATAATTATAAACACATGTTGCGCCCAGCCACACACACACCCACACACACTCACACACACCCACACAGCATACACATGATGTGCCTGTAGAATCCTTTGAATTTTGTCCATCATGTATTCAGTTACATGATTCGAATTTCTGAAAAGTTTCCAACCAACACATCAACTGACCGCTCCTCGTTTAGTTTATCTGGCCAACAGTTTCTCATCAGGATTTCGAGAACTTGGCCACATTCGGCAGTGCACGGAAGGGAAGAAGGGCTAGGGAGCTACGGAACTCCGGCCGTTGACTGTGCAGCACTACAGACTGGTATTGAATTCGACACTTCATATGCATAAGTTTATATAGCCCAGCAGGAAGGGGTACTTTCCGCAGTTCCATTGGAAAGTGTGTGCATACACTGAAAACAAAAAAGTCTCGCTTTAAATTTAGAGTGACTGAAGGAAAATGTTTTGGTAAAAATACTGGTTTAGAAATAAATAAGAACTACACTTTCGTTTAAAATATATTTTAATATATTTTAAAATTTAAATTAATTTTAAAATAATAATTTCAGTTTTTGATTCTTTAGTATTATATTCTATTATATTCCACTTATATCTAATTTAAAACTTGAGTTTCTGTACTTTAAAAAACAATAAACACTCAAAAATAATAGCTTACATTTTAAAATAAATAATATAATATAAAATAAGCATATAATAATTTAATTTAATAAAATTTTAACAATAATAAAATAAAATATAAAAAATATATTAAACATCAAAACTTCTTATTTAATTTAATATTTAAAATATTCTAGTGTGAGTTTTCAGTAATAAAACATTGTTTAATCTTAAAATAAATTTCCATCTAAATGTTTAAGCTTCTCAGCTCATTCTTAAAATAAATAATTACTATGAAAACGTATAAATAAAATCGATTCCTATGGGTAAATTAAAAAACTTATACTCTTATTATAAAATTATTATATTAAAATGCGAGTAGAAAATCCCTATTAACCCATAAATATTTCAAAACAGCTGCGACTATTGATGGTCAACATATGTTTTCCATGGCGCGCCGAAAGCCCCTTAATTTATATTATTTGCGTTTTTCCTACACTTTTTTTGTTGTTTTTGTTTCAAAATGAACTAATTAATTTCAAATAGTTTGCACGTGATTTATCGTTGCGATTAATAAACTGTGTAAACTCATACAGTAAACTTCAAAATGTCCAACAATTTAAAAAACAATTTAGAAATGCTTCAAACTTATGCTGTGAATAATCACACAGAAAAAAAAAAAACTATTACAAAAAGTATAACGAGAGTTTGTTTGAAAATAGGTATAGCTGTTGTCTGTGTGAAGAGAGGCTTCACTGTATTGCCAACTGGCCAAAATGAAATTTATTAGTGCACTTGACAATTGCAGCGAAACGCTGAGCGCACATTTTTCATATTTCAATTCAGACGATTTGTCGATTCTTTTCAAAATACGCTAACACTTGTCGGAGTACATGGACTGAGTGAAGGACTTTGTTTGGAAAGCACTAAAACTGTTGGTCTAAAAGTACAACATGTTTAAAACTTTGGTTATAAATTTTAAGCTAATTCAACATTTATTGTTAGTCATTTTCGAAATTTTTTTTATTAAACTACTGTTTTTATTCTAAAAATTTAAAAAAAAAAAGTCAGTTACTATTAAATAAAATTTAAAAATTATACATAAAATTGGAATAATTGTTAATACGAAGATACGAAGATTGTATAATACTTCACCTATTTTTAGACCCCGTACTCTAAAAAAGAGTAGAGGGGTCTATTAGGTTTTTTTTTTCTTTATAATTTTCCAAATTTGTTAAATAAAATTAAAACTACTGGTTTATATTAATAAGATTTTATCTACATTAAATGAAAAAAAAAATCTTATAAATATATATTTGTATATATTATATATGTATATATTTTTTATATATTATATGTTTTTTAATTTTAATTTTGTTATGGAAAATTGTTTAATTAAACTAAAAAGGTTTAATTACGGTTTTAATACTACAAATGTTTGTTTAAAACACTTTAATTATAGAACTTCATTTTTTTTAATTAAATAAAAATTCTTAAAGTTATTTTATTTGTTTAATGATATATTAGCGAAGTAAGACTGTACTTAATTGGAAGCTATGGAAAGAATATGCAAGTTGTCGATGTGACAAAGTAAAGTCACACACACACCTACGCACAAAGAGGTAGAGTGTGCGAAAGGAAGGCGTAGAAAGAGAGAGAGAGAGAGAGAAAGAGAGGGAGAGAGAGGAAGGCAGAGAGATATAGATAGAGGTACGCACAGCTTGCACTTAGCACCATCGGGGCTTAGCATTTCGCAATGCAATTCCATCTGCGCTGCACAGAAATTGAAATTAACCCCTTTTTGCAAGCCCATCACAGCCCCAACCCCACCACTCCCCCACTCAGGGTGCGCTACCTTCCATGTGCTATTTATCTATCAGAGCGAGCACGCTTATTGCGCACTGCCGCATGCCACATGCCGCATTCTGCACTTATAATCACAGCTATGAAATATGACAAACAGCAAATCGCGCGAGTTATTACATCGAACGGGCTCAAAATATTTCATTTATTGTCATGGAAACGCGTGTCGAGTGTGCTTCATGCGACAGGCGGGGAAGGGGGTGGGGGGGTGTGCTGCTACGGGGTTTGGGGAGCGCAAAATGCAACACACAATAACGAAAAGCACTGGCTAATGAGCTGCGGTCTATCAATACGTTATTCCCATTGTACTTCAATGGAAGCCAACGTATTTGTTCTTTATTTCTTTTGCAATGCAATCATTAATACTTTGTCCTTTAAAGTAAAAACCTTTAATCCGGCTACACAAACCGTTAAAGGCCGATAGAAAATTATTTAACTGTTAAAGCGTTGGACAGTGTGTGACGACTTCATTTCAATTTATACAAATCATTAAAATTATATTTTCTACAATTTATTTTGGATATTATAAGGACATCCGTATAAACACCTGGATCTTGGAAAACACTAAAACATTCGAGACCAAATTATGTGTATGTTACCATATTAACTATCCTTACTAAGTTTGATAAGGACAATTATACCTTATAGCTACCATAGGCAAATTCGCTCAAAGATAAGAAATTTGTATGAAGGCAGATAGTGTTAGTTGGAACTCACTTATGTGAATATCCTGATTTCAACGATCCTTAACGAAGTTTGGTGCAGACTGGACAACTCTGTCCTATAGCTCTCCTATGACAAATCAGTCGAAAACTCCATTGGAGTCTTTTAGCAGTTAAATGCCAGTTAACTAAGAACCCAAATAAATATATCAATGCAGATTTCTTTGCACACTTCATAAGCAATCAAAGTAATTAAAATGTGCTCAGTAAGATAACAGAATCTTTAACTAGGCTTTCAAACTACAACCAAACTAAACGTTTTCTACTAAGCGCTAAATTTGGCACAAAAAAGCCAAAAAAATGTTTTCCGAACAAAAGTAAAAAAGTGCAGAACAAATAACTGATGCAATTGATAGATGTACGTGCATGTATGTGAATATTGAATTGAGATGAGAGAATAGAAAATAAAAACAAGAAAGAAAAGTACAGTCGAGCGCGCCCGACCGTATAATGCTCTCTGCGTTTGTCCCGATTAAATTATTAAAATCGGTATCGAGATATTACAATGTGAATTACTTGCATTAAAACACGTTGAAACAAAAACAATCAAAGCATAATCAAACACACATATGTTTGTTTGCATGCGAATACACATACATATGTACGTTTGACAATATATGATGCATGCATGTATGTATGTGTGCATTCGGCGCGGCCAGCGTCCGAAGGCAGCGCTGCCGCCACACAGGCAGCGAAAACGTTTGAACATGTGCTTGTGTGTTTCTGTCTCGCTTGCACCAACGGGTTGATATTGCGTTCAATTAACAATATTATAACGCTTCTAGTTTTCTTGTTTATAGTCCGATTTTAATGCGCCTTTCAGGATAGTTTAATATAGTTAGTCTCCACACGAAACATAAATAACCATACAAACAAAATCGCTAAAAAAGGCATTGCAGTTGGAAAAATATTTTATCAAAAGTGGGAAAAGGGGGCGTGGCAGTCCAAATTTATAGATGGCAATGCAACTATGCTGTCGCTAGGAACTCCCGTACCAGAATTGGTGATCCTAGGTGCCATAGTTACTGAGATATTTGCCGAAAACACCAATTTTTACCGAGGTGTGTCCAGTTTTTTACTTTTTGTGGGCGAATGGGGCGTGGCATCGAAAAAAAAAAAGATTCTTGTATTGACTGACTAAATATCTGATCGTTTGACACCAAGCTCGAACTTGTAGCTCTTACCATCTCTGAAATCTGTTTGTTCATACGGACAGACAGACAGACAGACGGACAGACGGACAGACGGACAGACGGACATGGCTATATCGACTCGGCTTGTGATGCTGATCAAGAATATATATACTTTATGGGGTCTGCCACGCCTCCTTCTGCCTGTTACATACTTTGCACAAACCCAATATACTCTTGCAGAGAGTATAAAAAAGAACAAAAAAGAGAGAATAGAAAATCGAGATGAAAGATACGTGAAACTAGAGTTTCGATACTGGATACGATGGCAATTGTAAAATGCATTTGACATTTCACAGAGATACTGACGATAGAGATATATATATGTACATGCTTCCCCTCTCCTCTTCCTGCCTCTCACTCATAGTATTGCTATCTCGGTCACTCTATCACTGTCGCTATTGCTGGCTGTTAACTGAAATTGACATTTTGGTTTTGATTATTGCGACCTTTGGTTGGAGTTTGACTGGCAAAGTGACTCAAGCAATGAAATCAATCAAAATCACAATACACGACTTCAACTATTCAGAGTGTTTGAGGGCTGTGCCCGAGGAGGTGGCGTTGAACTAAATTTGTACAGCATTTGGCTATATAAATGATTTAATTGGTTAGCACTTTTATGGCAAGTCAAAAACAAAACGAAAAGGAAGTAGTTGGCTGAAACCATTTTGTGCTTTTGATTTGCCACAAATCAATTGACAATTTATAAACTAGTTAGGTATGTGCAATCACTTAAACCTAACCTCACATACATGCGACCTAACCTCACTTGCCTCACAGTGAGAGCAAGAGAAGGAGGTGTGCAGGTGTAAGCGAGACAGAGAGAACTAAAGATAGATCGACTCACCTGCCGTGTGCATTTGTTATTCATGAGCAGCTATCAACACCAAACAATGTCCAACCATACCTTTTGTGTTGATAACAACAACAAGGAGTTAAGGAAGAAGCAGGAGAAGGCGAGAAGAAGTGGGGAGTGGGGTGGTGGAAAAAGAAGAAATAGCTCGGAAAAAGGCATTCGTTGGTTGTCCCGTGTCCAAAAGCTTGATTGTCCAATGGTCCAGTCTGACGTTTCCGCTTGCCAAATGCAAACGGAAATGTCGCAAAAAATGGGGCTAGTTCATTGCCTGTTGTGGGGGCGGGCTGGGGTTGTCGCGTAGGGTTGGCAGGAGTGCCATTCGAATCGAGTCTGCTGCAACTGCCAACTGCTTTTGTTATGAATGATGATGGAAAATCTGGCAGCAGCATCTCAGCAACTGGGCCGCCAAAAAATTTAAAATGAAAAGCCACCCACCAAACCCCCACAAAAAAAAAATGCCCCAGCAATGGAGGGGGGCGGTGGGTAGGGTTGTAGCATCGTAATGTGGTGATTCAATTCAGTTTGTGCAATGAGCAGCCGGACAAAACTTTGAAAAATGGTAAGAAGCAATGTGGAACGACCGAAATCGTAGAAAATCGCACTACGTAAGAACTAGAAAAACCCCTCTTCACCGTACCACCCACAGCCCCCCTTTTCTATTGGTATTGAAATGCAAATGGTCGTTGCCTGCCGAAATTAAATTATGTGGAAGTAATGATAACCCTTCTGCTATGCGACCGATGCGGCCAACGGTTGATTCAATTGCCAGCCAGCAGGAGAGTGAGACAACCCTAGTTGGTACTGGCGTGGACAACCCTACAGTTTAACTGGGCGACGCAACGCCCATTTTGGCAGCTGTCTTCTATATTAATACCCGTTATGCGCTGCAGGCGGGTGTATTAGTTTTGTAAAAAGACGCTTCTCCTCTTTAATGACCAAAGAGCTTACTAATGTTCGTCAGCTGGCCATTCTTGGACATACAAAGCAAGAAAAAATAATGAGTTGTGCAAATGTTGTTCACCTTTAAAGTGTTCATTTTTTTATCATCAATCATTGTACTGAATCTTATCGAAATCTTGCTTATATAACAAAAGTTATAGCTGTTATAAAACTATAAATATCACTACAGCCAAAAAGTATGCAGTGTTGTCAGAACTACAAAGGTGTTTTTTTATTTTACTGTTGAAATATTTATAAAAATAATTTCACCAAAAGGAAATCTTACACACTCCCCGACGGGGAATTGAACCCCGGTCTCCCGCGTGACAGGCGGGGATACTAACCACTATACTATCGAGGATCTTGCGTGTAAGAAATAAATCATTTTATTTAACTGAGTTATGAGTATTCAAAGTTTAAAACAGTAGACGGTTTTAACCAAATTAATTATAGTGTATTTCATAGTCAGTTAATCTAATTGAACGCACATTGTTGTTTTGCTTGATAATTCTTTATAAAAAGTGTTTTTTGTTCTTTTTTTTACTGTTGAACTATTTATAAAAATAATTTGACCAAAAAAAGAATCCTTACATTCTCCCCGACGGGGAATTGAACCCCGGTCTCCCGCGTGACAGGCAGGGATACTAACCACTATACTATCGAGGATGTGTGGTGCGGCAGGTAAATCATTTTATTTATCTCAGTTATGAGTATTCAATGTTTAAAACATTTATAAATATGTATATAAAGCTGCAGTAGACCCTTTTAAACAAATTTATTAACGGGTATTTCATAGTCAGTTAATCTACTTCAACGCTCATTGTTGTATTTCTTGATCATTTTTTGGCTTTGGCTTTGGCTTTCGATTCGGTTTGGCGAACTGCACTCACCGCTGCGACAACGCTTCAAAAATGTAAAATTAATTGGTAGGTGTGGCGTCACCAGCAATCACACCAGAAACGGTATCAGCTCCCCCTCTGCCACCGCCATCTCTCCCTCTTCCTCTCACTCTACCTAATTCTTTTACACCTACATCAACAGCAGCAGAAGCTAACAGTAATTAATTGTCTGTTCAAGTGTCTTTCAAAGGAAGAATGTAAAAAAAAACCATAAAAAGCCATAAGCAATCCACACCTAGAAAGGTATTCCAAAATGGATTGCGAGATCCATTACTTAGCCGCACATTATAGTGTGAATATGGGTCAACTGCTCTTTTGTGATTGCTAACCATTTATCGGTATTACTAATAAATAAATTTACTTTTAAAATTAAAAAATTCAGCGAATTATGTATTTAAAAGCTTGAATCAATCGAAAATTTTATGAAAAAAATTTGGTTATTTTATGTTATCGTGTTGTGATTTACACTTTTCTTTAACAAATTTCGTGATTTAAGCCAAAAAAAATTAATAAATTATCATAAAATAAATTAAAAAGCAATAATGAAAAAAAGGCAATCATTGCCAATCGAGCGTGACTCACAGCGGGTTTTATACTTACAATTAATTACTCTAAATTTAATACTTTATGCTTAATGTTAATTATCTACTACAGTTACCAACTGAAATCCTAAGCATATTGTACCACGTCCCCCAAACATGAAGTTCTAAACCTAGATCCACAGTTTGTCGGGGAGTGTGGACGAGCCCTTAACGCTGTGAGCCACTCGACTGCCCGGAGAAAGCTGGGAAAAATGTGTTTGTTGAACCTAATGTCAAAGTGAGACAGATGCAACGAAAGAGCGAGAGAACAATATACTTATTTTGGCCAGTACTGTCGTGTTGACTTTTTTCTGTCAAATCAGTCTTTTAGCTGGAAATTAGCTGAAAATGTTCCCGGAAAAAGCTTAAAATTCTATGACTGACGATACTAAAAACACATAAATAATAATACAACTTTCCGTATATTTATTACACATGTCACTTTTCAATTCTAAACTGAATTTATTCTTATGAAAATAAACTTAGCGGGAAAAACGATAAAAGTTTGCGCATCTTCGAGATAAACTCAGTGTGACCAAACAGGGGAAAAATAGTTATTTACTGCTGGCCACACTCTGTGTTTTGTTTACATTTATTAATTTGAAAAGGGGAGCAACAAAAACTAGTCTAAAAATGATTAACAATTCTTTCAGGAATTATATGAATGCAAGACTAATTATTTAACAATTTTAAAACGAATTCAACTGATATAAATAAGAATTTAATAAGAAAAGTGTGCCACCCAATGTTCAAAATCGTCGAACAGCTCGTGTGTAGCTTGACAGTGTTGAAAAACGCCAATTTGTTACGGTTATTTACGTTCGAATTTATGTGCTTATTGGTAAACATTATGACGATATATAATTTATGTATTCTAATTGATTGTAAGCAAATCTGCAATGCTTTGCAATTTGGAACTTGGAGTTTCTAAAATCTAAGCAGTAAAAGCTCAACTCGCGTACAGCTCCCTCAGACGGACAGTTCCCTTAGTTTTTTAGTTTTTCAGCATGATTAGGCGGACATCTCCCTTGGGCGAACAAAAATACTTGAACCATGATTGTCGTCCAATTGAGCTTTCACTGTCTGAACATGGGTCAACTGCTGTTTCTTGATTGATAACGATTTATAGGTATTACTAATAATTAAGTTTACTTTTTTAAATTTACAAAATTCAGTGAATTATGTAATTAAAGGCTTGAATCGAAAATATTAAGAAAAAAATTTGGTTTTTTATGTTGTCGTGTTGTGATTTTGTTTTATAAATTAATATTAAAGTAAATTTAATATATTTTAATTACTTTAGAGCTTTCCTAAAATTATGAGACATTTTAATCGAATAAAATAAATCGAAATTCTGTAAATTTAAAATATGCCTAGTATTTATGTAAATAATTATAAGAATATTATGATTTTAATGATTAAATTTCTTATTTTCAAACGCGAGCAAATTGAGAAATTACTGGATTTAAGCCAAAAGACAAAGCCAAACCTAATTAAAGAGTGCAACTGTACGTGTTGGACGGTCTAAGCCAAACAATTTGAATTAATGCAAATTCAGAACGCGATTGTTTTTGCATTTTATATTGTATTTTGTTGCTGCTGCTGTGTTTTTGGCTGAAAAACAAACGAATCTACGAATTTGGCATTATTTATTGACGCGACGCGACAGATAACGAGCTGATTGAGCGAAAGCTGAGGACTGAAGGAAGAGCAACGGGGGAAGAAGTACAAGAAGCAGCAGGCAGGACAATAAAGCACTGTAATCCACTCAAGGAGTGCTTAAAGGACACAAACAGTTTAGCTGCTGACGGAACTGGTGATGGTGGTAACCAAAAATAAAGAAAGGGAGAAAAAGGAACGGGAAAACTAGTGGAAAAGAGCAGAGTGTAACGAGCCGACCGGAGAAGACTCTGTACTTTGTCTGAAGCAAACAATATGTGGGCTTAGTTGATAGTTTGTAAATAGTATAAATTGTTTATTTATCAAAATATATATAATAATAATTTAAAGGTACAGTGATGGATAAGTCCTATGTGAACTAATAATAATCATGTTCTTATTATAATATTTGAGTTTGCTTAAAGTATCTTAAACAACAACAAAATTATCCATACTATATATGGAGTGGATATGGTCGATCATGAACACATTACTTGTTGTATAATATTTACATACTTTTGTTTGTCACGCATACACTCCTCACACAAACCTAATACACTCTTATATCCGTTTTTGAGTACGCGGTCTTAAAACAAGAAAGAAAAGTACAGTCGAGCGCGCCCGACCGTATAATACTCTCTGCATTTGTCCCGATTAAATCATTAAAATCGGTATCGAGATATTACAATGTGAATTACTTGCATTAAAACACGTTGAAACAAAAACAATCTAAGCATAATCAAACACACATATGTTTGTTTGTATTCGAATACACATACGTTTGGCAACATGTATATGATGCAAATATGTATGTATGTATGTGTGTATTCGGCGTAGCCAGCGACCGCGGGCAGCGCTGCCGACACACAGGCAGCGCTGCCGCCACACAAGCAGCGAAAACATTCGAAAATGTGCTTGTATGTTTCTATCTCGCTTGCACCTACGGGTTGGTATTGCGTTCAATTATCAATATTGTAACGCTTCTAGTTTTCTTGTTTATTGTCCGATTTTAATGCGCCTTTCAGTATAGTTTAATATAGTTAGGTCTCCACACGAATGATACAATTAAAATACTGTACGATACGAACAAGTTCGCCAAACCCGGCATTGAAGGTTCCAGCCTTTTTTATCAAATGTGGGAAAAGTGGGCGTGGCAGTCCAAAATTTTAAATGGCAATGCAACTATGCCGTCGCTACGAACCTCCCGTTCCAAAATTGGTGATCCTAGGTGCCATAGTTACTGAGATATTTGCCGAAAACACCAATTTTTTCCGAGGTGTGTCCAGTTTTTTGCTTATTGTGGGCGAATGGGGCGTGGCATCGAAAAAAAAAAGATTCTTGTATTGACTGACAAAATATCTGATCGTTTGACACCTCGACAGCTCGAACTTGTAGCTCTTACCATCTCTGAAATCTGTTTGTTCATACGGACAGACAGACAGACGGACAGACGGACAGACGGACATGGCTATATCGACTCGGCTTGTGACGCTGATCAAGAATATATATACTTTATGGGGTCTGCCACGCCTCCTTCTGCCTGTTACATACATTTGCACAAACCCAATATACTCTTGCAGAGAGTATAAAAAAACAATCCAGTTACAGAGATACGAGACAGTTGTAGAGCGTTTGAGCCAAATGACGACTGGCCGCCAACAATTCACAAAATTGTTTTCGTGACTTAAATTTTTGCGTTGTGGAGGACGTGTTTGGAAAGCATATGATGTGATTTGCCATCAAATTGAGTTGTCTTCTCGTTGTCGTTGACATTCCCTATCCCTTTCCCTAACAGAGCATTCCAGGACGGGACAAGCTAGAACAGCACAGCCTGTCCAGCTGTCCGTCTGTCTATGCGTCCGTCCATTTGTCTGCCAGTTAGCCTGCTACCAGAAATGCAATTAAATTTAGAAAAATATCAACAGCAGGCAGTGCATAGAACGAGTGGGAGAACTGTAGCTAGTTGGCCAGAATAATAGTTTATAGCCATAATAATGGCAAAGTAGCTGCAACGGCCGGAATCGTCTACGGCAGCGCTTTCTGGCAAGTGTAAGCGAAAAGTCTACTTCTATCTAGTGATGACTGCATTTGTAAAGTTCATTTTGTTATAAAATCACACGAAATTGACGATTTTTTGCAATTCTCAACACGTTGCGTCGTGTTTAAACATGTTGTTTGGCCAAAACTTGTGTATATTCGTTCAAGAATCGTTATATGTATATCTGTTTAGACCGAGTAATGAACCGTATTAAGACCTGTTTTACCTAGTTTAGATGTAAGGAGTGCAAACTTTTGTTAAACTGGAGCTTAAACTCATGTTTAGTCTTGTCTAATTGGCGTTGCTATTAAGAAATTAGGAAATTGAATAAATAGTCTTAAGTCGGGTTTGTTTACGATGTTTTTACGCAGGTCGTGTCACGTGACCAGCTCTATAACTAAAACTAAGCTCAAATATGGTGGGTGAAAATGATAAGTAAGTAAAGTGCTTGTTGCCTTTAAATAAATATATGCTGAAGCTTGCCACGTTTAGTTTTCTATGTAAGTTGCTCTTGTTTCACTTAATGTTATTGTTGTTGTAGCTGAAATCGTAGAAAGATATATAGAATGTATATATGTAGGTTTATTTAGGTTTAGACAAACTTTCGAGGGAGAATAGGCCACCAACAGAACTGAACCCATAAGCAGAAACTGAAACTGAAACCGAAACTGGAAGATGTGAAAAGTCTTGAGTAAAGATACATTTTCTACAACAACTAAATTACACTATGCAAATATTTGCACTGCACACGCACACACACACACTCACACTAAAATGTATATATATTCGTATATATACAACTACTGCTAAATGAATATATGTATATATACTTGTATTTGGACTGTGCCAAAGTGACAATTGAAATGAACACAAAACAAAAACTCGCAAAACAATTGCCAAAATTCAACACGTCCTTCTGCTTTGGGCCAAGGCAAGAAATACTTATGCCTCATGGCTAAACATGTGTATAGGTGTGTGTCTGTGTGTGTGTGTGTGTGTGTGTGTGTGTGTGCGTGTGTACACACTCGAATTCACACATTGCCAAAGGACACAAAGGCGTTATCAAAACAAACAGCAGCTTGTGTACTCGACTACGCATCAGCATTTTCTATTTAAAGTCTAAAGTCTTTTAAATCTTACCCACCTGGTCAGCTATCTCTTTCTCCACACCTGTTCAGGCAAAACTAATTCAAGCTTGAAATCATTTCTACAAATTTAAATTTCAATTGCCACCAAAAGTTCATTTTGTTTTTTTTACACGCACACAAACATGCGTTGTGTTTGTATGTGTGCAATTCGTACACTTGTATTACATAGCAAGTGGCGCATGAGTACAAAGGTTCAAGCCCCAGGGCAGCACCTTTTTTCTATTATTTTATTTCATGTAATATTAATAGATATTTTCATGTCTATTAATTACACGAGTTCGCAGTTGCAAGTGACTACACCTCAAAATTATTATTTAAATATTTTATTTAATTTTTGTATTATTAGTGGCGCATGAGTACGTAGGTTCAAGTCCCAGGGCAGCTGCTTTTTTAAATTAAAACATTTAGAAAAACAAAAAAGTTTGTCCTGTAAATTTGATGCATGAGTACATAGGTTCAAATCCCAGCTCTGCACGTACAAAACTTCATAGTTTTCTTTAACAAATTTCGTGATTTAAGCAAATAAAAAATTAATAAATTATCATAAAATAAATTAAAAAGCAATAATGAAAAAAAAGGCAATCATTACCAATCGAGCGTGACTCACAGCGGGTTTTATACTTATTACTATTATTATTACTCTAAATTTAATAATTTATGCTTAATGTTAATTATCTACTAAAGCTACCATCAGAAATGAAGTTCAAAACCTAGATCCACAGTTTGTCGGGGAGTGTGGCGAGCCCTTAACGCTGTGAGCCACTCGACTGCCCGGAGAACGGTGGGAAAAATGTGTTAGTTGAATTTAATGTCAAAGTGAGACAGATGCAACGAAAGAGCGAGAGAACAATATACTTATTTTGGCCAGTACTGTCGTGTTGACTTTTTTCTATCAAATCAGTCTTTTAGCTGGAAATTAGCTGAAAATGTTCCCATTTACAGAAATCTGTCGATTTTTGTTTCACAAAAAAAAGCTTAAAATTCTATGACTGACGATACTAAAAACACATAAATAATAATACAATTTTCCGTATATTTATTATACATGTCACTTTTCAATTCTAAGCTGAATTCATTCTTATGGAAATAAACTTAGCGGGAAAAACGATAAAAGTTTGAGCATCTTCGAGATAAACTCAGTGTGACCAAATAGGGAAAAAATGGTTATTTACTGCTGGCCACACTCTGTGCTTTGTTTACATTTATTAATTTGAAAAGGAGAGCAACAAAAACTAGTCTAAAAATGATTTACTATTCTTTCAGGAATAACATGAATGCAAGACTAATTATTTAACAATTTTAAAACGAATTCAACTGATATAAATAAGAATTTAATAAGAAAAGTGTGACACCCAATGTTTAAAAACGTCGAACAGCTCGTGAGTAGCTTGACAGTGTTGAAAAACGTTACGGTTTGTTACGGTTATTCACATTCGAACTTATGTGCTTATTGATTAACTTGTAACTGGCCAATCTGAAATACTTTGTGATTTGGAACTCGGAGTTTCTAAAATCTAAGCAGTAAAAGCTCCACTCGCGGACAGCTCCCTCAGACGGACAGTTCCCTTAGCCGGAGGAATTTTATAGTTTTTCAGCATGATTAGGCGGACATCTCCCTTAGGCGAACAAAAATACTTGAACCATGATTTTCGTCCAATTGAGCTTTCAATGTATATCCAAGATATATGTACATAAGAAAACAGAGAGTAGGATTAGAATAATAATAATAATGCGTTGAAAACATTAGTGTTTTATACATACGCAATATTGTCGTAAAAACAAGCAAGCATGCGTCGTTTTTGGGCTGTGATCGATCGATTTAACATATAAGAAAAGTACAGTCCATCACGCCCGACCGTAAAATACTCTCAATACTCTAAAATATTCTTTTATGAAATTTAAATTAAAATTGGTTTCGTGGTATTATTTGTATTTGAACAGGTTAAAACAAAAATTATAAACAAAGCATAATCGAACATACATTCGATTGCCTGTATGCACATACAAATAATTTTGATATTATATGTATGCACATATACCAACATGCTTGTATGTTTATCAGTGATCGACAAGGACAGCATCCGCGGACAGCGCTGCCGCCACACAGCAACGTGAACTTTGTTCATTTATTTCTGTCTCGGTTGCACACACCCATTGACATTGCGCTCAAATTTAAACTTCGTTATGAGTTTTCTTTCTTGATTATGGTCGGATTTCAACTTTCAACATAGTTTGATATAATTGTTTTCCAAATGCAGTATAAATTACAATACTGAACGATGAGAACACATGCCTTAAAAACGGCATTGAAGTTTGAAAATTATTTTATTTTTTGTGGGAAAAGAGGCCGTGGTAGCCCGAAATTTATAATGACATTGCATTTATGCAGTCGCTTGGAACATGCGTATCAAAGTTGCTTATACTATGTGCCATAGTTACGGAGATATTCGTCAAAAACATCGATTTTTTCCGAGGTCTGTCTAGTTTTTGGCTTATTGGGGGTAAATGGAGCTTGGCGTCAAAAATAAAGATTCTTGTATTGACTGACTAAATATGTAGTCGATTGAGACTAAGTTCAAACTTGTAGCTCTTACCACAGACAGATAGACGGACATGGCTATATCTACTCGGCTTGTGATGCTCATCAAGAATATATATATTTTAAGGCGTTGGCAGTCCCCCACTGCCTGTTACATACTTTGCACAAACCCAGAGAGTATAAAAACCTTATGCTATGCAGTGTTAGCCTCAAGTCGTTCTCTGAAGCACTAAAGCCTTATAAGCCCCAAACACGCTACATTATAGATATTCCAGCTCTAGAACATTTATTTTCGCCAAAAGACAAACTAGATTATATTTTTGAACAAGAGTCATAAATGAATTTGATGAAAAATCAAAAACTTCTTTGAGTAATGTTCAAATTAAAATAATAAATTTATATTTTTATTCAAAATTCAATTAGGGCGCTAATGAAAATATGCGCAATATGCCTTTAATTAGCCACTTTGACCGTAAGAGCTTCCATATACATACATATGTATGTTAAAAGTCAAAAGTCAAGTTCCTTGACATGATCTACAATATCCCAATGGGCATAATTATAGTGAAGTAAAGAAATATCTACCCAGTATTTTGTTTTATTTGATTAATATTCGGTGCACATTATTTGACTAAAACAGTGAAAGCTTTCTGCGATTCTGTATAATATTCAGTACAGAAAGTCCGCAAGTGCAATGAATGCAATCGCCCTCCCACATAAAAATATAAATGTAAAATATGTATGTATGTTTTATTTCGCATGCACGCGAACGTGTGCACTCTCTGAAAGCGTCGAACAGGTTTTGTAGCACTTACTCTGTCTCTCGCGCTCTCGCTACAATGCTCTCTCGCGGTTGGGGTCATTGTCAGTCATTAAAACCGGCGCACAAACTTTGCAAAACAGCTTTTAGTAATTCCCAACAACTTATTTGCCAATTTATTCATTTAAAAGTAGCAATTTTGGTTTAGATCAAATGGCAGTCGTGAATCTCACAGCGCAAAGGGTTTTTCACACTTTCCCGACTAATTTGTGACTTTCCAAGAAAATAATGAAAAACACACTATATTAAGAAAACCCATTTGGTATGTAGTAATTATTGTTTGTGTAAAAAAAAATGATTTGAGAAAATTAAGCAAATTACTTACTTTAATTATCACTACTACTACTTTACTTTACGTATAAAAATGGATTTATAAAAATATTTCAAATATATATATTATATATGTGTATGTATCAAGCAAAAAATATGAGTATATAGAGAGAAAAGGGATTCTTCTCTTTGACACTTTCCTTGAAGGGAATATCCCGATCCTTGAAATTTGTAAATGTAACAGAAATTTTATATATAAGAAAAGTAATTAAAGATATGTAGATTTATAAAAAAGCTGCGGCGGCGAACACAGGAAAAATCAACGTAAAAATTCAGCACAATTTAATGTGTCTTTAACCGTGTGCAAGAAAAAAAAACTAAACACGATTAATTGCTTACACTGTTATATAGAACAAAGAACTAAAAAATACTTGGACAACAAAAACTTGCTTAGGTGTGTTATAAAAACAAACACAAAACCCGCTGTGGGATTCTATCGATAGGGGATATAAATCCTCTTCGGTAAATGATTGCCTTTTTTTTTGAGATTTCACACATTAAATTTTAAAAAAATATATCAAAAATATTTCCGATCAACTGTTTTTAGTTAAATATTAATCATAACAAATCAAACAATATGAAAACTGCAGTCATCAAAGTAGGCCAAGATGACGTTACAGTTGAAAGTGTTGGAACTTCTTAAAATTCCCAACAATTTTTTCTGCCAACCTAACGAATAAATACAACTTTTTCAGCTGCTCACTTCGGGCAGTCGAGTGTCTCACAGCATTAAGGGTTGCCCACAAATCCCCGACTAATTTGTGTCATTCAAAAACACTTATCGAATTATGTCAGATGATGAATTGAAGAAAACAATTAGAGCCAAAAAAACACAACACAACAAACAAAAACACTACTCTCTATAGGATGTAAATGAAAACACACATGCAAACAAAGAACACTTATAGAATTTAGTTGTAAGAACAAAGTTTGAAATAAGAATTAGTAAAAAATGGATTTTTCTTCTTCAGAGTACACAAACAACAACAAAAAACCCAAATCAGGCTGTGAGATTTGGAGCGCCCCCCCAACTAGAAAAACATCTCTCCCATTGGGGTAATGACTGCCTACTTTTTTGTTCAACAGTATAAAATTATTTATTTATTATTTAAAAAAATACAACAATTTATTTTAGAAGCAAATACGTAAGTATTTAATTATTAGTTAAGGCAGCCCACTAATGACAACAAAACGTAACCTCAGAAGGACTTTTAATTTTACAAATTAAAACAAAAACGTTTGTTTGCAAAGTTTTTATATATTTATAAATATACAATATTTTTAAGTGACCTTTTAGCTTAATGATAATGCCAACCGACTATATTAAGAGCTATATCTTGGGCAAAGTCACAAACAGTTTCCCATCCCATTTCTAAACGTCCCAAAGAGTCATCTGAAAAGGTTTACAAATAAGTATTGATTAAATGTTTTCTTTATCAACTAACGACTTAAGCTTTTACATTAAAAAATGTAGTCTTGTTTTATTATAAATGCTTAGCATATATCGTATTTCTAAAAATTCCATAAGCAGTGCATATTTTGGATTCGCAACAAGAAGAATAAAATCATAACTTACAAGTCATAAGCATAGAATGCTATACATACATATATGCATTTATAAATCTGTGAGTGTGTGACGTGCATAAGTATATGCACTGACACACACACACACACACATACTTATGTACATGCACTGCACCGGCTGTTTGTATGTATAAAAAATCTGAAAATGATAGAAAAATGATTAATTGCAGTTGGCAGTAGTTCAGCAGTCAGTTGCGCTGCTTCGGCCTCTGCCTCTGCCTCTGCCACTGCCACCGTCTCTGCTATAGCGCTGCCGACAGTGCAGTGCAGCTCTGTCGAACTCTGAACAGCAAGACAGCTGAAGAAAACTATGCATTCAAAAATATTTTGAATACTTTCAGTATTCAAATAAAATTTTATTTTATTTATTTTTATTTTAAATCCCAAATGAGTTTTCAATAATTTTAGTTTGGTTATAACCTTTTTACCTTTAATATTCTACTGAAATCTAAAATAATCATATATTTCTCCATAATTTTTATTAAGCTAAGTTCTTTTAGCAGAGTTGGAAATATAATCAGAGAAAATAATTTCAAAAATAGTTAATATTCGCGCACTATTATTTGAAACTAGCTATTTTATAGCTAGACTGATAGCACGCCTGTGAGTCGTTCACACAATGCCCCTGATCTGCATGTATGTGTATGTATTGGCATTCATGGCTGTTCATATACAAGTATTATGTACGTATTTGATTGTGTGTGTGTGTTTAAGCCTTTGTGTGTGTGTTTGTATGTGTGTAGTATATTTTTTCCGGCAGCAGCCATTTTCGAAGCACAACAGCAGCTGACTGCAGCGATATTAATGATAGATATGCGTTCACTTCAATGCGTCACCCGCCCACTCCACACCACGCCCTCAGCTACCCCTCGCCCCAACTGTTCCCTATCCCGCTGTTGTCCCGAATTATACCATAATATTTATGTATGCTCGTAATTCGAAAACGCGTGGCAAAAGGCGATTGAGAAAAGTCTGGAATAGTTGGATCGTTTAAAAAAATAATCGACTTGAAGAAACTTTAAATATTTATGCTAACTTGACTTTAACTTGGAACTTAAACCAAGTATTTTCAATTGAACTAAAGTTAAGTTGATCTAAAATTAGGAATTTAAGTCATCAGAAAGTTGATAATTTAAAAATCAAATGCATTAGAAGAATATTGTTTTTTCTTCTTTTCTTATCAACATTTAGAACCTAAAATTGTTTTAGTATGTCAACTAACTTTGCTTTAGAGGTTTCTCATTAAAGCGCTTATCTTAAACAGCTTAAGAACACGTTTTACAAGGTAGCTAACCATTGTGCATTACCCCAAATTTAAATCCATTTTGTTACTGATGTGTGTGAGTGTGTGTAAATGTTCCTTTTGAAGCACTAATTTCTAGTTATTCATTTAGTTGCAACATTCATTTCGACAGCCATTCACAAACACTCAAACACACGCACACACACACACACACATAATATATTAAGGAAAGGACCGAAGTGGAAAAGTCCATTTGTATGACTGTAAGTGTGTGTGTGTGTGAGAGTGTGGTAAATGCAGTCTGTCCATGCGGACTCAAGTTGCCTTTTATTTATCAGCGCTAGAGCAGAGCAGCCAGTTGAATACCCATCATATCTCCATATCTCCCTAGGAGTACCCTTCATGCAGCCTTCAATGCTTTTCCTTCTGACGAAATGACAGTTACTGTTACTGAAAATATGCCAAAAAAAAAAAAAGGTCACACAAATATCAAAAATAAAACAAAAACGCAAAATGACAGCAACTTTTGCCCGGCTCCTCCTTCTCTGTCTTCCGATTTGACCAAAAGCCACGACGAGTCGAGTTCCCATGGGGTTTTTGTCTGCTCCGCAAGAGTCGTTGCGGGGCGCGCTCGAGGGAGGCGTGGCGGCGGTTCAGAGCGGTTCAGAGCGGTTCAGAGCGGTTCAGAGCGGTTCAGGACGATGACTAGCAGTAGAACCAGGCGGCAGTTGCTCGTGATGAAAGGGTTCACAACTATTTTCTAACTATGTATTTAGCGCGTATTATAGGACCTCGCCTCTAACTTCATTTGCCAACACCCCCAAAAAAGGCTCTCACTCTTCGTTTCCACCCACTGCTACACTGTGCGAAATTTTGCTAAATTCTAATTAAATTTGCCTGCAACTAAATTATTTTTTACTTTTGTTTAGTTTAGTTTAGTTTGCAGTGTACTTTGCTTTGGGCCTACGTCACATGCTGTCCATGTGATGGCTGTTTTTATGATGATGATATGTTTGTTTGCCCCACTGGGCCAGTTTACAGTGGTTGAGAATTATTTGTAACTTCATGCAAATCAATTTTTACTTTACTTTAAACATTTTTCGATACATTTAATCTGTTTTTAAATATACGAAAATTACTTTGTAAAAAAGAACTTTATATTTGAACAATTTGAATCAGTTGTATAATCGAACTGAGGTTTGTAACCACTGTGCACTGTGCGCTGATGGTCTGTTTTGGCCTCAATGGGACTACTTGACCCCTGGCACCTCACCACGGACCTCTAACCTCTGCCTCTGCCTCAGGCCTTTATCCAGGGCTGCTTATGCCCACTTGTAACATATTTTTTGGGCAGCGGATTAGTTGCACGCCATGTTGCCACTTGAAGTGTTTATGTGTACGAAGTGCTGCACACACACACACACACACCCACACACACACACACATACACAAATAGACACACACCCATACAGACACACTTACATATATACTATAATAGTATATCATGCGACACTTAATAAAAACAATGTGCTCAACATGCCGCCTTAAATGGAAATCCATTTTCAGTGTTTGTTTTTGCTCGCTTTTCATGGAACTCATTCTATATGTGTGTGTGTGTGTGTGTGTGTGTTGTTTTTGTATAATAGTGTGCGTGTGTGTGTGTGTGCGTGTTTGCTCTTTGGTTGAGTTATTTAAATGTCTGCTTTTGCTGGCTTCAAAAATGTATAATTAATTGTTTTAAAGCATTCTCTGCCAAAGTCTCTGCAAATTCGTCACCCACTTTTTGTCCCCAGCAAATTGGGGAGTGGGCAAGGAAGAGGGGGGGACGAACTGCTACAATATCATTTTGTGGTTTTTGTTTATCGCACATTATGAGGTTGATGATGACGGTGTTGATTATAAGCAGTCGTCATCACCTACCGCTTAATCGTTTTGGCAATTAGTTAAAGCTTCTGTTTATTGTTTATTGAAATCCAATGCGACAAGTTTAATTGCAAGCTTATTAAATAAAAATATAATGGTTAAAAAATGCAATCGATAAGTCTTTTGTGCTACAAACAGAAGTCTTCAACTTCATACACTGTTTTGTGGTGTTAAGGCGAAGATTCCATGCACTTTGGCTGACGCTTTTGGTGCGTGAGTTCCCAGTGTCAGCTCAGCGCGTGAGCAAGTGCTTCACACTCACTTTGATGCAAGAGATCCGCGGTTCGAAGCCGCGCACGTTGAGACTTTTTTATTTACTTGTTTTTATACACTTTTATATTTCCTTTTTATATTTTTTTTTAATTTTTGTTTTCTTGTAACTTTTTTATTCAGTTTTTCAGACAAATGTCTCCTACTTATAAATAAATTTCTATAAAAGAAACACCATTACAAATGGCAACACTAAACTAGACCAACCGACTAATTAATTAATACATAGTTTAAAATAGCTTAGAAAATTGTCAAAATTTGACACTTGTTTTAGCCTAACACCAAATTAAGTGAGCTTCTTAAAAAGCTTAAACTTTTATAATTCTAGATAACTGCGAGTAACTTAAATTCTAAGTTTATGGAACCTACGATTAAGACAAAGTTTGTAATGACAAAATTTAAAATATTTTTAGCCAAAATAAAATATTCCTTATGCCAAATGTTAGTCCATGTCCTTACGTGTTAAAATAAGGTATAGCAATCGAATCATGCTAATAACTACTCGGTACAAAAAGGTTTACATTAGTCTTAAAATTCACTACATAAAACTGAGCTTATTATAGTCAAAGTTTACTTCAAACAAATGAAATGCTTGCTTTGCTAAAACAGCACAAAAACTAAGGTAAATCAAGTGAGTCCTTTCAAAGTATAAAATCGTTAAATACTTTTTTATATCTACCACCGTTTATGTTCTTTAATTTATACGCTGAATCGTAGATAATTAGTATTATTAGTTATTAGAATTTTAAAAGCACACAAATAATAATTTCAAACAAAAAGATACAAATCTATGTAGATACATTGTTGAAAAGCGCAAACTAAAGCAATAAATGGATCAATATTTGTAAATGAAACCCCCAGACTAGCAGAGTACACACAGAAATATATTTTATACATAAATACATATATGTATATATGTTTGTTGACTCTGGTCTCTGACTTGGGCTGTGACTTTAGCTTCCATAGTGACCGCCTTAAATTGCATCCTTGCCGAGCAAAACGATTTCTAATGGCGCCTCCACTCAGATTAGGTCAATTGGACTTTGCTCGTTGCATGTGGCACAGCAAAAAATCATTCATTTTACACATACTTATACACACGCTCACACACTGCTGTTCATACACCTATGATCATGCTAAAAGCACAATCATTGTAATCGTTGCAACATTTATATGTAACAGCTAGAAGAAGTCGTGGCCGATCCCATTAAGTATATATGTTCTTGTTCAGCATCAAATGCCGAGTCGATATAGCCTTCCGTTCGTCTGTATGAACAGAAAGCCGGAGATAAAATGCCCAAGCAGTACAAGTTTGTATTTGTTTTCGACACGCCCACTTTAGGGCGTACTATGCTCATGCAAAGGCAAAAACAAGTAAAAATTACATGTTTTAGTATAGAAAACTTTTTTGTTAGCTACACTTTCTGAATTTAGATCCAAATTTACACAGAATGTACTTGTTGATGGCGTACATATACTGACCAAATTGGTTCAAATCGGATAACTATACAGAATCGGACAAAAATGACTCCTGAATATGAACTACTATGAACAATTTTTGTATTTACCAAGGTAACTTAATGAAACTGATACAGAATACATTCATCAATAGTTTAAGCATACTGACACAGTTTCACTCGAATCGAATCACATCATCCTATAGCATAGGAGCAATCGGTCAAAATAATGCTCTAAATATGAGAAATAGTAAATAAATTGATAATAAGTAGTTAGAATAAAAACATGTTTTAATCTAATCTCAAATGGATTACACTATTTTGAGCTTTTTACTTATTGACTGTACATATTTGTATGGCCATTGGTGTGTGTACATATTTCTGGTCAGAAAGCCAAAGGCGAAAACTTTTTGATGGTCATTGATGGTGATACGTCCGGCGTTGAACTCGGAGGTAAACGTACTGGCATTTGAACACACAGACTGCGGATGCGATTGTTCAGTTGAATGGGGTTTTTGGGGGGCAGGAGTGTGTGGGTGTGCTGGTGTGCTGGTGTGCGGGTGTGTGGGTGTTCCGGCTGTGGGAGCGGTAGTACTCTGGTCAGTAAAACTGCTAACAAGCAGCTAGCGGCCAACATTGACAGCCCCATAGGACATTTGGTCGGCTCGGTTAGGTTTAAGTGTTTTATGAACTTGTTTCAATGAAGTCATACAAGCTGCGTGTGCGTGTCTGTGCGTGCATGTGCGTGTGTGTGTGTGTGTTGTGCTTGCAGGTGACATGTGGCAACAGAAGCCATGTCCACGCTTAACCTGAACTAACCTGGCCGTGGTCTAGCTCTGGCTATGGCTCTTGCCCTGCATCTGACCCTTCTATGTCTGGGGCATTGAAGCTTTTAATTTGATTTTCGTTCAAGTGCGGTTTTTCCACCCATCCCACTCTTTCACTCTTCAGATATCTATATATACATATACACATATACATATAGTATATGTGTTTTGGTATTTGCCAAAGATGTGATCTCAATCCGGCTTTGTTGGTTGCATTGAACTTGAGCTGCTGGAAGCCACACGTTGCTTTCTAATGAGCGACTCTGGCACAGAGAGCAGTTTAGCACACATCTTAATTAAAGCTAGTCCAAAATTGCTAAATTCCTGCCACTGCTCGACATTTAGACACCCTGTACAGCCTCACATTAGTCATTTGCACTTGAACACACCCGCACACACACACACACACACACATCACAGCTAAATTGGTAAGCAACGCATGTCTTCAAAGGATTACTTCATTTTCAAGTGCTGTACAGTCTGTCCTTTCTATGGTGGACAGTTTACCAATTTAGTTTGTCTGATTTGTTGTGTGTTAATTCAAGATGCACAGATTTTTCAAGTGTTTCCCACTTTATTTTAATATTTGTGTGTTATATTTATTATTTGAATTAAAAGCAACAATTTCATCTGTTTTTCTGACAACTGTATAAGAATTACAGCACTTTATTATAGCAGTAAATGTTTCAAAAGTTTTTTAAAATCTTCAGTGTCTAACGCCAAACGTCTAAAATAGTTTAAATTAAATATATTATTTTTAAATCATATTTTGTATCATTATTATTATTTATTAAAAATATATTTATTGAAGAATTTTACATTTTATATAAAATTACCGATTTTAAAAAGTTTTTTATTAATTTTATTTGGAATTACATTTTTAGTTTATAAAGTAGTAGCTAAAATTTTAAAATAAAATATTAACTTTTGACAAAAAATAGTGATTTTTACTTTAAAAACCTTAATTATTTTAAATTTAAAATAATTGCTTTAAAACACTGGACACATTGAAATTTTCTAAGCATGTAAGAAAAATATATTCTAAAAATTTTTGTTTAACAAATTAAAAAAGCAAAACTTGTAAATACCCTTATACCCTTATTGTAATATAAAAACTTTTGGAAATTTAATTTTAATCTTACTTTTAAATATCTTTTAATTTTAATCACTATTAAAATTCATTTATTTTTCTTTTTGTGTCGACTGCTCATAGTCCGACAATAAATAAATTAATAACGTTTTAAGCATGGAAATTTAACTTGTCAAATGGTAATATTAAATTGATGGCTATAAATATTTTCAAAGTAAACCAATTTTATTATACTTTTAAATGCATTTTCCTTATTAACTTGCACAATTGATAGTTTACCCAAATCAGCAAAGCGTTCAACTGCAGAAACAACAAAAAAAAACATAAAAAATATGGAAATATTTAAAAACGAAGCTTTGAATTTGTTGAGCAGTTTGAAAGCTGATGGTGATGGTGCAAGATGCGGCTGCTTGGAAAAGTGACGCCGCCCAGTTGGAGGCACAAAGGACGGCAATCAAAAATGTCAATTTTGCAGGTACAGACAATGCCAAAGTCTAAGCAGGAATTGGAGTTCAAGCCCGCATCGATGGTTACGTGGCGGAGCATACTGGCTCTGAATACGGATGAATTTTGCCGCAACACTAGCATACACGGACTCAAGTATATCAACAGTCCCAAACTGCACACCGCCGACAGGTGAGAGCCACAATGACAAAAGAAAAAGGGAAGCAGGAAAAACAGTAGAAAATTTCAGAAAAGTTGAACTGCGCCAGGACGAACTTTGAATACCCTTGGGCGTAATTAAAAAAATAAGTTTTTTAACGCAAATAATTTCATAACTTTTTAAACCTTTAAAACGCGTTTAATTTAACGCTCTTTGGGCTAAAATAAATATATTAATTCATATATTTTGATTCAAGGACTGCTTTAAATTGGATCATGTTATGATGAAAAAGACTTAAACAATAATTATTAAATAATTAAATATAAAAATTGATTCAATAGTAATAAAAAATCAAACTTCTGTTGCCAATCAACATGAGCTTATTTTAAATATTATTTTTTAAATATGTTTTATTAATTTTTTGCTATTTCTTGACATATAAATTCACTTTCAAAACTATAAATCAGTTATAATTTGATCAAATATGCATTTCGCACGGCTTTAACTATAAAACTAATTTTTATTTAATTTTTAGACTCAAGAAAATATAATTTTAGTATTGAAATCATAAATAAAACTAAAGGTAAATTTATTGAATATTATATTTCTTATAGATTTATTAAGAAACTTCAAAAAGTACTAAATTTCATAAAACAAAACTTAAAAAAATTTGAAAATTTTTGTGTTTTATAAATACTTTTGCCTCTAAGCTTTTTATAGATTAAATCATTTTGTTGCATATCTTGTCTCCCAATTGCAATACCTTTTGCAAGAGTATGAAGAAAAGAAGAGTAAAAAATGTGTAAACATGTGTTCTGTGTCATGCAGAGTGTTCTTTGGCGTCGCCTTCTTCTCCGTACTTTGTTTCGCTGGATTTTTGATGCAGGACGCCTTCAACAAATGGAACACTACGCCCGTAATAGTGGGCATAAATCCGGAGCCTACTTATATAACAAACGAACCGTTTCCAGCGCTTACCATCTGTAATCTGAACCAAGCACTGATGAGCAAAGCTCAAGAAATCCGTAATGACACTGCGAAATTTCAAATGTTGCAAGTTCTTTGCCGTCGTAGGATCAACACCAAATTCAGTCGCAGCAACAATAATTGGGAGCAACTTATTAGCAATGTGAGTTAGTCGATGGTAAGTAATATTTCTATAGATATTTGAACATTCCCATTTTAGATATCGCAGCCCTGTAGTGATTTGGTTGTGGGGTGTCGCTTTGGCGCCATCGATGAACACTGTGAACGCATGTTTCATCCGATTATCACCGACGAGGGTCTCTGCTGTGTCTTCAACATGTTGCATCCCCGCTTCATGTACAAGCACAAGTAGGTACAAGCAGATCTGTATCAATCTATTAGGTGCTTACTCTATTTCTCACAGTGTACCCTATACGCTGCTCAATATAACAACCGGAAAGGATTACCATGAGGTCAATTGGCATGCAGAATTGGGCTATGATCGCAAGCTGAAGAAATCACAAACACTGTACTATCCTAGGCCATCACTGGGAACGGGTGAATCATTGGGCTTATCGCTGACACTGGACGTGGAGGCAGCCACATATTATTGCTCATCATCGAGTAGCATCGGTCTGAAGATTGCGCTGCACAGTCCCAACGAATCGCCCAATGTGAGGGAAACTGGCGTGCTACTCTCACCTGGTTTGGAGACCAAATTACGCATTGAACCCGCCAAGATAATGACAGAGCGAGCACTGAGAAAGGTGCATCGCAAGTACCGTCATTGCTTGTTCCGTGACGAGGGTAACTTGAGCTATTTTATGCACTACACTCAACGAAATTGTGAAATGGAATGCATGTCACGTCTGTTACTGCAGCACTGCAACTGCATTGTGTTTTATATGCCTCGGATCAATGGCAATGATCCGATCTGCAGCATTCGCGAGTCGCATTGTGTGGAGTCTGTGCGACTCCGCACCATCGGTCTTAATGTGGAATCCTGTTTAGATAATTGTCTGCCCAGTTGTTTTGATCTCAACTTCAATGCGATTCCATATGCCACAAAAATCTCCTACGATGACTTCAAGATTGCGAATCCCAGTATCGAGAACTACAGTCGCTACACTGTAGAGCGCAGTGTTGCCATTGTCAACCTGTACTACAAGGAGCACACATTCCGGGCCAGCATTCAGACGGAGTTCGTTGGCATCTCTGATTTTTTATGTGGGTACAACGGCAGAAATTGTCGCTTTGTTATACTCTTGCAGTAGTTACTTTGCTGGGGTCAGAAATTGTGTCTCCCTTTGAAGTGGTCTGGACTACATGCATTTATATAATCATTAAGGGGTCTGAATTAGGTCCTATGAGGTACAGTCATGCAAGCGTATCTAATCTTTGGCTTGCCAAGAATACTTTTTTTCTCTCATCTTTTTTTCACATTTACCAATTTGGTGTCTGCCATTATTTTGCAGCCAGTGTTGGCGGTCTAATGGGTCTATTTCTGGGCTTCAGTTTCCTCTCGATTGCCGAGTGTGTGTATTTTGCCTTCATACGACCCTGTCGCATTTGCGCCGAGTTACGTCAGCGACGTCCAGTGTCAACTTTGGAGTTGGCCAAAGCAGCTAATTCGACAATGAGACGAGCTAAAGTTCATTTGAATGCATTCATGCCACAGGAGCAGTGGCAACAGCAACAACGCAAGCAACAAAAGCAGCAACAACTTGCAACCATTACAGCTGCCAGCTGGTTTAAAAACGAACTGGGCACACAGCTAAGTCCGGCTTAAAGCATCGTTTCTACCAATAAACATTATTTATTTGTAGCACTTAACTATAGTATGTTAAAGTATTTGGTCACCACGTCATTTTTGGGCAGCGCAAAGTTCTTGGGACGATCGTAGTTCAGCATAAACTGCTTTGCTGGCTTCTTTACTTCGTCCTCAAAGATCTGGAGAAAGGAAAGTGGAAATTTCATTACAAATTTGTTAAAAAAAAAATAGACTAAAGTGGCTTTATAGTGACTATAATAATTTGATGCCTTAACATTTGGGAAATTAAATATTTATTTGTTCGAATTACTTACGTCACATTCCTTCATTTCCAGCAACGGTGCCAAATCAAACTCCATGACAGGTAAGCTTTTAGATACAAAACGTGCAGCGTTTGCCACTTCGGGCACCCCGTGCTTTTGCAACAAAACCATTTCCCAAAGGGAACTACTAAGAGCTCCCGACTTGACCGGATCCAGTTCAGACTCATCGTAAGGATCGGCTATTTCCACAGCTGCAAAAGAAGTGCAAATCACGAAATAATTAATTTTAAAGCGCAATGAATTGCAGACTTGATTTTTACCACTTGCAGCTGATGTGTCAGAGATGAGGCGTTTCAGGCCCGTGTGGCGCAACAATAGATTGCAAATGAAACGTATCATTATGATGGCATCCTCCGTGGGACTCTTGAGACTGAGACGAGCTAGGCGCTTGACAAAGGCGGCCACCAGATTCTCCGGCAAATGGGTTGATGTCAAGAATATATCGGCCAAATAGAATAAACGTGCTTTATACTTATTGTAAAAGATGCGTGGATAGAACATGTTGTACAGCTTCTTGTAGACATCCGGGTACGTGATGTTCTGATGTTGCATCAACGAAAAGATGCCCTGTAAAGCGAGCAAGGCAATCGGACCATCTGTAATATAACATTTATTCAAATATTTACTGTAGAACTAATAGTTCATTGTTAACATACCAAACGAGTGCAGCGAATCCATGAGAAAGTCGGTCAACAATATGGGATTCTCTAAATGTGGCAGTATGCGTTCCAGTAGCACAACCAACACCTGACGATGCACCTTCTCCTCCACACCACTGCACGAGTTAATAATGCCATTCCAAACTGTATTCAGAGCTTCACGTGTTTGATCATAATCAAAGCTTGGATTCTCTTCATTTACCGCCTTAATGTGGTATTCTTTTGCGTTTAGTACCTGCTTTCCCATGTCGAGCAGGTTGATGATGCCCAAATAGTTGAGTGCTTTATTTGGGGAATCCACAAAACTTTCTGGTTTCAAGTCTGGCAACAATTCATATATCATTTGCAGCACATCCAAGCAATGGGCGTATTTCTGAAAAGCCGCCAGAGCAACTGCTGGTGTTGTCTCCGAGTTTATCAGTGCTTCGAGGATGCCGCGCAGACGACTACGGAGCGCGGAATTATCGCTGGCATGCTTTGCTTCCTTTAGAATCAAGTGCATGACGTCCTTAAGCGCTGCAACGGCTTCGTCCTTCGAGGAGCCACCCAAGCGTTCCAGCAGCATGGACCACGCAGATTTGTTTTGCGTGGATTTGGATTTTTTCACTGCTGTCTTCGCAGCCTGCTTTGCTCCCAGCTTGACTAATGTCTTTCCTGCTGGCTTCTCTGCTGACTTTGCTACTGCTTCCTTAACCTTCTCCAGCTGCAACTCACATTAAGTATTACAAAGCAACACTTTCAAATAAATTCTACTTACGCGTTTAGCAAAAAAGTCGTCTTTGGCAACTTTGCTTTTGGCTTTCATATTTTGCTTAAGCTCCGATGACGTGTTTATGTCGTTTGTTGCCGCCTTGGCCTTCTTTGGTTGGGCCAATTTCTTAGATTTATTTGCATGCTTCATAGCACGGCCGGAACAAAAAACTAATGTAAATAAATAAAACGATCCAAATAAAACGTGCGCCGTGCAATTCTGGTGCTGCCAACTTGTTTCTAAATTCTTCACGCGTTTTGTCCACATTTAGTACATTTATTTGCTGCTCAACACATGTGTTGTTGACATATTAAACAACAATTTCATTTAAATTAAATCAAAATATCAATTAATAATCTTTTAAAATGAATGCCAGCACGGACTTCAAACCTGTGCTGACCCGAGCCGCACTTGCTTTGAAGAAAAATGAAAATAAAGCGGATTTTACGGCTATTGTGTTTCAAGAACCACAAATAACACCGTCAACGGCAACAGGCAAACAAATAAAAACAACGCCAGCGGAAGGATTTGGGGAAGGCGCCAGAAATGCGAAGCAAGCAAAGCCCACAGACAACGAGTTCGATATGAAGAAGGCCCGCCATGAGGTGCTCAATTTTGCCATGGCCAATCAACGCACAATTAAAAACAAGCGGAAAATGGAAATATTTCAATTGGTCAAGCTTGGAGCCAAGGCACCAAAGAAGGAGTACAAGAACTACAAAGAACTGAAAGCTGAACGCCAGCGACTAAAGGACAATCGGGAGCAGCGCAAGAAATTCCACCAACTGGGCAAGAATCAAGCTGGTGCCGCCAGCGTCAAATGCAAAACAAGCAAAACCCATCAAAGTCAACAGCAGAAGAAACGAGCGCCGGTTGCCAATATCGGTCAGCATTATGGCAATCCACAACCTAAACTCAAAAAGCGGAAATAAAGCATATAACAAGTAAACTAAACAACTTGTCTTTTGTTTTATTTTTGATAGAAGGAATTTTGTAAACAAATGAATCAGTGCTGCCAGCTTTTTAGGTGTAGGAACCAATGTCCTGATCGGCACACTATATAGTTACGTTAGGGTAAATATGCTAATAAAGTAAAATATATTTGGAAACAATAAAAATTTCCACAGCCCGCAGTTTTCAAATTACACATAAAAATTCCATTTAAAAATAGAATCTTATTTTTATCGATTGGCAACCCCCAATTGTTTGGGGATGCCAATCTTTTGAAAATCATATGTTCTTGTTTTTTTTGTTGTGCACTTGATATTGGTCAGACGTGCGATTACGTGAATTCAGTTTGAAACAACATTTGTTATTAACTGTCATAAAAAATGAACGCCGCCCCACGCGCCGCTATTAACCAGCTTGTACGACGAGGCTACAGTCAGGCACAAAAAGGTGTATCTGGAGCAAGCAGAGGTGCCGCCGCTCCTGCACCAGCTTCAGCTCCCGTCAACAATGTTACGGGCCTGAGCAGCGCCTGTGTGAAACCGACATCAACACCCGTTGGCCCAGGAGCCTCACCAAATAGCAACTATAAAGTTCCCGAATATTTCTGTTTCAATCGGTTCTCGTATGCTGAAGCTGAGGTTGAGATGGCCAAATATCGCTGCCCTCAGCCCTCTGCGTTGAAGAAGTAGTAGAATAATGCAATTTAAATGCGATTAGCCACAAAAAGAATGTAATTAATGAAATGAAAAATACAAATGTATAATAAATGAAGATATGAAATTATCTATGCAAAAAATACGAATCACAACAAAAATGTACACACTCAATACATACAGTCTGTCAAATAAGTACCCGGAAATTTGATATAAAAAACACAAACAACTTATCAATCATCTAAATTTATTATATCCCCTTCAAAATAGGCCCCTTCTGAGGCAATACACTTCTTCCAACGAACAATCCAATCATCGAAACACTTTTTAAAGCTATATTCCGGGATGGCCTTCAGTTCTCGTTGCGAATTTGTTTTGATGTCTTCAATGCTTTCAAAACGGTTTCCACGAAGTTGTAATTTGAGTTTTGGAAACAGAAAAAAGTCACACGGAGCCATATCTGGAGAGTCCGGTGGTTGTTCGATGATATTTGTTGAATTTTTGTTCAAAAACTCGTTCACAATGATCGCTTTGTGCGGTGGTGCATTATCGTGGTGCAAAATCCACCTGTTGTTCCGCCACAAATCTGGTCTTTTGCGACGAACATTCTCTCTCAAACGCTTCATAACGCCAAGATAATTTTCTTTATTGACGGTTTGGCCCTCTGGTAAGAATTCTGAATGAACAACACCACGAATATCGAAGAAAACGGTCAGCATCACCTTGATTTTCGATTTGCTTTGGCGCGGTTTTTTCGGTTTCGGCTCATTTTTGGCGCACCACGATGATTGTTGACTTGTTTGCATGTCGTACTCGAAAACCCATGTCTCGTCACCAGTTATAATGCGTTCGATGAACGTTGGATCAGAATTTACGCGTTCAAGCATGTCTTCAGCCACCTTGCTGCGATTCACTTTTTGAAGAAAATTCAGATCTTTTGGGACCAATCGCGCTGCGACTTTCCGCATACCCAAAACATTAACCAAAATATGTCGAGCGGTCTCATGAGACATGTTCATTTCTAGGGCTATCTCTCGCAAACTGTAATGACGATTTTCGAGCACCATTTCCTTTATTTTGTTGACGTTTTCTTCAGTTGAAGAGGTCGTAGGCCGTCCTGAACGTGGTAAATCTTTCACATCTTCTCGCCCCTCTTTGAACGATTTATACCAATCGTAAACTTGAGTTTTCGACATGGTTGAATCACCAAAAGTTTTTTTCAACATTTCCAACGTTTTGGCACAAGAAATTTCGTTTGAAACACAAAATTTCACACAAACTCTTTGTTCGATATTTTTATCCATAGTAAAAATCGCAATGCACACAAAAAGTTTGCTTTTTACTAATGAGAATAGTGGCTGACAGTTGTGCCAACCTAAAGTTATAAAGTTCTTAGAGGGAAAACTTAAAATAAGAATTTCCGGGAACTTATTTGACAGAATTAGCAATTGCAGAGAATTGTGTGGGAAAATGCATGAATGTGTGCGTGTATGTATGTACGTGTTTGTGTAGATATGTTTTAATGGCATGCCAACCTGTTGACCAGAGTTGGCAGCGCTCTATATTTTCAAACAGTTGGCAGTCCTATTTGCATTTATTTTTGTGCTCTTGTCCTCTCCTCTTTTCACTATTTCTCTTTATAATTTCATGGCGAGTGGCAGTGCTGTGCTGTTCTGTGTAATCGACATCGAAAGTATTGAGCGCGGGAAGTGTATTATCTAGTATTTCACATCCAAGTTGTCATTGTAAAAAGCAGAATAAAGTATATCATTATTTATTCGTGTTCGTATTAAAAATAATACTTCGTGAAACAGAACAAAAACAAATGAAAATAACTATCCGATTTGTTGCAAGTCGCAAGCCACGGGGTAGCAGCTCTGTTTGTGCGTGTATGTGTGGTACAGTTGGGTAGAAAAAACATTGCTGGCCTGGCAGCGCCGCACAATTTTTTTGTGAGTTCAACAGCAGAAGAAAGCCAAGCAAAGCAAACTCAAAAATTTAAAACACTAAATAAAATAAAATTTGTATGACTTGTTCCTGCTAAATGTGCTTGAGTACAACGGGCAAAATAATTAAAACCGCAAATCAGTGCAAAATAAAATGAACGGTGTTGCCAATTTGCTGGTATTAATCACAAGCAGGGACGTCTTCTCGAACGCAATCGCAATCGAACGCAGTGCAGTGAAAGTGTGCGAAACAAAAATCATAAAGTCGTTTATGAAAAGAAAAAACCGAAAAATGTTAAACTACTCGAATGTAAGTGCCAAGACAATAAACAAAATTTTGACACGAATAATTTTTTTTTTTTTTTTTTAAATTCTAAAAACATGATTGCAGATATGCATTTGATTGTGTTCATATGCATATAGTTATATATTAATATCAGATATATGTAAGCGTATGTACACTCAACTGGCGCGCAAAAATCAGCGTAGTTGCTAATAGAGCACCAAAAATGACAAAAATGGGCGCCAGAGTTGTCGCTCAATGAAAACAGTGAGGAGTGCGTGACTTTTACCATTCTGGCACGAAATAATTTTAATAAATTAAACAGCAATTAAAATATAAATTTAATTTTGGAACAAACTGTTCAAACAGTTTTAAAGAACACATTTATTTCACTTTTTTTTTTGAGTATAGTTAAACGCAAGTGAATGATGTATTGAAATGCAGCGCATATACATAATATTTGAGTGCACTCACGACACTGTTAGTCGGCCATATCTAATTAGCACAACCAGTGTTGCCACTGCGCTGTATTTCTAGTTTTGTTTTGTTTTTTTTTTTTTCTTTTATTCTATTTGCAATTACAAACCGCTTACATTTTCATTCATATTTTTTTCACCAACATTTGCAGTGATCTATGAAAGATGCGAGCTGGAAAAAAAACCGAAGCAGAGACAGGACAGACTCGCCCGTGCATTGTATATGTGAAAAATCTAAAGGAATCGGAAACGACCGAATTAATTAACTACAGTAAACAATCAAAAGTAGCGCGCAACGTCGTGACAGCCAAATCTTCAAATAAACGAACAAATACTGAAAAGGAGCGTGAACGGGAACGTGAGCTGGAACGAGTTCGTGAAACACGCACTTCAAAACGCGCTGCTTCCATTGCAAACATTGAGCTGCTAAATAAACGTCAAATTGCCGCCATCGGCAAATCAGTTACTGGTGTCGCTGCAGGACGCGGTCGCACCGTATCCACAGTGCCGAGAGCAGCGGTAACTGCCAAACAACAAATCAAAACAGTAGCGACGCCAATAGGCAAACGCAGAAACACCGAGCTGACCGTTGGACGGACGTGCAACGTGACGCTAACAAGACGCCGAGAGACAATACGACAAATTGAAACAGTTGAAAGCAAAACAGCAACAAAAATGTACAAACAAAATAAAATGGCGATGACACCAGTGGCAACAACGCCGCCAACAATTGCAGCAAGTCGCTCACGGCGCTCCATCAAACCGAATCCCAAATATGCAAGTGACGATATGGTGACGCCCAAATATGTCTCCGGTTTAGCCGCTTCCGAGGGTTCCCCAAAGCAACAACAACAACTAAGGGCCAAACATTTGTTCATGGACGACGATGACGATGAGGACGATGACATGATGCATGATCTGATCGAGGAGGATAACGACGATGAGCTCAACGATGCGGCATTCAATCCACAAATGCACAAATCCGACGATGATGACGATATCAGTGATAATGAATTCGAGCAGCAGCTTCGCCGCGAGAAGGTGCCGCCAAAACGTGGACGTGGACGTCCACCAAAGAATCCACAAGCAATTGCCGCTGCTGCTGCTGCTCAAGCTGCTCGTGCAGCTGCCGCTGCGACACAATCACAATTTCAAAGTGGGCGTGCCATGTCACAATCAGCTGGACGTGGCAATGTCTCAAATTTAAACCAATTACGTCGCACCATCGGTGCAAATGCGAATTTGGCGCGCATGAATATGACTGGCGGATCTGTGACAGTAGGCAATAAGCGCAAATTAATGGACGATCACAGTGAAGCACCCATTGCACGCAAACGTTTGGCAACCGATATTGGGAGTGGAAGTGGACGTGCTCCGCCGATAATCAATGGCAGCACATCTGTGGCAAAGACCACAGCCATTGGCTTGGCCAAATCCAAGGTCATGGTGGGCAACAGCAACACCAACACCAGCGGTGGAGTTCGCTTGATCCAAGCTCCGAATGCCAAACAACGTCCTGGCTCCAATTTCAAGATGAGCACACCAGTAACATCAACATCATCGGCACGTGGAGCTGTTGGAGCACGTCTCGGCACTATTGCGCGCCAGGTACCGCGTCAGGGGACAAACGTTGGCGGCGTTAAGGTCCAGAAGGCAACGGGCACGGGAGGATCTGGCGCTGCTTCCTCTAAATTGAAGGCTGATAGCGATGACGTGCCGACCTTTACAATTGTCAATATCGATGATATTATCAATCAGGACGATGTGCTGATAACACGCTCCTCCATCAACAGCAACAGGAAAGTGTCGCCAGCAGCACGAAACAATAATAACAATAATAATAATAATAACAACAATAATAATAACAATAACAACTCACGCAACAATCAATCGTCCTCCGTTACATCATCATCGTCAGCGGCAGCAGGATCAGGAACAGCATCATCCGCATCCTCACTGCACAGCACGTCCAGTAATAATCTAAGCCTGAGCTCATCCATAAAGCGCCTCAAGTCGACGCCCACACTGACCACAACGGTGACAACACTGAAATCATCTGGGGTCAATCATCATGGCAGACAAATGTCATCGGTGGAGACAACAACAGCAAAGCCACGACCCCGCATCCTAAATGCTGAAATGGGTAAAAAGACACCGATGATGAAGCCACTGATGAGCATGAGCAAAGAGTTGTGTCCGATGGCCGATGGTGGGGATACCGAGGACGAAGATATATCCAATGATTTGGATGATGCCATTACCATATCAGCAACAGCAGCAACACCAACACCACCACCAACATCCTCTTCATCAACCACTCAAAATCAACGTGTGGTGCGACGCATGCAGACCAGCAACAAATGGTCACCAAATCAACGACGCAATATTCTATCGACAACGACAACGTCGGTGAACAATCAAAGGCAGCAACATTTGTCGTCATCTGGTAGTGCAGCTGGAGCTGGACCAGATCGTAAGCTCACTAAACTGCTGGGCGAGAGCAGTGACGATGATGTGGTGTTCAAGAAACCGGCAAGTCCGTCAACATCCACCACAACAACAGGAACAACGTTGCAGCTGCAAAAGAAACGTCGCTTCAAGGAGAATGCTCGACATGTTCATGACGATGACGATGATGAAGACGAGGATGATGATGACGATGACGAGGACGATGATGAGATTGTTGTTCAGCAGCGTGGAACAAAAGGCATTACTGCTGCGGCTGGTTCTGGTGGTGGTGGTGCTGTTGCTGCCGCTACAACGGAAACGGAAAACAAACAACCAGCAAAATTCTTTCCACCGGAAACAACCACATATTGTGAGGAAGATGGACGCATTGTTAAGAAGATAACCTGCTATGAGACCTGGCATGTGATTAGTGCTCCCAAAGAGACAACAAATAAGACACGCCAGCAACGCACCTGCCTCGAATTGCCGCTCGTTAAGCTGGCGAATGTGGCATCTCGTATCAAGCTGCCATCGAGCAAATGGACCAGCAAGGTGACACTATACAAGGTATCGCCATCGTTGATGCAACGCCAAACGATGACCATATTTACGGGAGATTTAAAGACCTACAATATACCCGAAGAGGAGCGACACAAATATCAGCCATCCTGTGTACTCTTCCGGAGATCAGTGCTCGATCGTAGCAAATGTCGTGTACCATTCGATCGTGCCATCATCTTTAAGAACAAATGTTTCTATGCGAACATCGAGGGGAAGCATGTGAATCTGTTGGGTGCACCCGAGGTGGTCAATACTGTAAAGGAAGTTGAGATATTGATCGATATTGTGGACTCACTGACATTAGCGAGTGACCTCGTCGAGATGGTCACGTCCAAGTAAGCATCCGTCGTTGTTGCTGCTTGTTTTGTATGTAAAAAAACGGAAACAAAAAGAAAACTAAATGAAGAAAACTAAGGGAAATATGCATAAAATAATTAAATACATATACACACATACATATATTAATATATATAGTATATACGTAACATACATATGTGTAAATCCGGACACTTGAGCAAACACATACACACACACACACATTTATATATACGTATATATATAAACATATTTTTTGGATTGCCTATAATAATGGTTCAATTTTTTTTTTAATTTCGATTTAACTTAGCTGTAATAGTTATTTTAGCATAATAGTTTAGCTGCTCGTTATATTTCTACATAAATATATCTATATACATATACTAATATATATATGTATATATTTATAGATAAACAATAAAAACCACACATATTTATATATATATATATAAAAATTGGATTTAAACGTAAATTTTGCAATTTAAAGCCAATTTTTGGATTGAAATCCCGAACCTTTTATTCTATATACATGCATATTTTATATAAACATATATATATAGGCATATACATGTGTATTTCAATAAAAAAAAAACAATATATATATATAAATATTAAACATTTTTGTTAAATAACAAGATTTTCCAATGGGGAAAAATTGTTGGACTTCGCACGACTTTCAAATGTGAAAGAAAAAACTCTTTAATTTTTAATAAATAATTTTACATAAATAATGTATGTATGTAGAGCATAAACAATTTTTTAAAACCAACAAACAAACCGATCACTTTTTAATTTGCAAATGAATAAATCTATAGTTGATTTTATATGTGTAAAACATACAAATAAAAAATAAATTTAAATTAAAAAAAAAAAAAATACTACACCAGAATGTCGGGTGTAAGATTCAAAAATAAAACCGAAAAAGAAACAAGAAAAAAATACGAAATGCATATTTAATTTAATTTCCACATAATGTAAACGATGAAAACTGAGTTATATTTAATATATTTTATTTTATTTCTATGTAAATTGATTAAAGGTTTAATCTATAAATGAGTTGACTTTATTTCTGCATTTTATTGGTTGGGCTATAAGAATTTAAAAATGTTTTTTATTCTTTTTTTAAATACTTCAATTTATTTTAATTGCCATCGGCCAGTGTGTACACACTTAAAATGCTATAAAATAGCAAATGTAAAAACGGTCTGTGGGCAGGCAATATATTATGCTGAACTTATGCAGTTTCTCAATTGTTGTTGGACAGGTTTAATAAAAATATTCTTTATTGCCAATCATGAAAGTATGTCTGTTCAACGCATCAGTCTATGCGTATATTTATATGCATTTAGTGAATCGATTAATCTGGCATCGATAATAATTTTGCTTAGAGAGAAAATGCAATAAAATGAATAGCCTAAATATAGCTCTTATTTACTGCATAAGTAAATAATGAGCACAACATATGAAGTTACATGTTTTTTCTTTGTTGTGTTCAGAAAAAAGAAAATGTTACCGAAATTCACCACGATGACTATCGAACGATAGTTGTCATTAGCCCTGTTGTCGCAAAGCGTTGTTGGCATCCCTGGTTCGATATACGTATCGATATCAGTCTAGCGCTGTCAATTATTTACCTATATATATATATTTTGTCTCCCAAGAATTGTAATTTATAAACGCCCAAAAAACAGTTTGTACACAATATTGCAAAGTGTACGAAGCAAGCAAAAAAAAAAAAACGCGTAAATGTTTCAAATGCATTGATGAGCTGCAATTACAGCAGTGCAGTGCTAAATACAAATGTCGGAGGAGGAGCTGCTGCGGCTCCATTGACAACCCAACCCAAAAAGCATAAGCGAGAGGAGTACATACATGTAAAGAAGAAGAAGAAGAAAAAAGAAGAACAAAATAATAGAAGAAAAAAGGAAAAAATTTGTGTGTAAACGACTTGAAAACAAATTTTAAAAAAAAAAAAAAAGAATCAAACTAAAGGAAAGAAAATTTTGCACAGAAAAAAAAAAATAGAATAGTGTTGTACGGCAAATAAGTTGGATACACATAAAAAGGAATTCCACGATTTATACGAATTTAAAACAATAAAGAAAGAGCACACCACAATGGATACAGAGAGACCAAATGGCCAAGAGACGAAAGTCATTTATCATATTGACGATGAGAGCACACCGTATTTGGTTAAAATACCGATACCCTCCGCTCAGGTGACACTCAAAGACTTTAAAATGGTGCTCAACAAACAGAACAACAATTACAAGTATTTCTTTAAATCGATGGATGCCGATTTTGGTGTTGTCAAAGAGGAAATTGCCGACGATGCAACAATATTGCCATGCTTCAATGGGCGCGTCGTCTCTTGGCTTGTATCCGCCGATGGGACAAATCAATCTGATAATTGCTCCGAGTTGCCAGCCAGTGAATGTGAGATGCGTGTGCGTAGTCATTTGCTGCAACAACAGCAGCAGCAACAACAACAGCAGCAGCAACAACAGCAGCAGCAGCAACACCAACAACAGCAGCAACACCAACAACAGCAGCAGCAGCAACAACAACAGCAACATAAACTTGGAGCATTGCAAATGCTACAACCGCCGCCACTCACATATCAATCGGCCTCGGTGCTATCCAGTGATCTGGACTCGACCAGTCTCTTTGGCACCGAATCGGAATTAACTCTGGATCGGGACATGACCGACTACAGTAGCGTGCAGCGATTGCAGGTGCGCAAGAAGCCGCAGCGTCGTAAAAAACGTGCGCCGAGCATGTCGCGCACATCATCGTACAGTTCGATCACGGACTCGACCATGTCACTGAACATTATTACCGTCTCGATTAACATGGAGGCGGTGAATTTTCTAGGCATATCGATTGTCGGACAATCGAATCGGGGCGGCGACGGTGGCATCTATGTGGGCAGCATTATGAAGGGCGGCGCTGTGGCACTCGATGGCCGAATCGAACCGGGTGACATGATATTGCAGGTGAACGATGTGAATTTCGAAAATATGACCAATGATGAGGCGGTGCGTGTGCTACGTGAAGTGGTCCAAAAGCCGGGACCCATTAAACTCGTGGTGGCCAAGTGTTGGGATCCCAATCCCAAGGGTTATTTCACCATACCGCGCACGGAACCGGTGCGACCCATTGATCCAGGCGCTTGGGTGGCACACACCCAGGCGCTCACCTCGCACGACAGTATTATGGCCGATATACCGGAGCCAATCAAGGAGCGTCTCGATCAGAATAACATCGAGGAGATTGTTAAGGCCATGACAAAGCCGGACAGTGGCCTTGAGATCAGGGATCGCATGTGGCTTAAAATAACAATACCGAATGCATTTATTGGTGCCGATGCGGTCAACTGGGTACTCGAGAATGTTGAGGAGGTTCAGGATCGCCGGGAAGCCCGTCGCATTGTCTCCGCCATGTTGCGGAACAATTTCATCAAGCATACGGTCAACAAGTTGACATTCTCGGAGCAATGCTACTATGTGGTGAACGAGGAGCGTAATCCCAATATGCGCAATCTATCGCATCCACATGGGCATGCATTGAGTCATGCCGATACCGAAAGCATTACCAGCGACATTGGACCGCTGCCAAATCCCCCAATCTATATGCCATACTCGGCCACGTACAATCCAAGTCACGGCTATCAGCCCATTCAGTACGGTATTGCCGAGCGTCACATCTCGTCTGGTTCGAGCAGTTCCGATGTGCTCACCAGCAAGGATATCTCTGCATCGCAAAGCGACATCACCTCTGTCATACATCAGACCAATCAGCTGACCATCGCTGCCCATGGATCCAATAAATCATCGGGTTCATCGAATCGCGGCGGTGGTGGCGGTGGAGGCGGTGGCGGTGGCAATACCAACGATCAGGACGTATCCGTATTTAATTACGTATTGTAGAAATTTTTTTTGCAATGAAATTGTGTGTTTATTATTAATTAATTAATTAATATAATTATTCTTTTTATACATATACGAGTATACAACAAACAAACAAACAAAAACAAAAAACAAGAAAGAAAAACCGCGAAAAGCAACAAAAACAAAACAATATAATATGTATATTTATAAGACGATCATGATAATGTAGGCGACGATGATGATGATGATAAGGGACATTGTGTCCTAGCATGTTTAGCTCAAGTTGTGTCTCTGCCACCGCCGCTGCTCCTCGCTCTCTACCGCGGACAGAGGAAAACAGACGAGAGAACAGTGCTCACGGATGGGGGAGTGGAAGCGCAATAGCACAAGAGCGAGCATGGATGAATGTAAGGCCAGTTGAAATGAGCATAAGAATGAGATGAGATAATTTTGAATAAAGTTCTAAGAATTTAGTAATCAAAAAAAAATAAAAAATATAATGAATAATTTGCAAAGTTGTTTTGTTTCAATTACTGCAGCTACAAATAATCCACAGGAACACTTACACCTATGCCAAGTGCGTGTGCTGAATTGTTTCAAATTGCGCGCCTAGTGCGTTGCTTTGCAACACTGAGCAGTGCAAGCGAAAACGATAAGCGCACTGCACTGTTATCGTTATCGAATTGAGTGTTGTCAAATGTGTTTTGTTTTGTGACTTGGAACGCAACCTATAAACAAAAGCAAACGAAACGAAAGCGAAAATGTCAACAGAGGTGGAAAATGCCACAGCATCCGATAAATTCTCCGCCAATGCCGAGGAACTGGAAAGCTACTACCTAATGCTGGAAGCCGGCAATATACCAGAACTTCAATGGCAATTTCCCGGCCGTCGCGCACCTTCGCCGGATGCCAGCGCTGGTGGCAACAACAAGGAACTGGAAACTGCCGCCGAAACGGTCGAACAAGAGTAAATTAGCAAGTGCCACCCTTTAAATATTTTAACTAAAGAATATACCGTTTGTTTTGCAGACCACAAAAGGCGAATGATTTTGACTTCAGTGACGATGTGGCGCCCACGCAGATGCGCGTCAGGAGTCAGACGTCGACGCCGAAATCGGCCAAAAAGAAGACTGCCAACTTTGCGGGCGTTTTGGAGACGCTGAAGAAGAAGAAGACGGAAGGATCATAGCAGTCAAATGGTCGTCTATATAGTAATAACTTACGGTATATGTAGAAACAAAGCACACAAGTGGAATTACAGGGTATTTGTTACAATTAAATACTTTGTTAGTTTTTTTATAGTTACTTAGATTTTAAGAGAGCTCTACATATTTCCATCTAACGTGTAAATACAAGATCTAGTTTAATGCATATAAATAAATATAATAGTTATTTAATTATACCGACTAAAATAAAAGTTGTACAACTAACATAATTTTTATTATAAATACTAAATCATTGTCAATGCTAAAAACTGTTTGTGAGAAATTTGATAACAGTTTGACTGAGACATTATCACTTAAACCTTATTTAAGGTCAATTTCTGGGCTTCGGACACATTAGAAATAATTTTGATCTTTCGTCTTGCTTCTTTGCTATTGCTGTCTCTTTTTATTTCAGTGTCTGCTCTCTCCCTCATGTACATGTGCCGGAAGGCTTAATGTAATCTGTGTTGTAGCTCAAATCACATAAGAAATAAATGCTGATACAATTGAAAGCAGTTTCAAAGCGTTCAATAAAATTTTTAAAATAAAAACTTAGTTTATATACCATGAACTTTAATTCAAAACGAATGTTGAATATGTAATAACTGCGCTAAATCTGAAGTAGGGCACAAAGTCACTTAGGAGGAAAGTAAATGTGTATATAACGCATAGACGAACTTTCATTTCAAATTTGGTAACTCTAGCACTTATAGTCTCTGAGATCCAGTAGTTCAAAAGGAGAGACCGAAGGACCAAGGGACGCACATTGCTATATCGTCTCAGCTGTTGATACTGAACACGATTGTATATGCTTTGTGGGTAAATATGTATATAACGCATAGACGAACTTTTATTTCAAATTTGGTAACTCTAGCACTTTTAGTCTCTGAGATCCAGGCGTTCAAAAGGAGAGACCGAAGGACCAAGGGACGCACATTGCTATATCGTCGCAGCTGTTGATGCTGAACACGATTATATATGCTTTGTGGGGTCGGAAAAGACGCCTGCTTCCTGTTGCGCACATATAACTTCTGATACACCCTGTACAGGGTCTTAAAATTAGTCAAATAGAAGTTTATCCTGTGGTAAAAAACAATTTTCTTCACATTTCCCATAACAAAAAAAAACACAAAAAATTATAGTTTAATTCGTTGCTTTTATTGAACTAAAATGGCATACGCATGTGTGTGTTTGTGTTTAATTAATGAAATAAAAATAATTGACTCAACTTTTAAAATGTCGTCAATTTTATTTTATAGTTTCATACATATTCTTTACAAAGTTTACAAATACATTTATAATAATAGTAATGTTTATTCCCTATATGTGCACATAGTATATTTTCCACTTCTGTATTTTTTTAACGTTTTAGTTTATTTTTTCCTTTTTTTTTTGGTTTATTTATTTTTTATTTTTGAGTAAATTAACTTTACATGAAGTAAACGATTAATCATTTATACGCTTGCTTACGCTTGTTTTTTTTTTGTGTTCTTACGCGTGTGTGTGCGAGTGTGAGTGTGTGTGAAATTTTCATTAGACTTTTTTTTTCATTTTTTTTTTTTTTTTTTTTTTGTACACTTAAAAAATTACATCAAGCTAAGCAATATTTAACAAAGTTGTCTAAAATGCATAACAAACTAAAATGAGAATTTTTTTCGAATCGTTTTCGAATCGTTTTCGAACAAAAAGAAACAAAAAAATGATATATACCATATATATAAAATATAAAAGATTTCTAAACAGTTACTTCAATTAGACAAAGAAGGAAAAGTGTGCGAGAAAGAAGGAGAGATGACAGTTGTGTTTTGTTTTGTTTTTTTAAGTAGTTTACAGACACAACATCAGATAGATTGTTTTTACATATATGTAGTTATAAGATTATATAGTAAGCTTAATTCGCCAACGTTTTAAAAACGCGTGTGTGTGTGTGTGTGTGTGTCGTTGTGTGTTTTAGTGTTCGATTTAAAAGTTTAACAATCTTAAAACAATAAAAAATAATAAACAATCAACATTCATATTTTGTTTGCGTGTTCACAACACTGACAGGCCAAAGTGATTTCACAGCATTTAAGCAACAATTTGTATTATTAATGTTAAATTTGTTGTTGCTCCTGTTTGCTGTGACTGTTGTTGTTGTTTGCTTGCTTATCTGCAGCTACATTTGTTATTGTATTCGCTACCGTTGCGTTTACCGCTTGCAATTCATGTCATTCATCATCTAATGCTGTGCGTCTGTTGCTGTGATGCAAAGGTTGCTGCAATTGCAGCTGTTGTGGTTGCTGCTGCTGCTGCTGTTGTTGTTGTTGCTGCTGAAGCTGTTGCTGTTGTTGCTGCTGCTGGTGCTGTTGCGACTGCCCTGCACTAATCGTCACGTTATCGCCACTTTCTCTCAATATTATTTGTATAATTTGAGAAAATGTTGGACGCGATCTGGGCACTTCGTTCCAACACGGATACATAAGCTCATTGTACACAAAGTCCGGGCAGGCCTCCGGTCTTGCCAAGCTGCAAGAATGAAACATGTATCAAATAAATGCTAAACATAAAGCATAATGATTGTTATATACCGATCGCCTTTACGCAAACGAGTAAGAAAATCGTCATCTTCATTGCCTCTGGTCGGTGGTGGCAGATCAGGCAAACCGCCGCGTGAAAACATTTCATAGAGCGTTACGCCGTAACTCCAAACATCCGAATACGATGAGAATTTGCAGGTTTCAATGGCTTCCAGTGAGTACCTGTCAAGCAAAGCAATACAAATGAAATGAAATGCAAATCACTTGGGAAAGTGATTAAATAAATACCATTTAATGGGTATATCACGCTGACTAATGCCGTAATAGTAACCATCGGCATTGGCAAATTGTGCCAAGCCAAAATCGGAGATTTTCACACACGAACGATCGACTAGAATGTTGCGGGCCGCCAGATCACGATGGATCAAACCCTTGGCGGACAAATAGTGCATGCCCTGTTAAGAAATCGATTTGGTTACTTGAGGAAACTTGAGAGGTTTCAGTAGTACATACCTGTGCTATGTCCAAGGCAAACGCCAGTAGACGTGCATTGGTGAGATCTGGTCGGGAACTTAGATACACAATAAACGAACCGAATTCAAAGTATTCCATAATGATGCTTAATGATTTTTCCGCCCAATATTTAAATTTAACCACATTGGGATGATCCAGTTTACGCATTATGTCAATTTCGCGTATAAAATCATTGTTAACCGTACAGGGTTTCAATTTCTTAATCGCCACCTGTTCGATGGGCCGTTCCTTGTCATGATATTCGAGTTCACCGCGATAAACGGTGCCATAGTGTCCCTGACCGATCTTATCCTTCTCACGATAAATCACCTTACAGTCGGACAATTGCATTACCAATGGCAAGTCACGTGTGTTAGAGAAGACGCCGGAATTGATTAACAGATTCATTGCATTCGTATTTGTATCATCCATTTGGCCAACAGACTCATGATGTCCATTTGGCAAACCATTTTGCATGGCCAAAAATTCACCATTATAGTCCCCATCGTCGGCATACTCCGCTGAAGTTCAACAATTTATAAATCAATTGTTTAGAAAACAATTTGTTCATATTCAAGACTTACGTGAGTCCGCGTCGTTGCCAAGCAAAGCATAGTTTCGTTGCATTTGGGTTTTAACCGCATTCAGTCGCGTGAATATGTCATGATGATTGAAACGCTTATCGGGATCATCGCTCCAGCCATCACTTATGGTGGAGTATATCTCAGCGGGGCAAACATTTGGCATTAATGGCTTCAATATGTTAGCATCGACGGTACGTTGTAGTATCATATCACGTTGCTTAACATGCTCCAGCGTAATCAGGCCACGTGAGAAGATCTCATAGACAGTTGTCGCAAATGCCCAGAGCTGTGTGCTCGAATCCCGTTTGGCTGCCTCCAAGTTATTAAAGTACTTGATCGGTATCCAAGGTGAGCTATAAAAACATTCATTTGCTATTAATTATAGTTCGGTTTAGGATGTTATTTCTATGATTCATACTCACTCGGATATTTGATAGGGTCGCGGATAGCCGGGATCACTGATTTTGGCATCAAGCACATATTTATCGGGCTCATATTTAGTGACATAGATATTAGCACAGCGTATGTAGCTATGTATGATTTTATTATCCTCCAGATAGTGCATGGCACGCACCAGACCGTGCATTACATCCAGCAAACAATACATGCTAATGTTGCGGTTCTCCTTTAGGAATATCCTGAGCGGACCGTATTTCGAGTACTCCATGACCATGGTGTATGGCACCGATAATGTCAGACCATATAGTTTAATGAACTGCGGAGATTGTATAAGGCTCCAGGTGTTTGCCAGTTTCATAAACTCTTGAAAATTTGCATCGTATTTCAACATTTTCAACGTCACTGGCACATCCTTAAAGGATCCCTGCTGTATCCAGTCGCCGCGCATCGTAAACACTTTGTCATCATCGCTGGGATCCATTGATTCTTAAAATGAAAAGTTGAAGGTTATTTAAAGCCGTTTAGGCTACTACAACCCTTAATGACTTACCTCTGTACCAGTGCAGGTCGGTGTTTGGATTGAATATCTGCGGATTTCGTCGCAATAACTCCGCATCGCTCAATACCATTTCAGTCTTTTTGGTTTTTAAATTTTTTGGCAAACAGAGCAGCAACAGCGGTGGCTTATCATACTGTGATGGCGGTATGCGAATCCGCTCCTTGCTATCCGTCCGTATAAACTGTGCCAACTCCGGTAGCTGATCGAAGGTATGCTCATCACCATCGTACGACAATTTCCATTGTTTATCTTTGCGTATTATTTTAAAGGTTTCCGTTTGACAACGCTCATGATCGCTGTTTCTGGCCACACTACAATTAAAGTGAATTCAAATCTCAAACAAATTAAAACTTTGTCAATCTTTAAGTTCCTAGGGTCCCTGCCTAAACGTCTATAGTATGAAAAACTTATTTAAAATTTGATGTTATTACTGATTTTGGAAGCAACTAGCCAAGTTGTGTAAGATCTGTTATCTTAAGATATTTAAAGTATGTTCAATTTATAATTTTTCTCAATGTTGTACGCTATCTACAAGGTCATTTCCCTATTGGCTATGTGGAAAGTTGATAAAGAAAACTAGTGCCTACATTCGTGTGTTGATATCGATGTAGTATGTGTTGTACTCGCGTTCACATTGCCTCACAATGTAGCTGCCACATTTATCGCCATTCTCGCGTAACTTCATAAATGAATAACCACCGCCAATGGGTCCATGGCAATACAAACGGTTCAGATCCTCCAGCGATGGCGTCTTGTAGGACGGACACAGATCCTGCATCCATTTCACAGTCAATCTGAAAGTGACGAAAACAATTAGATGGTTTCAAAAACTCTTAAATTTTAACTGTTTACAGATTCAATTGGTTGAAATTGTAAACACATGTTTAAATATTAAATAAATATTTTTAAGATAACAAGTAGCGTAGTGTTAAGGGCTACAGTCGAGCGAGGCGACAGTGAAAAACCCCGTACTTATACTTCTAGTTATTTTTGGCCCATGTGTCCCATGGGAACTGTGGGAAATAGTTGTCCAGCTGTGTGGCTTTGGTGGAGATCTCTTAACTAATACAGAATGTTTTTATATAAACTTGCCATTTTTGAACGATAGGATAGTTGTATGATGCACCCGACTCATAGACGGACTTGCATTCCAAATTTGATGACTCTAGCTCTGCTAGTCTACAAGATCCAGGACAGAACGTATAAACTTTATGGGGTCCGGTAAGCACATTTCGCTTCCGACAAACCTAAGAGACACCTGCACCCACTTTTGACTACTGGGTCTAAGCTTTAAATAAACTATAACTATAATTCTATTATTGGTTAACTTTTAAAATGATTTCAAGCTGGCAAAAGTATGGAATACAACCACTTAACTGTTTATTAATTAGTTGTGAACTTGAGATCAGCTGCAAAAATACATAAATTAAATTAAAAACTGTCAACTGAATGAGCATACAAATTAGAGATTAATAATTTCTAATATTTTTTAATCGGTGTCACCGACTAATGGTAAAATTTTGCATTTCTTTTGAAACATGTTTTTGTTATTCTTTGGCGATAAAGCAATTTTGATAACCGAAAACAAAAATAGTAAAAAAAAGTCAAAAAAAAAAAAAATGTAAAATTCCCTTGAAACTTGAACTATAAGAACTTGATTGTAGGAATGTTTACCTAATGTAAATGCCCAAGTAGGAAATAAATGACTTCATTTCATGTTCGTTGTCAAAGGTTAAATGATAACCTTTGGGAAATCCCACAATTTCCAGCCGCACAACTTGTTCGCTCTCCTTGTACAGCGAGAAAATGTCCTCAACGGCGGCCACCAGACTCCACTAGACATAGAGAGAACGTGATTAGTTTGTACAGCTCGCTGTGGTTTCATTTGTGACTTACTTTCAGTGTCGCCTCGGAGGTGACGCGTGCGACTTTAAGTCCCGGCTCGGAGGAACCATGGAACCAGAGACGCACATAAACGGGAATCGAATTGATTTGCTGTGAAGCCGATAATGCTGCACGTTGCTGACGCTCCGAGCGTGTATTCAAACGTGTGCCACGTAATGTGTGTGTGTCACTGCCGCTATCATTACGATGACTACCACCGCTGGCATTGCTGGCATGACCATGAACAGATCCTTGGCCATGCCCATTGCCAGTGATTGTGGTCGAGAGTGTTGTATTGGAGCCGGTGACTAGCGTGGAGGTTGATGTACGCATTGAATTGCTGATACTGCCATTTCCTGTGGGCGGCTCCGTTGTCGATTCATTCGGAAAATATGCCACAGTCGCCTTGAACTGTTCGGTCAAATAGGTGGGAGCCAAATGGCAAATCTGATGTACATAATGCCATTTGAGACTGTTCACCGCCGGTTGATTAACACTCAGCTGCCGGAATGTGCTGCGTATTTTGGCACGCACAAAGATTCGATGGGCACGCCACAGACTACGTGGTAAATAACTTTTGTAGGCCTTCTCCACGGCATTCGGCTGCAGTTGTTTCTCCTCCTTATCGATTAGCATGTCCATGACAGCCAAGCCCATAACCTTATCCTTATGCTCCGGATAGCGTATCTCGGTGATCTGCTCGTGCAGCATATCATGGCGCATCTGATGATACAGATACTTGTGACAATTTGTGCATAGCTCCGACAGTTGGCGATCCAATTCGGGTATGCGAAAACGCATGCGAAAACAGTAGACAAGTGTGCAACTGAGATGTTCACCGGGCAGTTGCCACTTGTGTTTCACACTCACAATGCTACCAGTTGTGTGCATGTTGTTGTTGTTGCTGCTGCTGCTGCCGCTGCTGGCACTGCTGCCGTTTGTGCTGTTGCTGCTGTTGTTGTTATTGCCACCATGCTCACGTATGCCAAACAGCAGCTGCGTTTTGGGTACTATACCCATGTGACGGCACATTGTGGCACAAATATCTTCGCAGGACAGTGACGGTGAGAATTTCTCAAAATCGCCTTTGAGGAAATTGAAGACGTGGATAAGGCCATCGTTGGCAATATTCTGATTGGAATTGCCGCTGCGCAGTGATGATGTTGCTAGACTTGTGCTATCCGCCAACGAAGTTCGTCCGCTGCTGTTGTCGTCCATTGTGGATTGTGATGGTTGTTGCTGTTGCTGTTGTTGTTGTTGTTGCTTTTCCTGTTGCTTCCTGGCGTCGCGTCTTATCAAAGCTCACAGCAGCGTCACTTTTGTTGCTGCTGCAGCAACTTTTGCCTCGTATTTTACTAATTTTTTATGCTATGCGTTTGCTTCCAACAAAACTCTTTAGCTACAAACTACAACTACAACGAAAACTCCCAACCACAACAGCCAAAACAAAAACACTTTAAATGCACTTTCGTTTGTTGCTGCCTATTTTAGGCACACTACGTATTTGCGTCGGCACCGCATTCAAATGCTGTTTTTATTTTTTCTTTTCTTCCAATTTTTTTCTTTAGTTACAAGCACTTGTTTTTACACGTTTGTACAACTCAAAGGCACAAGAAAATATAATAAATACAAACGACGGAAAAAAAATATGCAGTATAAAGTAAAACCATTGATTGTTTTTGTTCTAGCAAAAACTATCGATAACTTGTTGCAGACAGGCGCCAGGCAGGGTATGCCTGTTACGATTAAAGATTTATTTCGGTTTTGAGATAAACATTTTTTATGTTCTGCGCCAGTATAAATTGAAAATATATTAATATGTAAAAATATAATATAATAATGCTTTACCCTTCTACCTTCTATCTTCTACTAAAAAAAAAAAACTGTCAGTTACATGTTTTTGATATCAATTTATATAATATTACAATAAATTTTTTTTGAAACTGCAAATAAAATTTCTAATTAGAAATGCTTGGTGGTAAGATAAAAATAAGATAAAAAATAAGGTTTTACTTTTTCACACTGATCATACACTGTGTGGAAGGTACCGTTCCCAAACCCCTAATTTAACTTGACTCGTTACAGGAGTCCCCACATTACTTTCAGAAGTGTAAAAAAATACCAAATGTAGCCACGTAATTTTCTTCAAAAAGTATGGTAGCGCTATCAAAAATTTACAATCAAATTTGAACCAAGCATAAAGTATGCGCAATAAGTACAGATAAGGAGCGATTGGGTTGAAGCCAGCATCAGATGGAGGGTCGTTAGACGAGATCGCTGAAAAGTCAAATGAATAAACTAAGAACCTTCAGGCTGCCCAAACTTGGGTTCTAAGACACCTTACCGATTGAGCAAAATTATATTAATAATTATTATTATATTAAAACGAACAAATAATAAACTTTTGATTACTCGCCATCTTTAAGCATCGGTGGCTCTACAAAAATACTATTTGTGATAACAGTGGGAACATAAATATAAGGGTTTCGATAATAGGGGGAATGTGTTATCAGTAGCCTGTGCGTAATTTTACAGCACTGTCTCTCTACCTTTTAGTATTTTTCTGTTAATCAAGTGGCAACGCCATTGCTGTCAGTTCATTTTATATAACCTCAAAAGTACTAAAAAAAAATTCCAAGTATCTCGGGCAAGCAAAAACAGAGATTTTTTTTTGTGCACATTATTTTTCACTGAAAACTTTACATAAAGTGTTATCCATACATTAGAGCCATGTCCGAATTTGAGAATATCGATGGCAACGATAAAGAGGTGCAAGAGTTTTTAATGATTGAAAAGCAAAAGGCGGAGTTCAATGCACAGGTAATTATTGTTTGATAATAGTTGCGAGAAATAAAGTCGAACATCAGTGGTGACCACACAAGTTACGGAATGCCCAAAATGCCTTTACGACGGTGGTGTGAGAATAACCAAAGCTGTGCACATGTCCAGCTGTTTGCTGCTAACATGTTTGGTGTCGGTTCATCGGAACTAGCGGGATCGGTGGACAGCCGCAGATAGCGGCATGCTTCCCCTTCCCCTTCCCCGCCGCGTCATCAGTGACGGAAATGATCCACCATAATTGTGAAATTTATTTTAAAATACTCCTAACCCCCCTTCTTTACACTTGCAGATACACGAGTTCAACGAGATTTGCTGGGAGAAGTGCATTGAAAAGCCGAGCACCAAACTTGATCATGCTACAGAGACGTGTCTGAGCAATTGTGTGAATCGCTTTATTGATACTTCTTTGCTGATAACACAACGCTTCGCTCAGATGCTGCAGAAGCAGAGCTCCGGTGGCATGTAGAATCTTAGGAATCCAAAATTAGTTAAAAGTTAAATGGAGCACAATGCTGGACCTTAGGACCCATTTAAATATATATAAGGCAACACCGTGTGTTCCATTTTACAACCGTTACAACCAAAACAAAACAAAACTAAACTAAACTACAATAATTACAATAACAATAACACACCAAACAAAAACACTAACGAAATATGTTCCAAAATAATTTTTGAAAATTACCAATTTGAGATGTAAGTTTCTTTTTTTGTGGGTTTATTTGGATGGGGCGGCTTGAAAGATGGCCGAATTAATGGACTAAACGGTGCTAAATTTACATTCTCTGTTGCTCACCGTGTGTGACCTGAAACGAAGCCTAAGGAAGACTAGATAAACTACAAATACACTCTACTGTTTTTGTTTAAACATATTTTACTGTTTTTTTTTGTTTTGTTTTCTTTTTGTTTTTGTTCTTCCAAGTTGGATAGTTTGAAAGAATATTGTTAATAAACATTATAACAATGTTAACTAAGCTTGTGGCTTGTTAAGATTTTGATTCTTTTTCAGCTGACGATACAGATCAATCATCTTGCTTCTCTCCCCTTCTAGCATGTTACGTGTGGCAGCTGGCAAATCCTTGCGTTTCCCCTTCAGCTGCCGCTTTGTGGGCGTACTTTGCTGTTGCTTCTTATTCACAGCGGATTTCTTTGCTGTTTCCTTTGGCGCTGCCTTCTCCCCATCGTCCATTAACGACTTGAGTAATAGATTCGATTTGCGGCCAGGCCGTGGTACAGTCTCATCTTTGTTCGCCTTGCGTGGCAGCGTTTTAAGCGTTGGCGGTGCATGAACTGTTTCGCCAAATTTGAAGACATCACGTTTGTACTCAGCAGGCGAATCGAGCTGTAAGTAGGGAGAGTGTTGAACACTTAACTTTTTCATGGTCTACAACTTTATGCTTACCACTTTCTCAGCCTCAACCTCCTGGTCAGTTTCTTTGATTGCGCGCTTAATCAGCTCTTTGGATGTCTTATCATCCATTGGAATTTTAACCTTAGCCTTTGCATTCTTACGTTTATTTTTGTTAAGGCTTTGCTCCTTTCGCTTTTTCTTGAGCAGCTCATCAATCTCATTTTTTGGCTTCTTTCGCACCGTTATCTGCCCCGTTGTGGGATTGCGTATGATATTAACACCGTACTTTGCCTCGTATTCGGCTTCTTTCAGAGTAGCGGTGGTGATGCGATTAACACGCTTCAAATAATCCACATCAGTTTCATTTGCAAGCTGTTTAACTCTTGAGGGTCTCTTATCGCTGGCAATAACTGATTCTTGTGCTTTTCGTTTGAGTGCCGATTTTGGAATGTCCTCTTTGCCCACGACACCCATTTTGACTTTTTTACCAGCCTTGGCAGCATCGGCGATTTTCTTAAATTGCTGAAAATTGTAGGATCCACGCTGTTCATCTTTCTGTGTTGGTGGATTGTTAGTCACATTGGCCAATCTGTGGGGAGACACAATTTTTATGTTTATCATGCTTAAATCAATTATTAATTGCTTACTTCTTCTCCCGCTGTTCGATTTGTTGCAGTGGATCACGAACTCCATGATGTTTTCTTACAGGAATTTTACGTTTCCTTGCCATTGTCAAGTAAAATTAAATAATGACAGTCAAAACAAAAATTTGGAACTCGTGGTCACGTTTACTACGGCGCAACGACACAACAGCTGTTGTTTGTGTGCATATCGACGTTATTTATCGATACTTCACGTGCCGGTATCGAAAGACTAATCGAAAATAAAGTTACTCAAGTATTTCTTTAAAAATACTCAGTGGTCATTTAAGTATTTTAACTAATTACAGAATATAAACATCAATAAATTGAATACATATTACTTTACACATATGTATGAGCGTGTGCTTGTATACATATGTATATGCCTGTACATACGTTGCATCATGGTGCAATTTCAAATAAGGTTGCACACTTATTCATCACAGTTGATTGCCACATGAGTGCATAACTATATTGCCTTCCTTCTTACTCTTATTGAGTTTGTAAGAAAAAGTTCACTTGACGCTACCTCGTTCATGGTTCCGCTATGAAGCCGCTGAGTCGCAGTGCGAATGTAAAGCGCATGCGCCGTTTATGTGAGGTGGTCAGACAGACAAACGGACTGACAGGCAGGCTGGCTGGCTGGCAAGGCAGTCAGAAGAGGCAGCAGCCAAAGTAACTTGCGAGCTTATAAGAGAGAGAGCAGAAAATCGTAATATATTCAACGTGCTTCATGCTAAACGCAAACAGTAATTTATTAATATATATTAAACATAAAATGCCTGAGGCCAGTGCCAAACGCATGTCCTTTGATGTGTGAGCGTGTTATGTTAACTAAAAATTGTGATATTTAATAATGATAGTTGCAATATTTTGATGTTACACACATACACGAGCACCCAGACACACACACACACATACACACGCACACATGCAATTACCATTTGACTATTGAATACGGAAAATAGTGTGTACATAAGTATGTATGTAGTTGTGTGCATATGTAAAAGGAAGATATGAAGAAGACAAAAAACAGCCCTCTCATGTGTGTGTGTTTTCAAATTTTTTTTTTCAAAATTTTTTTTATATAGAATGTGCAAATTTACATACTTATGCTCATGTAAGGGATGTTAAATGATGTTTAAAATGTATAGTGATGAGTGAACTGGCAAGCAAATACATGTGTGCGTGTGTGTCTGTGTGTGTGTAAGTATCTATACGTGTGTGTCTTTCTCTCTTTTTAGCGAGAGTATGTGTGTGAGTGTGTGTGTGTGTAACGTGACAGCCGCAGCATCAGCTGCCCGAGCATCAGTGAGCTCATATAACGGTGCGCGAAAACGTCAAACCTTATTTTTTTTTTTTAAACTGAACTTTGTGCTCGTGAGTGAAAACTTTGTACATCCCGCATGGGTCTACATCAGTTATAATGTTGTACATCAAAAGCTTAAACAAATAAAGGAGCATACATTTAGGAGTTGTGAACAGAATTCTACTCATTTTGCACTGCAGGCATAACGTAAACACCGAAGAACAGTGCATACAAAAAGTTACTGCCACAGCAATAACTATTGACCCAACTGAACCCCAAATGTATAGCTATTATAAAACAAGTTTAAATATTTAAGGTATGACAAGACATTTTTAACTCACTGTGTAACCTTTTTTTTTACATAGTTTGGCGGCAAATTCGCCAAAAAAAAGAAAAGATACATTGATTTTTTGTGCGTTGCTCTCAAAAATGTTTAACCTAGAAGAAAAACTTAAACATTTGTATGTACGTCTGTATGTAAAGCTATTTGCTCGCTTTGTCTAAAAATAACATAAATTCAAGTAGCACAAATAAAAAAAAAAGGAAAAGAAAAAAATAAAATAAATCAATGTTACGCTCACGAATAATTGCTTAGGTTTTGTCTCTACACATGTGTATGTATGTGTACATCATAATGCACAAGTTATTAATTAACAAACATCAGTAGTCAGTTGGGATTCCTTGGAAGCCCCGCATAGTTTCAGCACCTACATATAAAATCACAAAGTGAACTATGAGCGTCAAGGTCATCGCATAAATGTATCGGTGTCGCTCGGCAAGTTATAAAAAATCGAAATGAAAATCGAATACAATCACACACAAACACACTCGTTCATACATATGAATATTGTACATACCAACACTAACGAGACTACTAAAAGCTCTCTGAATTTTTTTATAGCATACTTTAATGAGCGCTGGCTTGAAGCAATTGCGGTATATAAAAATACATGTTTGTATGTATGTGTGCCTGCACGTGTAACCTACATCTGCATGTATATGTGTGTGTGTGTGTGAGTATTGGTTGAGATATGTAAATGACATCGTTGTGATTACACCACACAATGTGTCCATTTGTATTTGGTTATAAAGAATACAAATGTGTGTGGGTGGAAGTGTGTGTGTGTGTGTGTGTGTTCCAAGTCGTTAGCTTTAACTCGAGTCTTACGTATAAGCTGACATTTAAGAACATTTCATTGTTCATATCAATCATATGCCACGCGTAATTATATTAATTGCTGCTTTCGCAGAAAAATACGAAAAAATTACTTATCGAAACAACGACGAAGGCAATCAATTGCCTCTGTTTCTTCCTCTTCCTCTCTCTCTCTCTCTCCCTCTCTTCTCATATACTTAGCACACGACAGGATAAGAAGGCAGTAATCGTCTTGTAATGCCAAGCAGCAGCGCGAGGTGATTGAACTTGCCGGCGTTGCCACTTTAGCTCCCCACCCACGTAGCTCACACACACATACATACATCCACATGCAAAGCGCATTTGCGTATTCACTCACTCATCAGGTTTTGCTCTTGATTTCTCATTTTCATCGACTTCTTTGTTTGCCTACTTCGATTGTTTTAAGTCGCCACATGTACTACGATTCTCTCTTAAGGGTGCAGTGAAAAGTATTGCCTTATTTTAATTTAAATTTCCCATGAAAATTGGATCTAAATGAATGATTTCTTTTTACATAATTGAACGTAGTTGAATGTTCATATTCTAGTTAATATGCTATACTTATTCTAATTTAATGTCTTAGTCTACTTTTTGGCTTTAACGGTTGCACTTCTGCATAGTTAACATTTAAGAGCACTTAATTTAGTGTCGATCCCTTACAGTGCCGCAGCTTTTAAGTTCTAGCACATTCTCTTTCAAGCATTTGTGACGGCGACTAAGAGACTGCAAGACTTACTGCTTGCTCTGCTGCTCTCATTAACAATGCTGCCAGTGTTTTATTTTCTTCCAATTGACTTTGATAATGAGCTATTTGCGATTTACAATTTCTATTTATTTTCCACTTTATTACTGTGCAGTTAGTGTTGTTCAAGTGCTTAAGTGTGTACATACAAACATATGAATGTATGCTCATAGTAAGATCGCGCCTAAGAGTAATTTGATTTCTTTTCTCTTTGCTTTCATAAGTTGGCAACACTGCGCTGCTAGCGACTCGCGAGGAACAAGGCAGACAGGCAATTAGTTAGCGTCTCTCAGTTGCTCACTTGCTCGCTCACTCGCACGTTCAGTCAGTTGTTGTATTGTGGGGGGCGCGGGTGTCACGCATAACGGTGCTTAAAGTACGACTGCATTAAAAGAGTAGACGAGTGCGAGTTTCAATTTTTTTTTTTTTGTTCTTGTTGTGCTACAATACAGTTATTTAGCGCTGTGTTAAAACTATAGCGAAAAGTTTTGCCAAAAAAGGAAAAATTGTAATAAATATAATTAATTTCAATGTACAATGTATGTCTGCAACATAATTCCTATATATGTATGCGCATATTTCTGTATATTTAGACGCTGTGTGTGCGAGAGAGAGAATTTGCTGAAATAGCGCAAAAAGAGGCGCACATATATACTGTATGTATGTATGTAATTGTGTGCATATGTGTAGCCTGGTCAGAGCAAACCGCAGACAGCGCAAAGTGGACAACGGACAGAGTGGACAGCAGAAATCAGACAATAGCCGCTGCGTTAGCCGCAAACAACATTTTTGGGCGACAAAAATTTCAACATCGCAAAAGTTTTCAGTTTTCAGTTTTCAATTTTGTTTTATTTTTATTTTATTTTTTCTCTGAAGCCCAGACTGTGTATGTGTGAGTGTGCGTGTGCCAGTGTGTGTGTTTGTGTGTTTGCTGGCATAACTAATAAAGTGAGCCTATTCAATGTGCATAAATCAATTATTTACTTTGTGAGAAATCAAATTTCAACTTTTCAAAATTATTTTTTTGTGTTCATTTCAGATGTGACGTTCAGCAACTTGAAATGAATAAAATATAATGTTAAGTCAGTGCTACACACAGACACACACACACACACAACTACTCCGACTGTGTGACACACGCACCCACATAAAAGCTGCTAAAAAAAATTATTCAAGACATCGCAACTAAATCAAAATCAACAAAAGCAAATAGAAAAGTGAAGAAAATATATAAAAAATATAATATACATATATATGTGTCTGCCTGAACAATTCGAAACTGTAATAAAAACACACACAAACACACACACATACACGCATAAATAATATATACAAACATGTATATGCATTTTTGTATAGCAAACGTATAACAGTCGTATAACAACTCTTATAGCTAAGCTCGCTTCTAAACAAAACAGTGATAAATAGAGTTTAACGACATTTAAATAACATAAACAATAAGGTGCAACAACAGCAAATACAACAACTTAATCAACAATCACAACAACAATAATAATAATAATAACAAACAACATTTAATATACAACAGCCACAAAATGCCAGTGAAAAAGCAAGGTGAGCACTATTTACATATCTTTTTATATACCTGTTTATATGTATATAAATAAATATATATGTACAATTGGGTACATAAATATTTTGATTATTTCACATTTTCACATTTGTTTATTTGCACGAATGAAAACATTTTGCGGTTTATTGACTTTAAATAAATCCGATATGCATAAACAATTGTATAACAAGTGGATTTAACTGAAACTTGCAATTATTAACAAATTTCCATTTGTTGTTCTTTGATTGGCAATAATATTTAAATACTCTTCCTTTGTTGCTGTCTTAATGAGCATCAATTTGTTTATTACTTTTTGTAAATATTTCTTTTACCTGAGTGAAATGAGACAGAAGGGCTGCAGTCGAGCGAACCGACTTTAAAAGACCCCGTAATCATTGTAGTATGCAACATTTTCATGTCTTATGAAAGCTATAAGCATGTAGTAGACCGATTTGGACCTTATCTTACAAATAATGTAAGAATTTGACTGCGGTAGTTCACGTAGCTACAATTTGAAATAAATCTGATTTGCCTGACATATAGAAGGACTTTCATTTGAAATTTGATGGCTTTAGTTCTTATAGTCCTCGAGATCCAGGGCTTCATACGAACAGTTGAACGCACGTTGAAATATCGACTCGATAGTGGTTGTTGAACAAGAATATATATATACTTAATGAAGTCAGCAAAGACAACAGCTGCTTCTGCCCTCTACTCTTTTGAAGCATAGTTTTTAGTACTTTAATTTGTTTTCGACTTAAAATTAAATTAATCTCAAACTTAAGCTTGTAACTTTAGAATTTTAATTTAAAAACATTTTCAGTTGCAGGTTTTCGAAATAAAATTAATTAACTTAAAAGTTACTTATACAAGAAAGTTGTGGTTAATTGTTGAGAGAATTAGAAAATTTTTAAACAGTTTAGTGACATTTTAAGGAACTTACTTGTCACACTCCTAGCTTAAATATTAACTGAAAAATAAACAATTAAAACTTAAACCCGAAACAATTACAATACTATGGAATAAATGCAGCTTTTAAAACTATTTGCAGAATAACACAAAAATCTTAGTGCATAGCCATATAGTATATATAAAAGATTATATAGATCTGCAAATTACATGGCGGCTGTCATGCACAGACATGTCCACTGCAGCAAAAACTAAGCACATTAAATAGCAGAATGAACAAAAAGAGAAGGGAAAAGGAAAAGAACAGAAAGAAAATTTGATGTAAACGTTGCCAAAGTTTTCTTTTGAAAATGGGCAATAAATGAAGGTCAACATAAGCATGTGACGTGCTTACCAAAATGATGTCTAAAATGTACATGCAATACCGGTCCTATATATACTACCACATACAAATGTGTTTGGCCAAAAGCCTGATGACTTTATGGCAATTTCATTCTAATCAAATTTGTGCGCTCAACCCAAAAGTTGGCCAAAAACAAAAGGTTAAGCATAAATAGTTTGGCCCTATTCTGCCGTTTTGAACCTGGTCAAAAGCAAGTGCAGCGGGCGTGGTTAGTTTTAGGCCAGGCGCTAATTTGGCTTTTAGCTTTTACACTGCACAAAAAAAGCAAGTAAGAAAGGCTACAGTCAAGCGAGCCGACTGCAAAAGACCTCGTACTCATTCTAGTGCGAAATTTTCAAGCTATATGTACTTTGAGAGCTACAAGCTATAGTTGTTCGATCCGTATCAAAGTTGGTGAGTATAGTTATAATGGTCTCATGCATGTACTGTGTGAATTTGATCACGATAGCTCTGATAGTTTGGAGGTTGAAGTGTAGTGAAAATAGTTTATTACAATATGCGGGGGCGGTAAGGGGTGTGGCAACAATTTGAAATAAACTTAATCAGCGCGAGTAGTAGACAAACTTTCATTCCAAATTTGGTGGCTCTAGCTCTTATAGTCTCTGAGATCTAGCTGTTCATACGGAAGGACAGACAGAAGGGCATTTCGACTTGGCTGTTGCTGCTGATCAAGAATATATATACTTTATGTGGTCGGCCACACCTCCTTCTGCCTGTTACGCACATTTCACCTCTAACAAACTTAACCACTCTACGCTTTTTTAGAGTACGGGATCTAAAAATTTATAAATTTATGATTTTAACTGTATTACGAAATTACCAGCTATAGTTCTTAAATTAAGGAATTAAATATTTAAATGTTGGTGTAATATTTGGATTTAAATTATAATTTTTTATTCCATTTATTGTTACTATAAAAATTCGTTTAAAATTGAGTACTATTTTGAAATGTATTAACTATCTTTTGATCCAAGAAAGTGCTTTATCCACCCGATTTCTCGCAGTGTAGCTTTTTATATTTTAAAAAGTCAATCTTTATTGATTTATTGAACACGGAGACGCCCTCTAGCTCTATAGCTTTCCCAGTGTTATGGTTGGGTATATTAGGGCAGTACGGCGTTGTCTCCGCGCCGGGCAAGTACAAAGTGCACGGCGGATTTTCGAAATGGATTCGGATACGGATTCGGAGCGGGATAAAAGCAGTGATCCCAATGAAGAGTTGCTAAGCAGCGATAATAAAACATTTCACGATGATGACGATGGCGTCTCATCGCCCGATGAACAAGATCATCATAATGATGATGATGATGATGATGTTGATGACGATGATGACGATGACTCTAGCGATGTGCCAATTATGCAAATCGATGGAACTCAAAAGCAATTGCTGGTGGAAGCCATTGAAATGCAGCAAGAAATCGATGACTTGGCGGTGACTCAACAGCAACAACAACCGCCGCAGTTGGCCACAGTAGAAGCTGCCACTGTTTCAAGCCAAAAGGAGCCGCTGTTGGCCAAGTATAGCGAGAATGTGCGCGAATCCGTTGAATGCTTCTACTCGGCACAGGATCTACTCGAATACGGTCACATGTTGTCGTCTGCAACGGCCGAACAGCGTACACCCGACGTTGAATCGGGTTACTTTGATAAATCCGAATCCGATGATGTTTCCCGGGAAGAATTCGAAGCGATTTCCTCCACTTGGCGCCATCCCAAGGGCAGTCTCTTGAATGCACTGGGCAGCGGATTACCCAGTAGCTCGGAGAGTTTACGTCTCGAATTGAGTCGTTTCTGCAGCTCCATGGAGGCCATCGAGCGTCAGAGAATCGAGCAGGAACCAACAGAGGAAACGAGTCTCCTTCTGGCCGAGAAGCAGCGCGAAGAAACAAGCAAAGTGCAGAGATCGAGCGAAGAATTCGATGAGACACAAAGTGAGCCATATATTATGCAGGTGTATCGTATAGGTAATTGGCCTAGGAGTGTTGGTAACCCTATGGGGAGGTTGGTAACCCTTAAGGAGAGTAGTAAGCCAAGGGCAAAGGGCGTAGGGCCAAGGAAAGTGCGGTAACCCTAAGAGAATGTGGGTATTCCAAAGGGTAGGGAATCTAGGGAAAGGGTGGCAACTCTGGTAACGAAATAACCATGGGGGAAGTATTTAATCCTAAGTGAATAGCGCGTATTCTTCTAGAATTGAATTGTCCTTGTGCTAAGGGTATAACCCTAAAGGGGGGTAACTTTTAAGAAGAGGGGTAGCCTAATGGGAAAAGTGGTAACCCTAGTAGACTGATGGCAATTCCTAGAGTAAGGAGATAAACTCAAGGAAGACCCCTTTAATCAAATGGAAGTTAGCCTAATGTCAACCCATAAAGATGTGGGAATATTGGTAACCCCGATAAATCTGTTATCCCTGGTAAACACTGTTTAACTCAATCTTTTATTCAATTAATTTATTAAAACGTTTTAATTTTATAAAATAATCGTATTTGTTTATAGTGTAATTATATTTCTTAAATATTTCTTTCTCTTGTCATTTGCAGAAGCTCATCGAGCTCTTGAACTGCTCGAGGATTATCATGCACGTCTGTCGGAGCCACAGGATCGTGCCCTACGCATGGCAATCGAACGAGTCATCCGCATTTTCAAGTCCCGCTTATTTCAGGCGCTGCTTGGTAAGTTTTGCCTGCCAGTAAAAGACCCTGTACTCCTTCTAGTGCGCATTTTCCATACAAATATGCAATTTATCCCATGGGATTTGTCCTGTGGGAGCTACGGAGTTGTACGATTCGAATCAAACTTGGTGAAGATAGTTATAATGGTACCATACACATAATGTGTAAATTGGGTGTAGTCTTTGCAATTTGGAATAAACTTGATCTGCGCGAGAAGTAGACGGACATTCATTCCAAATTTGTTGGCACTAGCTCTTATAGTCTCTGAGATCTAGCTGTTCATTTGGACGGACATTGCTGTATCGTTGCGATTGTTGATGCTGATCAAGAATATATATACTTAATGGGGTGGGAAAAGCTTCCGTCTGCCTGTTACGCACATTTCGCTTCTGACAAACCTAAATTCAATGAAAGCTCTACTCGCGGACAGATCCCTCAGGCGGACAGCCCCATAAACACGACGAATTTTATAGCTTTTTTTATAGCTGATTTTTATACAAAATCTCTTCTCTTAGGCGGACATCTCCCTGGGGCGGACAAAAATACTGAAACCGTAGCTGTCCGGCCAAGGGAGCTTTCACTGTATACGGGGTCTTAAGCGGCTTATTCGGAAAGAATTCTTTTGTTACCAAATCTGGAAATTCTCAGTTTAATTACTCTTAAAATTCCGAAACATAATCCCAACTAAATTCCTCATAAAACGTTATATATTTATGATATGCCATGACTAGCTACATAAAGATGAAGTGTTTACAACATTTTGAAAAAGTTTTAAAACTGTAGTCTCAATTGCTTAAGGAAACACTAGAAGTCGTGTTTGGTTTCTAGAATTGTGGGCTCCACTGTGTGTTATGACAATGACTTTTAGCTGAGTCAAGCTAAAAATGGGAGTAGGAGCATTTATAGGAGCACTTAAAACTTGATATGCTCGATGAGGAGTCGTGCTTTCAAGTGTCAGGCGTTTGCATAAACAAACGCGAGTTTCCAGTTCAGAATGCACACAAACACACACAGTACGTACATACTGATATCAGCTTAAACATTGTCTGACTATGGAATATACATATATGTATATATGTACATATTTACCGTTATATATATATATACATAGTTATTGGCAGCTGCTGTGACGTCGCACAGGAAATTAAATGAGAGCATTCAATTTTACATTTAGGCCACTTGACTTTTGTTGTAGCCCGAGCATATTGATTGGTTAGTCTGAAATGCACACAATTTTCCTCCACTTTTCCCCCCCACTGACCTGAAAAAGGAAAAACTTAAACTGTTCCTCTATTTTGTTTCCTATCCCTTCATTTCCATTGCTTTGAAATTGAAATTGAAATTGTGTCGAGTTTTTTTTGTTTTTTTTTAGCTCACAAAAACACAAAACACAATACACAATTCTCAATACAGTGTTTTGTTATTCCATCGAATCGAGCTGTTTTTGTGCACAGATTTTTCAGCTATTAGTGCTACAAATTGTCTGCAGTTTTGTCGAGCTCAGCACTCGGCCAAGGTTTGTTTTTTCGCCATTTTGTTTTGTGTGCGCAAATAGTTGCAAGATACTTTTTGAAGAGCAAACAAGTGAGTTGTTTTAGGATTCGAGTTTGAAAAGAACACTTGCTAATCAAAGCTTAGCTGGTCTAAGGAAGTACCTACAAATAAGTGAAATTTTGAGTATTATTAGAAAACAAGTAAGTCAAGCAAGCCGTCGGGGTTTAAATATAACTCTTGACTAAAAATATCATATTTATTAAAATTAAAAATTAAATTTTTTTTATACAACTTTGAGCGAAAAAAAATTCTTAAAATTATTTAAGTTTACTAATTATAAAACTTATAAATAAATAATTAGCATGGATACTATGGATACTTTAATATTAGATTTTTTGCCGTACCAGAATAATATGACCATGTGGCAATTCCGAAAAGCCTTAAATGGAAAAGCAACAATATGGCAAGCACAATTTATGAAAACACTCACGCCAAAATTGCATTGTTTAGCCAAACTTTATAATTAGTCGAAAAGAAGGAATATTTATGCGATACACTGTATTTAAAGAAATCTATATTAACTTCTAAACTCTTATTACAGATATACAAGAATTCTATGAATTAACATTATTGGATGACTCGAAAAGCATACAACAAAAAACCGCCGAAACTTTGCAAATTGCGACGAAATGGGAGAAGGATGGACAGACTACTAAGATAGCCGATGTAAGTCTGAAATACTTAATAAAACTAAACTTAATTATACTATATATTTATGTTGGTAACTTTGACTGATCTTAACCCAATCAAGTGCTGAATTTAAATCTTTAATTTTTATAGCGCTGATTAAATTTAGTTACTCTTGTTAGTTGTGCAATTAGTGGACTAATTGACTGACTGAACAACTGTTTAATTGTTTCCTAACTTGTTTGTTTTTGCTATTCGTGTGATATTCGTGTGTCCATTGATATAAAGCGTAGTCCCAAGTACAATAAATTAGGGGAAATCCTTGGTTTTTTTTATGAAATCGTTAACATACATGCCTTTACATTATTTACACTAAAGCATATATGTAGTATACATATAAATGCATATCTATATGTCTTACTCATTCTTCTATCTTAATTAATATGAAGAAAATAGATGTTTTCTTTTTAAGAGCATGTGTCTTCAAAGTTTAATTTTAATTTAAGATTTTATTATATTTCTTTTATTATTTAGACCCAATTGAACACACTTTTTAGAGTAACACTTTAGTTTTTGGATAGATAGAATTCTCAACTGGTTTTAGAGGCGAAAATCCGCTGTATAACAGAAGTTCTTATAGACTCTTGTTTGAATTAGTCAATAAATTAAATTTATTTATTAAATAAAACTCTGCACGAATTTTGTTTTCAATAATTTTGAATTTAAAAATACATTTTTGTTGAAATAAACATAAAAAAATAAAAGTAGAAATAAAAAGTTAAGTCACTTAATATAATCTCATAGATTGCAGTCTATAAAGATAATAATCTAAAGCTTGTTAAAAAAAACGTCTTTTAAAGCCTAAGAATAATTTTTTTTTTTTTTATTAAATTTCTAGACACATTTAGGAATTTAAAAATTGCTTTTTGCTTTTTTACCACAATCAGTTTTAGAACATTAAATATAGAACATTATATTTGTGTTTTCAGTGTATATAACCACATATCTCTAGTTATCTATCAAACTAACAATCTTTGCTCTATACTCATACTGCTCTATAACACTATAATTCATATTTTCTACATCTATCTTCTAACTTCACGACGCGTGCCTTTTTCGACTCGACTAACTAAATCATGCAGTTTATAAAAACTTCCAATCTTAATCGCAATTGCGCCTTTGAGTTTAACAACGATGCCACAAATCCCAATCCAAGTTCAAATCTTAATCAAAACGTCAGCGCGGCCGCTCATGCCGAGGCCTTGAGCAGAACATTTAAAACTGAATTGGAAGAGATTTTGGTAAGCACATTGATCACATTTCATTATCATACATAGTACTTATAACTATCTATAATCTATAACTAATAACTGAACTAAGATGAACGATTTGTGGTACACAAATTTTCACAGCATTTCTTTCGCTCCAACTTACTTAAACTAGTATGCATACTAAATACATCCATGCACACATGCAATGCTCTTAAGTGGCCCAAGTACGCAACAAAAAAGATATAGCATACTTTTAGGATCCGCGTTCTGAGGCATTCGACGCCCAAGTATTATGCTACATAAGGTAACCGAAGGGCTGCCACGGTGCCAAAAAAACCGCTTAAATATTTTTATTTATTATTTCTGCGAACTCAAAACGAATCAAAAGTGATTTTTATAGTTTAACTAAACACAATTTTAATTGATGACTGATTTTGCGGGAAATGTTTCATGTTTTTAAGTCGTTAGAGCTTTTAGTTTTTGGATAAAATACATATTAGTTCGTGTTTGAAGTCGTTAATTTCTTATGACTGATACGACGGCATATCAAACCTATCATCGCTCAACGATGGCTGATAATGGTGTTAGAAGGGGCACGGTGGAGGAGCGGAGGTGTGGATAAACTCTAAACATACACAAGGGCATAAATTGCTAATTATATTTGTGTTTTTATACATTTGGACACGACACAACACAACGCGACACGACACGACACGGCATGAATCGAAGTTGTTATTATTATTATTATGTTTGCGTGAGGGCAAAAGCGTAAAGTTGAATTCGGTATGCTGTGACAGCGAGCAAAGCAAAGCAAAGAAAAATAACAAAAAAAATATAGCAACTACAAGGAGAGCCCAGGAAATGGCTCAACTTAACAAGGTGTCAAACGTTTGCGGCGACACCAACAATTTCACAGCATTTACAGTAATTCAAAGATTACACTCTGCATTCTTACTCTCTCTCTACCTCTCTCGCACTCTTTCTTAGCGCTCTCTTTGCCTTTGCATGATTTCACACTCGCCTGTGCCTAAAGTTTTTTTCTTCTTTGTGTGGAGTTCACTTTGGTCGCCAAGCAACGTTGACACACATACACACACGTGCATACACATATATACACACAAGCATATGCGACCACCTACTCAAAGCTGTTTCTCTTTATGCTTCTATATCTGTTAAGTTGTTTCTTTTATTTTATTTCTTTTTTTTTTAATTCGATAAGGACTTAACGGCTAGCAACATGATTTGTGTTGACCCAGTCAGTGGCCGCAAAACGGGAGCATGACATAGACACGAGCAGGGGGCAGGCGAAAGAGGGAGTGAGAGGCACAGGGCATAACACACAAATTGTTGTTCGTTCGGCTTTGTGTTTCGGTTTTGTGTTCGGCTTCGGTTTTGGTTTCGGTTTCGCCTTCGTGCCTGTGTTGCTGTTGTTGGCGCTTTCTTTGTGTGTTTTGCTTGTTGTTGTGTGTGGTGTTGGGTGGAATGCTGAGTGGGGACGTGGGGTGTGGGGAGAACTGTTGTTGGGTTCGTTCATTGCTGCGTCGTCCGTCATTCGTGGTTTGTCCTGCGCCGACGCCGGCCTTTTGTTATTGTGCGGACGAAAGCGAAAGACGAAAGACGAAACATGAAACCGACACCGAAACACGAAACTTTGGTTCAGTTCTTTAGCTTGAGGCTTCCAGGCTGAGGTCCCGTTTGGGGGCTGTTGACATGCGTACTACGTTAACGTAACGTATTACGTACACGTATACAACACGTTTACACGTACACATGTACATGTATGTGCGCCAACTTGTTACAGCTTCAAGATGTCGCCATTGCTGATAACTGTTAACAGCTTTGCGATAAACTGATAAACATGTCTGTGTCAAGCATGTAACTCGATGCTGATAACACGGCATCTCAATTGTTTAACAAGCAGGGCTTTGAACTAGTTAGCCATAGACCTAAAAATCTCTTAAACCAAATCGAACGCCCCATTTCTTCCACGCCCCTTTTGAAGCCCAGCAAGCGAACGACGCCTTTGGGCCATTGACGTTGCCGTTGCCGTTGACGCTGGCGTTTTGGCAATTGGTGCGTCGCGTCGCGTGTGGCGCGTGTGGCAGTAACAGCAGCGCTGTCGACGTGTCGAGTCGCATAACTTTCGCGTGTCCGTCAGACTCTCTGTTGTTTTGTCTTTGTCTCTACGAAACACACATACACCGTGTGTGTGTGTGTGTGTCTGTCTGGGGGCCAGCGTCTTGTGCGTACGCATAACGGTATCCCAAACGCGTGCAATTCTCGCCCGGCATTTCAATATTTGGTTAGGTTTGACTTACCACTTTTTTTTGTATCTTCATTTTTTGTATCTTTTTTTTTTGTTGGTGTTAGTGCGTGTCTCGGGAAATTTGCCTGTGGAAATGACCAAAATGTAATATACACAAAAACAACTCAATTTAGGTCAAATTCAGTTATTGGCCAATAACAGGAATCCACAGTTTGTTTTCGTTTGATATGAAACTTGAAATTTCTTTTTCAATTCAATTATTCGCACACAAACACACACGGACACACACACGCACAAAGCTTATGCACTTGCATATGGCAAACAGCTGTTTAACATCAGCATATATGTATGCATATGTTTATATTGCTACACATACACATATGCACATCAATATATGTACACTCGGTGCTAAATGTTTTACTACACGTTTTTAACGACAAACAAATCATTGAAGGTTGCCAGATCTTTTGTCTAAGTTTTGATCTTCACACCGAATTTCATTTTTGTGCTGTCACAGTCAATAGGCGATTCACCTGTAATTCTATTCATCATCTGTATATATGTGTATTTATATTTTGTATATTTTTGTATATATACCCAAATGTTTTTACAAAATATTTCAACGCTTTTACTTGTAGTCTCTGGCTGTGAATTCACTCGTTTTTGAACTTTTCATTCATCTCGTTTTAGTTCATTTGAGATCTCTCTGGCATTGGGAGTGCTTGGGGGAGCGGGAAAACTTATTAAGACAACAACAAATCTAGCTATATCTAGATATAGCTTCTTTTGTTTTGGCAGTTTTCCTTTTGCCATCGCTGCCTTCCGTTCCGTTGTTGTCTATCGCCAGTTTTTCGCGCACATTCGATTGAAGCGCTAAGAAAAGCGGTTCTTTTTTTCTTTCTTTTTTTATCATTTTGTTTTGTGATTTCTAAACTTTTCCGTTTTGTTTTGTGCGCTTTCATTTTGGTAGGAATGCAGAGACGGGAAAGCGGCGTGCAGTTTGAGTACGCTGGGGAAATGGGCTCTGTCATCTGATTAATCGTTTCAAATATATCAATCTAAAACATTTAATCTAATCCCATCAATTTGACTAACGAAATGTTGGAATTCTTCTATCATGAATTTCCCCAACGGAGCCACAAATAACAACAACAACAACAACAACAACATGTAATTCGCATTGAGACATGAAAATTGTGAATTTGTGATACAGGTACACGCACACATACATATAGAATGTGTGTCAAAGTGTGTGTATTTGTGTGGGCGCGTGTTTTGTATACAGGAAATGAGGTCCACCCCAAAAGTACTTGACTACGCTCCGTGACAATACGATAGATACAATCTTTCAGTTTGATAAGCTAAGAAATTTAATTAATTTGATTTATTGGAAATGTGTTTTATTTCTATAGAGTATATTTTAAATTCCAGAAGTTTTAACAATACATTATAAAATTAAACTTCATTTAAAATTAATTCCCACTCGATTTTGCATTCCAAAATAACTATAACTCAATATTCTATATAAAAGTGGCTTTAATTATGTGTACAGTGCTGTATGCCATATGTCTATGCAAACGTGTGTATGTGTGTGTGTGCATATATATTTAGTAGTTGCCAAACAGATTTTCATTTGATGTTTTCTTGTCTGGTCGACATGTGAACTTTTAGTATATACTACATTTCTTTGTATAGGTGTGTGTGTGTGTGTGTGTTTGTGTGTAGCGAACAAGGGAAAAAAGCGAGAAATATTGCGAACACGTAACCTGGCACGTAACATCCAATTTTAAAGCCAGAACCTAGACGATAAAAAAACATTAAGGAAAGAAGCACACATATACATACATAACAGTTACTCACACACACACACACACACACACAAACACAAAGGCTAGCAACAACATCTGGCTGCCATTTTGTAAGACATTTGGCAATGTGTGGGAGGGAGGCAGCAGAGCTGACAACTTGTTGCTACGCTTGAACTGAGGGAGTTGCCAGAGTATTACAATATGTTTTGTTTCTTTTCCTTTTATTTTCTTCGTTGCCCACCCACAGTGGGCAGATACGAACAGAAAGCTGTGTGTGCGGAATAAAGAAAATGTTCTTGGTGCGGTTTTAAAGGAAATTGAAAACATTTTGTGTGAAACTTGGGAAGAAAAAAAAAAAAACATTTAAGTGAAAAATGATCGATTGGGTGTCGATAGTGCGACATTCGCGACGTCGTTTCTCCAACTATGTCGGCTCGCGATCCCCGGTGCGAATGCGTCGACGTCGGCGTCAGTTAACAGCGCCGCCGCCACCGTCGCAGCCGTCAGCGTCGCAACAGCAGCAGCAGTCGCAGTCGCAGTCACAGCACAAATCACGTGCACAGGACAAAAAAGAAAAGCAGCGTAAAGATGTTGACGCCGACGGCGACGGCGACGGTGGCAGTTACGTTTGCTGCTGCTCCAATGTAAATTGCATTGCCAATGACACTTGCCTAAAGCGACAATTAATTAATTAATTCTTGTTTTAAACTGAAATGTTGAAAATTAAATGAATTAAATGTTGCTTTAATTAGGCACTTTAGGCAAGTGTCTTTGTACTAAGTGACTTATGTTATAATTTTAGACTTTAATTACAATTAATTATTAATTTCTTGTATTTAATGAACTATAAGCTTTGTCAAACTACTAATGACATTGGCTTAAAAGTTTTTTTTTTGAGCAAATTTATTGACACACAAGACTTATTAAAATTTTTCATATTTTTTTTCTTAAAAACCATTAATTGGTGATTTAAATATTGACTAAATTTATCAAATATTTTAAAATTACACTAGCATAAAGTAAAAACATTTTTAACGTGTTTTTAGCCACTTTAAACACGTGTACTTGAAATAAACTTTGATTAAATATATAATTTTAATGACACTGGCTTAAAGTAGCAGAAAACTCGACAAATGCTTCAAATTTATAAGGCAAATACGAGTTAATAACCGCTTTTAATGCGTGTCATTGAAATACAATCATAAGATAACCATTTATTTGTCTTGAAACTCAAGAAATGTCTCAACTAGCTTAAGTACGTGCCATTTTAGAAAACTGAGTGATTACTACCAACTGTGATTATTTAAGTAATACAAATATATTTCTTGATTCATTTTTCTTTTGGCAGAATCAACGCATGCGCATCGAGTCCGACTGTGAGAATGCCAAAGATGCTGCAGCCGATGATGCGGCAATGCAACAATTGCGCAATACGCGTCCACCTCCTCAGCAGCAGCAGCAGCAACAAGTGGTTCAACAGTTGCAACAACAACAACAGCAACAGCAGCAGCAGCAACAACACCTTACACAATCACAGTCCGCGACAACCAGAAGCGGGACTCAGATAGTAAGTGGCTGTAATTAATTTCTAATTTGCCAAAAAGACACAAAAAAAAAACCAAATCGTTTTTATCACACACAAATACTCGAAATGGCTCGAACTGTGCGTTGATTATGACCAAGAATGGACAAGAAAAGAAAAGAAAAGAAGGAAAAAATGTACAAGTGGCCAATTGGCCAAAAGTAGTTGCCATATTCCGCTTACGCTCCGCACCGGATGTTAATAAACCTTAATTTTACTTAATTAAGCTTAATTTTGGCGCTTCATTTGAGCTGTGAACTGAACTGAAATGGCGCTTGTTTCCGTTTCCGCTAAAGCCGCTGTTGTTGCTCACCCACACACACCCAGACACACACACACACACACACACAGTATTTTGTGTTAAGCACCGTTTAATGTTAAACCTGAAACTCCCTAACCATTGTAATTGCCCAGTTAATGTTAATATCTAATAGTTAATTATTTGAACTTATTATTACTGTTCCTATTTCTTTATATCATTCATACTTTTTTTGATTCAAATTAATCATTAAGTTAACTTTATCTCATGTGCACATTCCACACACACAAACACATTCCACAATTTACATGTTTTTATGTATGATTAAATAAAAAAACAGTTATTTTGTTTAAGTTGTTTTAATTTCCGGGCATGTCTATATTGTAATTTATTTTGTGCTTCAAATAATAAGATATTAAAAACAAAAACAAAACACGTTTTATTCTGTTTTAATACTTTATGGTTTGTATAATTTTATTATAACTCATTTTGTTTAGTGTTTGAGTTTTATTGAAACGTTTTTGTTATTCACACAAAAATACAATTTATGTTTAATCCCGTAGCTTAAATAATTTATATAACTGTAAGTGATTTGAATTCGAGAATTCGAAATTCGCGCGCCTGACTTGAAATCAACCCTGGTCTACGATCGGGCGAGTGTTGCTGAACACAGTGCAACACGATCGATAATACATCGATAGTTAGGCTTATGTTATCGAGGGTCAGTTCCGCCTCTAGCGCATTAAGCGCAAGCGTCACTCCCTAAATAAAAATGTAAAAATAAATAATTCAAATATCGTTGCTAACTAGTACAGTGCGTGTCAGTGTGCAAACGTATGTAATTAGCAAATAATTGTGTATTCGTGCCGTCGTTTAAAAAGTGTCAAGCGGCTCTAAAAGCTGTAAAGTTTACAGTGGCAAACTACAGGCGTTGACGGTGTTGCCAACCGTAACCGTAGAACTATCAACAGCGCCGCAGCGGTAATATAACCGGTTACGCATACCAAAACATCGAAACGATAGTTTGTTAGCATGCTAGAGATGGACAAATGGTGAAATGGGCACGGCATAAATCGAACACTCGCGCAGCTCTAGCTTAAAGCAGTAGTTAAATTCCAAAAAGGTTTACATTTTTTTAATTAAAAAAAGTTGAACAACGGCACTTTGGACACCACCCATTTGAACAGCTCTGTTCGTGTTAAACAGCGGCAAAAAGAAGTGTTGTGAAATATTCTTATTTGTTTTGTCTGCGTGCGTTGGTGTGTGTGTGTGTCTTAGAGTTGTTCATCGTAGTAGATGGCTCGCTAGAAAAATGCCAACAACACAACACGGGAAAAGAAGCAGGCATCGTATAATTGCGGCGTAAACTCTGAAAAAATATACATATGTGAACGAGACGGTTTGTGAAAACTTGTGCTATGATATCCATTTGCCAAACCAATGCGAATGGCTAGTGAAAATGTGCGTGTTTCACATAGAAATCGTTAAACAAGAGTGACCCGCAAAAATGCTAGAATAACAACAGTAGTGTGCAAGAATTTAAATGTTAATACACACACACTCACACGTAAACACAATACTATATGAAACCAAAGTGCAATCAAAGTTCGAATTTTATTTGTGAGCAAGTTAGAACAAATTATTGTTTTAAATCTTTTGCTTGCGCTACATTTTTTTACATTCGTCAGAATTGCTTACATATTCTCACATTAACGTTTACTCATACACAATCGTATACATGTACATGTACGTATGTATGTAGGTTATACACATGCAAGGCGTAGCGCAAAAAATACCAAAATAGTCGGCGTTGACACTGAGAAGAGAGAGAAAGAGAGTGAATACAAGAAAGAGAGCGCGTGTGTGTGTGTGTAGCGTTTGTTTTATTTTATTTTTTTTGTGTGCTTTTTGCTGTGGCAAACAATAAATAAATATATGTGTAGATATGTCTGTAATTTGGAAAGCATAAACCAAACGTGAACGTATATGTGCGAGTGTGTGTGTGTGTGTGATTAGAAGATTCTCTCACGCTCAGAATGAGTTGAACGGTGTCTAGCAAGTTTTTAGCGATAGTTGTAGTTCGAACTTGCTCACGTCGGTAACGCGCCGCCTCCTAGCAAACGTATTAATTAGTTGTTATTATTTATTTAATTTGTTACTTAGTTATATTTATTTATTTCTATTTTTTTTATTGTTTATTTTTGTTGTTAAATGTGGATGACACTTGTTTGTGTCAGCGCGTATTCGTGAGTCACGCGTCGCGAGTGCAAGTAACTTAACATATAGACGTACATATACATTTATATATAAGCGTATGTATCAAAGTACATACACATGTATATAGATATAAATATACATTGGCTTATTAACTAAACTTGTTAACAAATTTTGTTGTTTGTTTAGCCAAACGATACGAAACGTTTGCAACGTAACAACAATTAACGTAAACGTTTACGCAGACTGCGACTGCGACTGCGACCGGCATTTGTGATTGTGTGTTAGTGTTGTGTTACGTTACGTTACATACGTTACGTTAAGCGCTAAAAGAGAGTGAAAAGAGAGCGAGCGCGCGTTGTGATAATAATAATATGACCACACGCAAAAAGAAGCGTCAGGATGGCAGCGGCAGCGGCGGCGGCGGTGGCTTCATTAAGAAAGTCTCATCATTATTTAATTTGGATTCGGTAATGCAAGAAATCAAACAAACAACAACAACATTTTACTATCTATCTTATTATTACCCTGTAAATTGCATGCGACTCTTGAGCTGTTTAGGAATTTTTGTAGCTGGGCTAAAATGATTTTAATTAATTGATAAACTGGATTACAAATCGCGTTTATGCAATTTCCGTTTTTGGCAGACCTCGAAATAATTCCGCAGCTGCTGTGCTAAACTTTTGTTGGGTGGCGCTTTTTATACACACACTCATTCAGTTGAAGAATGATGATTCCATGGTTTATTTATAAATTCCGCCAGACATTTCAGTCGGCCAGCATAAAAAAGAAAACAAAATACAACAACAACTACAATAAGAAGAAGAAATTCTCTTGCTATACTAAACAACAAGTTTTCTTTTTGTAGATCAACTAAATTTGCGAGTAGAGTTGAGTTTTTGTCATCAATTTTGCATTGCTTTAGAATCTAAACAAATGTCTCACTACGCATGCGTAACGTATTGTCTGCACACGCACAGTCATACGTCAGTGCTGATGTGGGTGCGTGTGTGTGTGTGAGAGAGAGAGTACTTACGTTGACAAGACAGTAAATGGGCGTGCATTGTAAAGTAAAGAATTTGCGAAATTGACAGCTGCTGCATCTCTGTCTTACTCGCATGCCGCCACGCATAATGTCACCTACTTACTTACCATATAAACGAGTACATACATACATACATACATATATGCACGTACGCTATTTGCATGCATGTGTGTGTGTGTGTGTAAACACAAATGCCTCTCTCAGCAACTCATCTGTTTTGCTTTGTGCTTCTTCTGTGTTGCTCTCTATTTCTCTTGGCTCTCAATTTTTGTGTGCTCGCATAAAATGCTTGAAATAGATCTCGCACGTCTTACTGCCCCTTGAGCACCACCCAAAGTGCACCCAGTTGTGCACAAAAAGCTCCGTTTTCTTTTCTCGATAGATGCGAGATAACAAAAATTGATCTGTTATCGTTTATTTTTGTTATCATTGAGTAATCAGAAATATTAGTTGCTGAGCTTTATAAAGCTATGTATCTTTTAGACGATTACTTTGTATCTTTAAGTTGTTATCCGATATGATTTATCGATCTGTTTACATAAGATGACAGCGATGACTTAATTTATTGCCAAAGAGTATGTTTTGTTGGCATTTTTATTACGTTAGTATATTTTTGATATCTACACACACTAGCTGATTCTGAATTCATTCACGTTCTCTTCTAATTTTTGCAACTTATTGTATTGTCATTGCTGTGTTTGCCTTTTTATGACTAGAGGACGAATGAACTGAATATTGAACCGCAATTGGTGTGGATTTAGGTTCGGTTATGGGTTCGCTTGTGCAGGTGTCGATATATGCATATGTATTGAATGCGAGTATATAGACAGACAAATATGTATACAATGTTTTGTCATTGTTTACACATATGCGCTTGCATTTTTTGGCTTTACGTCAAACCAGCGAGACAGAGACAGACAGAGAGTGAGGGCGTAAGAGGGAGAGTGAGGGAGAGCATAGTATCCACACCCGAAACATTTGTACTAGATTCACATTTGGTGGCAATTTATCGGGCCATATTTGGTACGTGCATGGTTACAAATGCTACACCTCTGAGCAGTGCAATAGAAACACTGCCAAAATTTGACTTGAAAATATACAAATTAAAGCAAAAAGATAAAGAAAGATAAAACGTAGGTATGTATAGCCAAGGAAACTTTCGTTTGCTTGCCAAGTGTTTCTATTGCACTGGGCAGCTGTGTGTCCATGAGCAAATTACGTTAACCAACTGCTACTTGGTATCTTCTGTTAACCGAAATCACTAATGTTACCACATTTTGGAATTGGAACCCAGCCCCCAACTCCTCTGAGCATAGTCAAAAGCATATGATTTTTCCCTCCACTGATAAGATAAGCAGTTTACCTGTGTGCCAACTATGTTGCCGATAGTACACCTACACGCACGTGTGTGTGTGGCCTTTGAGGTAGAAAATAAAAATTATAAACCAAACCACAACAATTGTTCATAGCTTTGCGGTTTGCTAAAGTGCGAGAGAGAGCAAACTATTTAATTTAAGTTAGCTAAACTAAACTAAGTAGTCGTCGCAACCTTCGAGGTAAAATCAGTTTATAAGCCTTACAATTGCTGACAATATGATGTAATTGTTTATATAAGGCAAAAGTCACCTTACGACGATAGCTGAATGCTTAATTAATTCAATGGTTCAATTGTTGAATACAGAATTGAATTTGTTTATATCGAATATTTCTTTCGGTGAAAATATGTTTGTAGAATTACAAACTTTATTATTTCTAAAAATTGATTTTTTTATTTACGATGGAAACTGTTTAGTTTTATGCTTTACTAAGTTCTAGAAGCGCAGCTAATGAATTTTGAGTTTGATCAGCTTTTAACTGAAGACGAAACGTAATGAAGCGCGTAGGAGAGCGTGAGATGGAGAGCGAGAGGGAGTGGGTGGTAGAGGAACAGGAGGGAGATGGGTATATACTGTATACTGTGCAGCAAGTGAAACCTGACCTACCGCTCTCAACTTGTCAACTTGGCTCGTTATCTAGGGTAGCAAAGCTGTAAAATTGCTCCAATTTTGGGCTGACGACGATGATGATGATGGTGATGATGTTGATCTGGAACAGCATTACTCATGTCACGTAGTTGGCGAACACTTGAGTTGGGTTTTGACCCGGCCAGAGTCAAAAGGTTAATAAGCAATTTCAGCGTCGCATCGCATCGCATCGCACGTGAGCGCAGACAAATGAGGCAGCTGCAGCAGCGACAGTGGCAACAACAACAAGCGCTGTAAACAGTGGCAACTTTTGCAGTCTGTTTGCCATTCGTGTGCTGTGACTGCTACTCGTATTTTTTTGCAGTGTATGCGGCTTGTGGCAGCTTAATAAATTCATTTACACTTGGTTGCTAATCAATTGAACTCGTTTTAAAACGCGTGTGCGTTGACTTCTCTGACTCACTGTCGCCACTGCACGCGTGTGTGGGAGTGTGTGTGTGTGTGTGTGTGAGGGACTGACATTGTCTTGTCTTGCTTTAAAATGTTGCAATTTTCACATTTTCGAAAGTTTTGTCATTTTTACATCGAGTATAATCAGTTTTTATATCTTTCTCTGTTTTACTGCCTATCTGCGTCTCCCTCGCACTGTTTTCTTCTATTACACATACACCCAACGTTTTTATGGAATTGATTTTGGGTGGGGCATTTGCCGTTATGTGACAGTTTTTTTAGGGTTGGGCAACCATTGCAAATTTCAAACTCATTTTCCAAATTTATGGCTGTGAAATTGAAAATTTTCCATATGATTCAAGCAGCTTAACATATAAATTTTATTAGTTTTTAAAAATACTTTTCATAAAAGACTTTTTCGGTTGAGTTTTGTAAAGCACTAGTGACGAAACTCGGAGGTTTTAAAAGCAGTAAAGTATTTAAAAAAAATTAAAAATTGAATAACTCACTAAATTAGAAACTTTGGTTGAAACGCAGGTGACAAAAGTGTCAAGAGTTGGGAAAACAAATTTTTCTTAGTGTTTTTAAAGAAGCTATAGAATATTTCAAGTACAGTGGAAGCTCCCTTAGACAAACAGCTACAATTGCAGTAGATTTGTTCGCCTGAGAGAAGGGATTTTGTAGAAAAATCACGCTGAAAAACTATAAAATTCGTCCGGCTAAGGGAGCTGTTCGTCTGAGGGAGCTGTCCGCGAGTAGAGCTGTCCGCGAGTAGAGCTGTCCGCGACTAGAGCTGTCCGCGAGTAGAGTTGTCCGCGAGTGGAGCTGTCCGCGAGTAGAGCTGTCCGCGAGTAGAGCTTTCACTGTGTTTATTTATAGAAAAACACGCTAGTGACGCAAACAAAGTAGCTGAGTGTTAGCATAATTCTAGTTAAATAATCTACAAGCTTAACTAGTGACGAAAGTCACTATAAATATGTTAGAAGACTTGATTTGATTTGATTTCCTTGATTTTATTACTGACAATCTCAAGTTTTTCTGCTTTCAACCACAAATTTTCAGCTACACAAGGCATCCTCCACGAAGGTAAGCACTCGCCATACTCAATGCCAAAATCTGTGTGTTCGCTGCGAACTAAAACCATAACAATTAAAATTATATATACATGTATCTGTATCTGTATCTGTACTTGTATCTGCATCTATATGATTTGTGTGTGCGTTGTGTAAACATTCAGTCCTGTTAATCGCCTTTGTGTTGTGTCCACATCCGGTGGGGTATAAAAAACCATATGAAAATCTACTTATTTTTATCGCTAATTCTATATATATATATATTTATATATATCTAGTGTAAGATGCATGGCATATAACTACAGTACAAACTGTTTGCTCATTTGTCTTACGTCCAAATTCTTTTCTTGCCATTCGAAATAACCCAAAAAACATAAATACTTTCAATTCTAATTGCATTTTACTGATCTGTGTGGAATTGCAGGTGAATGGCGATGATAGCTGGTATTATGAGGACATACAGCTGGAACGTGGCAACTCTGGTCTGGGCTTTTCAATAGCCGGCGGTACGGATAATCCGCACATTGGCACGGACACATCCATTTACATAACGAAACTGATACCGGGCGGTGCAGCTGCTGCCGATGGAAGATTGAGCATTAATGATATCATAGTATCGGTTAATGATGTTTCCGTTGTCGATGTGCCACATGCATCCGCTGTGGATGCCCTCAAAAGGGCCGGCAATATTGTCAAGCTGCATGTGAAGCGAAAACGTGCCGCAAGTGCAACAGCAACAGCCAATGCTGCCACAGCCAATAACAGCACCACCAACACCACAACCACCAACAATAGCACTACAGCAGCTGTTGCCGATGTACCCGATAGCGGCAGTGCGACGGGGCCAAAGGTTATTGAAATTGATTTAGTTAAAGGTGGCAAAGGTTTGGGTTTCTCAATTGCCGGTGGCATCGGCAATCAGCACATACCTGGCGACAATGGCATCTACGTGACAAAGCTAATGGACGGCGGTGCGGCTCAAGTCGATGGTCGTCTCTCAATTGGCGACAAGCTCATTGCGGTTCGCACTAATGGGGTAAGTGACAAGTGAAATACCAGTTGTCAGCCCTTTAAGACCCTGCAGTTGGTTGGAGGAGCAAAAGGCAGCCTTTTAGTCACTAAACTAACACTAAAGTAACTAGAAATGATAAAGGAAATAGTCAGCTTGTTAATAACCATACACTGCCCCTTGGGCAAGCCTTTTAGAACAGAAATGGTTATGCAACTGCTCACTTGGCTCACAGACCGTTAGCTCAAACCGTGAGATGCTAAGCAATGAAAGTTTAACGGTGTGAGCTAGGTGAGCAGTGCCTAAAGTGACTGAAGTCGACAAAGGAAATCTGCAATCGACCCTTTTAAGACTCTAAGCGATATGAACTAATCAATATATTCTCTCTCCTCCTCTCTCCCTCACTCCCTGGTGCATCTTTTAGAGCGAAAAGAATCTGGAGAATGTCACGCATGAGCTGGCTGTGGGAACGCTCAAGTCAATCACTGATAAGGTGACACTGATTGTAGGCAAAATGCAGCATTTAACCAGCAGTGCATCACAGTCGAGTGCCAATGTTGCCGGTGGCATTGCAGCTAGTTTGAGTGGCAATCAGCTTGGTCAACAATCGCAGGCGGCACATTCACAATCCCAATCACAATTGGCAACAACAGCAGCGGCAGTGGGAGCAGCACGACAGCAGCAACAGGATTCAACAGGTGCGCTTAACAATGTTGGACAGACAGTTACAGTCACAGACACAGTCACAGTCACAGCTAACATCACAACCACCACCACAAACTCAAACACATCCACAAACAATTCCAATACTATCACCAACACAAACATCAACAATAAGAACAACATCAGCAATACATTCAGCAATTTAAATTCAGTCAGCAACAATAGCAGCAACAACATTAACAACAACAACAGCAGCAGCAGTAACAGTAACAGTAACAGCAACAGCAACAACAACAGCAGCAGCAGCACCAGCAACATTCATACAGCTGCAATCACAACACAACAACAACTACAACAGCTACAGCTACAGCAACAACAACAGTCGCAACAACAACAACCAGCTCCCGCCTCAGCCTCCGTATCCGTATCTGTCACCGCTTCCGCCCCAGCTTCAGCCCCAGCCCCAGCTCACAATGCTAAGCTTGCAATGCCAATGCCAAGTGCCGATTTCAAGCGTTCCCAATCACCCTTGCCAAGGCGTAAGCGATTCCTTCATAAACTTCAAAACTGTCTAACTAATTCTAATAAAAAAGAAACTAATTTTCTAATAGAAGCAGAGCCCTATAACTATATAGTTTCATACTGTATTCTGGCTAAAACTTAGTTAATCCATTTCAATTTCAATTCAGTTTATGGGGCTCTCTCAATCTCTCTCTACTAACTGCTATATTCTTGCTGCTAACTCTATTCTTAATACTCCACAACTAACAGTCTATCATAACATTTATTCAGAGAATTTATTCCAATTTTGATAGTACGGCATTGCTGTAGTGTTACCCGATTGAACCTTTGAGAGGAGTTGTTTTCAGTGACGTCAGAGCTTGCACGGCTTTTTGCTTGCGCGTGCTTGCTAAGCTGCTGGTTTATTAGTGTTGTTAGTAATATTAGCAACGTTAACAACACTGTTTTCAAGTGCTGTGCTCATTTCAAAACAAATCAAAAGCGATCCCAATTCTTTCACATCAAACTATAACAAAATTGAAGCATGTTTCAACAAATTGCAACTACAAAAGTTTTTTTTCTTTCACTTATTTCACTTACAACTTCTATGTGTGTGTTTTGTCCTACTTTAAGATCATACAAAAATACTATAAGGTTTTTATTTTACGCAAAAAACGATTTGTTACTTTTGTACTTGTCTTTTATCTCGTAATTGTCTTGTCGCTGGTTTTGAACCAAGTTAGTTTTATGATTATAAGATCACTTGTGACGTGACTTTCAACTAGTCACAGACTTGATTTATTTCTTACTTAAAAACTTGGTTTTTTTTTATGTTTTCTTGAACTTTTATCGATTTATTTCGATCAGAAAATCTACTTCGCTCTTAGAATTTGTTGATTTTAAAATTCTTTTCTTAATCCACTGATTTCTTTAGTTTTTCCTACTTTCTCTCTATGAACTTTGATTGTGGCTCTATCAAAATATGTGAAACTCGAGTTCTCCACTAATTATCCTTACACCTCTTTCTTTCATGTCTCGATAAATGCACGTGTGTGTGTGTGTGCATATACTTAATTTTGTGTGTATGTGTAAACGTTACACGCGTTGTGCTTTATATTTATATTTTGTTTAAAATTTACCAAAAAAACAAAACAAAAAAAATACAATATTACGGCGGTTTTTAGAGCCTGGCTCAAGATATGCATCGACGAATGTCCTGGCGGCTGTGCCACCGGGTACTCCTCGTGCTGTCAGCACCGAGGACATAACCAGGTGAGTTATAGTAGTATAGTAATAACTTCAATCTTATTAACATGCTACATTTTTTAATCTTTTTCAAAGGGAACCACGCACGATTACCATACAGAAGGGCCCACAGGGTCTGGGCTTCAATATTGTTGGCGGCGAGGATGGACAGGGCATCTATGTGTCGTTCATATTGGCTGGTGGTCCGGCGGACCTTGGCTCCGAGCTTAAACGCGGCGATCAGCTGCTCAGCGTAAACAATGTGAATTTGACGCATGCCACGCACGAGGAAGCCGCCCAGGCACTTAAAGTAACTAAAATCATTTACTTATTTATCATATCATATGAATTATAATGGCTTCTTCTTCATGTTCTTGTAGACATCCGGCGGTGTTGTTACTTTGGTCGCACAATATCGTCCCGAGGACTACAATCGCTTCGAGGCACGCATTCAGGAGTTGAAACAACAGGCAGCGCTTAGCGCTGGTGGCTCCGGAACTTTGCTGCGTACCACACAGAAACGATCGCTTTATGTACGCGCTCTCTTTGACTATGATCCAAATCGTGACGATGGTCTGCCATCACGCGGCCTGCCCTTCAAGCATGGTGATATACTGCATGTGACTAATGCATCTGACGATGAATGGTGGCAGGCCCGTCGTGTTCTCGGCGATAATGAGGACGAGCAAATTGGTATTGTGCCATCGAAAAGGCGCTGGGAGCGTAAAATGCGTGCACGTGATCGCAGCGTCAAGTTCCAGGGACACGCGGCGGCGAATAATAATCTAGACAAGGTAGAAATCAAGTTCGAGTGGGCCAAATGCAAGCAATCAATTTAATTGGCTTAGGAATAAATCATTAGTTGTTAGAAATCAGTTGTAGAAATGCACTTTAGTGATAAAATTATACAAAATTGTCAAGTTTATATAAGATTCTAGTTAAATTTCCATATTAGGCTTTTAACTACTTCTTTTCATACTGCTTAAAATGGTTTTAAACCAAAACATAGCAAAACTTTTAAGCTAAATAGACTCTTTTAAAATGTTTAGTTAGCCAGTACTTGAAAAGTCGCTATATTTAGTGATTTTAACTTAAATCTTTTTGTCAAAAGTTTGTAACTTTAGTTTACCAAGCTTAGCTAAATTAAAAACCATTTGCAGTTGCACTTTTCTATAGTAAAATTTAGTTATTAGTTAGCAGTTCTTTGCGTAGTAAATATGATACACATTTATGCAGACTCTTTGAAGATTTTCCTGGGCAGAGTCAAACTAAGAACTCTTATGTCTAGCTGTGTATAACAGTTTTCCGCTAGACTTACCAGCATTCTTTGTAGACAAGTTGGACTGTGCGTTAAGTTAAGCAGACCAAGTTATCGTCTATTTAATGCTTTACACACATGTCGTGACTAGACAAGATTATAATGTTTGCTTGAGAATTGGCCTCACTCAATTATAATTGTAATTATAATTTTCTAAGCTTTACTATATTCGTTGTGTGTTTGTTAACTGTTATTACAGCAATCAACATTGGATCGCAAAAAGAAGAATTTCACATTCTCACGCAAGTTTCCATTCATGAAGAGTCGCGATGAGAAGAACGAAGATGGCAGCGATCAAGAGCGTAAGTAGTACAGTCATCTCTTCAAATGTGTGACGAGCGGGGATGTAAACGTGTAATCAGCAATTAATTAACAACAATTACAACTCGACTCGAGAACAACAACAACAAGAACAACAGCAACAACAACAATAATAATAATAACAATACAACAGTTGAATAACCAGCTCAACAAAACCAACAACAACAACAACAGCAATAATAATGATAACAACGACAACAATTGAAGAGCGAATTGAGCCGAGAAGAATTTGTTGAATTCTCTCGCTCCCTCGCTCTCTCTCTCTCTCTTCTCTACAATTCTCAACTAACAACTTTAAAGCTGTCTCTGTTTCACACACTGTCTCTCTCTCTCTCTCTCGCTCTGTCTGTCTTTCTCTGTTATGAACGCTTTCTGTGTGCATCTTTCTGTGTCTCTGTCTCTCATGTGTGTGAATACATTAAGTTTGTCGCACTCTTTCTCTCTCTGTCTCTGTATGTGTCCAGTCAGTGTGCGTGTGTGTGACTTGTAACTTGTTCTCTTATTTATTTAAATTGTTTTGTTTAAGTTTAAGTGGAAATATACTATTGAAATTTGATTCTGTTTCTGTTTCTTTTTTGTATAAACTTTTCCACACTCTACTCACACACACACACACACACACACCGACACACCTCTACCTCTACACACATCAATTTCCTTTCCCTTAATTTTCTTTCATTTAGTCGATTAATTTAAGTGCAAACGAATTCGACTTTAATGCGAATATTGATTACAATTATTGTTTATTGTTTGTCTTATTTGTTGTTGTTTATTATGTACTTCATGCATATGATTTTTACATGTTTTTCTTTCTGTTTCGTTTATTTTCATATTTTGTTTGTTCCACACTTTGTGGTGGCGATGGTATCCTGCGTATCCTTGAATGATTCATTTGATTCACACTCGACACTCACACTCTCTGCGTGGACGGCAACAACAACAACAACTTTACACACACACACGCTCCCAATCCTCCAAAAACATACACACACACACGAACACACTCTTCTCATGTTGTTGTGCGTGTCTGTGATAACGAAAAAAAAAAAAAAAATAGCAAATGGATTTGTAAACAGCAACAGTGAAATCGATGTTAACAATGTTAACAATAATCAAGCGAATGAACCGCAGCGTAAGTCTGTTTGTGTGTGCGAGTGTGTGGTTGTGTGTGTGTTAAGTACACACACACACACACACGCTTCTTAATTTGTATGCTCTTGCAGTGACTTGTTCCAATTCGTTGAACAAATGTTTTGTATGCTTCAAGTTTTTATTATCAGTGGGTGCTGCCACATATCGAAACTGAACAATTAGTCATTATAGCTTTAGCTGCACTCTAGTTGTTTGTTAGTTTTAGTTTAAAAATTGCATTTCAAGTTCAGCTGTAGATAGAAGAAAGATATTTCAAAACTAGATACAAAACTCTGCCATTGTCTGTTATATACTCTTGTCTCTATCCACAGCAAATTAGTAAGAGGGAGCTATGTTAGTATAGTTTTATGTTTAGTATCCGACTAAAGTTGTTTTTACTAGCATTACTTGTGTATTAAAGCATTGAAACTGCAAGAGCATACAGTCTTCGGTTTGCCGTAGTTATTGATTTCTAAGTGTCCTCTGTTATATTTTATAAATATGTATATTTTGTGGAATTGGATATATTTCTTAGCTGCATATATATGTATATGAAACATATATACATATGTATATGTGTGTTTATTTGTTGTCTAGCACATCTGGTTTATGTTTATACATACTATATATTTACTGGGATCGGAGCTATATACACAAACATGCCATTGAGAATCACCAACACAGCACATGTAAACAATTTGAAGAACTTACTAACTCAAACACATATACATAAAAACACATACAACTACACACACCCACACATACATACATACATTCATTAGTTATTTATGTAAAATTAGTGTGAATGTTAATTAGTTTATCAACGTGCTGCTTCAGCGTTTGCTTCAAACTGCCCTCGTTAAGGCCAGAACATACGTTACGTCTATATATATGTTTAGAGACAAGAATCATGTGTTGTTTATGGACGAGCTGCTACTATTTTTAAGCCTAAATCCCCATAGAGCTACTACATAAATCTCAGTAACTAAATGTTGGCTAAACGATACAACATGTGTGTGAATCATCAACAACAAGAACAACCACAATCACAACCACCACAACAACAGCCATACACTATATATACATAACTGTTATTTCATACTATATATACTACTACTATTACCACTACTACTACTACTACTACTATAACTACTACTATTACTGTTACTATTACTATAAAAACTACTACAAATTGAACTAATTTTTAACGCTATTCTGTTTTAAACTGACCAAATCGTATATCTTTTTCGATTCTCTTTTCTTTTTTTTGTTTATTTCGTTTTTCCATTCATTTTTCTAGCTTTTATGCTTTGCTACACACAAGACGATGCCAACGCTGAAGGAGGTATGTACTTGACTATAAACCTGAAAGCCCCTAACCTAGAAAAAACACACTACCACACATACAATACACTCACACATACACCTACACACACCTACACAATAAAACACTAAACGACTATTTAGTTTAATATATATGCATTACTATAAATATATCTAAATTTATATATATATATAAATATCTACACATTTTTACACATTATTCTTGAAACTACTTTTTTGGTAGTGCCAAATTGTATCAAACTAATCATTTTTTTTATGTGTAATTGTATTTGATTTTTAACACTCACATAGTCACACACACACACACATACCATACACTTTTTCCATTCACATTTAGTCGCCAAACATTTTATTTGATTTAATTTACGAGTAGTTTTAACTTCAGCTCATTTAACACTCGCCACAAATATATATATAAAAACTTTTAATACCGTTTCTCAAATTTTCAAAATAAAAACAATGCATACATATATACATAAACATAAACAATTTGCATAAGTCATAAACTAGTAATTAAGTACAAAGTATTTTTTGATTTATTATTTAGTTTTATATTTTTTTTTTTTTATTGATTAGACATCATAGTAAACACTTTGAGACACTCATGTCAGATATGTATGAGTTATTACTGCACAGACTGTAAACAAAATTATGCTCGATTCTTTGGAGATCTCACCAGATTGTATGTATATAACATTACAGTCTGTGTGGGTGTATAACTGATGCATAGCTATGTGAGTGTCGTTAACTTTTGGGTACAGTGGGTACATGTGTCTTGTATATGTAAATATATATTGATATATACATTTATATAATAATAAATAATAATATCCATTCTGTACCACGTACTATATTATTATGCGAAACATAATTCCTTTGTGCATTTCCATAAATACAAACGTACAAAAGTAATTCAAACTATCATAGTTAAAATCGTTGAAATCGAAATACTTAATATTATTTTATTTCGTACACGTAATTAGTTTATTGCATACACTAATTATTTTATTTTATTGTTTATCGTTGTCATTCATTTGTTTAGTTCAGGATATTGTTCTATAACTTTCTCTCTCTCTCTCTCTCTTCTCACACACTCTTTGTCTTTCTACTCGTACTCAGTTGTTGGCCGATGTATCCTGCAAATACATCATTATAATATTTACTTGATAACCAAAAAAACAAAAACAAATTAAAAAAATAAATATAATAATAATATTTCGAAATCATTTTCGAAACTGAATTATATTTGTGTTTAGTTACTCGTATGAGCGATTGTCTTAATGTTTTTCTTCCACTTTTCCTTCTTTGTTTAACACAAATAATACTCAAGTAATACCCATTTATTAAACGATATATTTTTATATACGCTATATACTTATGTATGTCATAAGTACAACAGTAAAAACTCTTTCAAAATAATAACTTGTATTAACCAATTGAGTTCTACTTATCGTTTGTGTGCCAATACTATCGATAAATCTAAAAAATCGTTCAAATAAATAACCAATATCGACTCGATTGGAAATCCGTTGAATGATTACAGTATCGTATACTATCGATAACTCTTCTTTAGGGTCTGTGCTACACAAATACTCTTATACTATATGCAAATACATATGCATCATAATTTTATATACATATGTACATATAAATTAGCTGTACATAATTGGATTTCTGTGTGTTCTATATATATATATCTATATTCGTCAGTTATTGTTGTGTTAATTTAAGTTAATTAATAAGTAAGTGTATACTTATTAAGTACTTATATTTTACACTGATCTCAGCTCTCGCTCTCTCTCTCTCTATCTCTCGCTCAATTCACCCTGAAGCTCTCATTTGGTTTCCATAATCAGGAACATTTGTAGGAGACATAAGATCCACGACATTTGAGAAAATTATATGTGATTTGATCTCTAGATGTTCTATAGATATTCGATATTTGTTTTTGATTTCATTTTGGCATTAAACACATTGATTTCTTTCACATTTTGTTTCGCATCGAGTCAGATTTATCGAATCAGCTCTTAAGTCTATCGAATACTTTTCACTATTCTCCTGTAAATATTCACAATGTTTGATTTGAGTGTGATAAAAAACGTTTTACAAGTCAATGTCTGCTCAAATAAATAATTGCATATATTTTCGTATATGGTTATCGATGAACTATCGATAACACGCTATGCGATAGTTTTCGTTTCTCACCCAATGACGAACACGTACATGTACACTCAGACACACCTACACACACACACACACACACACACACACCTGACACAACAGATTGTCTTAAAGTTGATTTAAACTTTTGCAGGTTTATAACTACTATATACCGATAATTAATTTTGTTTATCTTTTTCTTTCTTTTTTCTTTACTAAATGATTTCCATTTTGACTAAACCTTCGTGTGTGAACTCTTTTGAATTTTCGATTAAACTGATAATATATATATCGTCTATATATATATATGTCTATATATTTTTATATCTATTTACAACTGCTTGATATACTTTGTGTTGCCTACTACTGCTATTTATTCGACTCTACTACTACTCCAATCATCATTCTACTACTCTTACTACTACTAATCGAATTTACAAAAAATAAACTATGTGTTAATCGATACGACATTGTTATAATTTCGTTACGTTTTATAATTTCTATATATGAATATATACTTGTATCTATCAATTTGTAATTTAAACAAAATACTACAAACAAATACCACAAAAAACAAACAACTACAACTACAAAATGCCCGTTAATAATAATATACAAAAACCTATTCCGTATATATATATATACATATATATTTGTATATATATATTTTCTTGTTTTGTTTTACACAACTTTTGGTTTTATTTCGTTAACGATTTAATCAAATAAACATTTCAAACCGATTGATGCAATCATTCTACCAATTTCATATCATACTCTATTATATATGTAATCATATATATATATATGTATATGTATATATAATAAACTATACATATACATATATATTACTTAAAACTATGCGCTCGTTCATATACTGCGATAAAAACTACTAAATTTATCTACTATCCCCGTACATTACAAACAATCAACCAATCGACCAAACAATCAACTAATCGAAACGACCAAACGACCAACCTCTATTCGATATATATCGTATGTATGATAACGCATTGCGCACAGGCGAGATAATCTACAGAGTGGAATTACCCGATATGGAGCAGATAACATTAATCTACTTGGAGAATAATGATGCTGACTATCGTAAGTCGAGCAAATAAGCCAACAAATTTTTGTAAAAGATCCAAAAAAAAAAAAAAAAAAAAAAAAAAAAAAAACAAAAAAAAAAAATCCATATAAATGCAACAAAACAGCTATAATGGCCCTTAAATTTTACAACTAAATTAAAGCTTACGTTTCTTATTAAACTAGGTTTTTAATCAAGAAAAAGAAAAAAAAATCAAGAAAATATATTTATGTTTAGTTTTCTTCAAGCTCTAAATTTTATTTAATTCAATTAATTTTTTTTTCATTTAATTTACTTTGTCAAACAAAACGAAAGTGCATAAAATTTTCTTTTGAAATGCCGATTAGTTTTCAAACTCTCTTTCTATCTCTATATCTGTCTCTCTCTCTCTCTCTCTCGTGTCCTAAATCTCACGCTTTCTCAGTCTATCACTCATGCTCTCGGTATTTCTCAGTCTATTTTTTTGCAATATCTTTGTCGAATAGATTATTTCTTTATTAGTATTATCCAAGCATTTTCGAAACACTTTCATGTTTTAGACAAACTTTTTTAAATTAAGGGTATTCCACATTTCCACATTAGAGTGCCTCCACATGTTATGCGCACTTTGCGATGTAAATTGCATTTCTCACACACGTAACTTCTCCTCTTTTTCTTTTATGACTAACTCTGGACTTTATTTGAAAGTTCAATTAACGATTACCGATTTCTTATCTCGATATATTTATTTTCTTTATGATTTTTCAAACGTTTGTTTCGGGCGAAATTTTAGTAGATTTTTTTGTCTAGTACAACTATCGTTAACTATTAGCAAACGTTCGATAACAGATACACATTGAATTCTTCTTTTATTATGGTAGGAAAGTGCATTCAAAGAGTTTTGATAATAGAAACATTTTTATATTTTCCTATAGAGTTTGTTATTCTCTGATGTAGCTTAGATCGGTCACAATTTGTTGAGTTTATTTGCCTGACATCGTTTTTTTCTAAACTTTATTTGTTCCTTTTTGTGTTTTCCTTTAGTAAATTGGAGTCGTCATGCTTTTCTATAATTGGTAATTGCTTATTTTCATGATTTGCTTTACCCCTTTTATTCACATTGTGCAAAAATACCCTGTAGTCCAGTAAATCGATCAATCAATCGTTAAAATCGATACTACTCAAAGCCGATGAATGTTTTGCTATCGTCATTTATCGTTATCGGTACCGTTCCATTTGCACGCACATCTCTCAACATTTAGAACTTTTTTTTTTTAGAACACATTTCGAAATCCAATAACTTCCCAGCCACAGGAAACAGGAAATGAAACTTGTACAATTTTCTAAATACTATTTAAATATATTTATATGAATAAATGTACTTGTTATAGTTAATTAAGTTCTAAACAGGATTGCAAAACGTATATCGATATAAGTTACTTAAACTTGATTGATAATGATGATGATGTGTATTGATAATGATTTGATGATATTTATTTTTGAAACTCAAATGACGATGAATAAAATCCTTTTTCGATTTAAGAAGTGTTTGTTTACCGATTTGTATTTATCATTCTTTACTTTTTCCATAACAATCATCGATTGGTGTTTTTTTTTTGTTTTGTTTTATTTAATTCAATTATTGGCACAACTGATTTTTTTTTAATTCACTAATTTATATTGCAAAAGAAATCCCCATGAAATGCTGTAACAGAGTGAGTAAACTATAATTAAAAAAAGAAAAAGAAATATTTCCAAATCGAATCAACCACACAATCGATTGTTTTCTCTTTTTTTATCGATAAAAATGCTCGATAACAATACCGAGTCCGATACCAACAAAACAGACTACTGAAACCTCTTTAAACGTAGATTCCCGCCATTTTTTCCATAGGCTTAAACTGTATAGTTTAGAATTTAAGTAATAACTATTATTAAATTATTAAATGGAACGAAACTTGCGCCATCCAAAATTATGTATTATCATTTATAGTAAGATATATAATTTAGTTGATTGTCCATTTTTGACTAACTTTAGTTCAACTTGTGTGTGTGTGTGTGCGTGTGTTTTGTTACTTTGTGTATGTGTATGCAGTAACTAGTTAGTTAATCACATCATTTAATTGGTGATTGTAGTTTGTAACACGTATTTTTTGTCTAGTTTTAAATAGCATTATTTAGCACTTTGTTGTCTGTAACTTTGAGCAATAATATGAACACTATGTATATATGTATGTAATACAACAATTTAATAATACTATTGATATAATAATTCACTTTAATTATAATTACGAATATTATTTTTATTATAATTACAATTATAATTATGTTTATTCTAATACTAACTCTTACAAATAGCAGTTAATTTTTGCTGTTTTACTTTAAACCGTACACCTTCTCAGCCCCGCCCAGCCTCAGCCCCGTCCGCCCCTTTCTTTGTGCTTTGTTCATTACACTTTTTTTTTTAGCTCTGAATTTACGTATACGTAATGTAGCTGAAAGTTTCCTTTACTTTTTCATGCCTTCATTAGTCACGTTTCTTTGCTTTTGGTTTGAAATAAGCTTCAGCTCGTTACACTGACTCAAAACTTATTTATTGCCTTGTCCTTTAGCTAATTAACTCACGCCGAGAGTCATCGTAATTAATTATTTAATTTTTCACCCAAGAAACTGCATAAATTTCCTACTTTTGCGCTGTCTCTCGCTCTCTCTGTCTCTCTCTCTCTCTCTCTCTCTCTCTCTCTCTCTCTCTCTATGTCTCTTTCTATCTCTATCTCAAACTCTTTATATACCTAATTTTCTGTTGATTTCTATGCGTATGCAATACAAAATTTAAAATCCTATAACCCTATATTAACTTATATGGAACTCTATATCTAAATCTATTTATTTTACTTTATTGAGCCCTGTACCCCACCGCCCACCGCCCCTCAACACCCAGTTACCAAAAGTATATACTCCCAGGACCCCATTTAAATTCCACTCATTTTGTACATTATGATTTTGCACCCGCACAAAACCTAATACCATTGCCTACTATGCTTACAGCTTCCGAGGAGAACGTTCTGTCCTATGAGGCCGTGCAGCGTTTGTCCATCAATTACACGCGTCCCGTGATTATTCTGGGACCACTTAAGGATCGCATTAACGATGATTTAATATCTGAATATCCGGACAAGTTCGGCTCCTGTGTGCCACGTAAGTGCTTGAAAACAATAGCAAAATGGCTTCAAAACATACCTAATTCGTTATACTACGCTTTTCAGATACTACGAGACCGAAACGCGAGTACGAGGTTGATGGTCGGGATTATCACTTTGTGTCTTCGCGCGAGCAAATGGAGCGTGATATCCAGAATCATCTGTTCATTGAAGCTGGCCAATATAATGACAATTTGTATGGCACATCGGTGGCAAGTGTACGCGAGGTGGCCGAGAGGGGCAAGCACTGTATACTGGATGTATCGGGCAATGCAATCAAACGTCTACAAGTGGCACAATTATATCCGGTTGCTGTATTCATCAAGCCCAAATCGGTTGACTCTGTTATGTAAGTGTATCTATTCGCGTGTTTATATATAGAGTATGTATTAATCTATAATGTATTTGTGATTGTAGGGAAATGAATCGTCGCATGACCGAGGAGCAGGCAAAGAAAACGTATGAGCGTGCTATTAAAATGGAGCAAGAATTTGGCGAATACTTTACGGGTAAATGTTAAAAATAAATTCAATTAAACTTTTATGCTAAACTATTTGAAACAAATTTATTTTTAGGCGTTGTACAAGGCGATACGATTGAGGAAATCTATAGCAAAGTGAAATCAATGATTTGGTCACAGTCGGGACCAACCATTTGGGTACCATCGAAGGAATCTCTATGACCAACAGCCACAACAACATGGACACTGCCGCCTCGAGTACGTTGTCGACCTGTCTCGAGAACAACAAACACAACAACATTAACAACAACATCAACAACAAATCAGCCGCAACAAAAAACGTCGCACTGATGCAACACAACAACAACAACAACAACAATTGACAACATGAACCACAGCAAGAACAACAACAACAGCAAACCAGAAAAGCCAACTATAAATGTTGTTAATTAATGATTGGCTATTATATAGTTAAGAATCATTTTGAAGAGATGAAAAATACCTACTTATATATTAAGTACTTAAAAGATTCTAGATTCTTGATTCGCTGCTGGTTTTGGATTATTTGTTATGTGGACAAAGCTGTTTACAATTTAAGCGGCGGCTGTTTAATTTTTAGTTAGAACAAAATTGATAACAAAACAAAGAAAAAAACAAAAAAAAAATCAAAGAAAAAAGCGAAAAAAATAAGAACAAATGAAGCATATTAATAATAAGATCTATTATGTGAAGCAGAACAAAAAAGGAGAAGCGAAAGATAAAGAGGAGCTAAAAGTTAAAATGAATGAAATGAAAAGGAAAGAAGAAAGTTCGTTAAGCGATAGTGTTGTTTGTTTATGTTGATGTTTATATGAGAGTTATAGCGAGAGTTAGTTATGTTGACGCCGATGATAATATCGTATATTATTATATATATGCATTCTTATGATGTATATTAGGACATATATATATATGTATGTATATACATATATGTATGTATAGCTCTTTAAGTGCGAATAGCGTCAAAAAATAAAAACTACATTAATAATAGCAATTGAAAGTTGACACAGGATGTATATGTATTGTGCATATATACATATATATATATATATAAATATAGACGTTGACGGCGATGACGATAAGTTGGTGCATTTGTTGTTAGATGTATTGTATTTTTTTCCCCCCACGCGCCTTTGCCTAATGCAACACTAAAAACACACGATAAGTAACAAGATTCATATACGGTATATATATGTATATATATATATATGTACACAATTTACCATGTAGCCTAACTAAAGTAAAGCGTCAGCAACGAGAGAAACACAGAGAAGCGGAAAGTTAGAGAAAAGGGGAAAAGTTCTTTCAATGCAAAAAGTCATTTTACTACTTAACAAATTGTGGAAGCAAATCGTGTTGAGTTAAACACAAAAACATAAGCATATTACGATCAATACAACATATATACAAATACATATACATATTATATATTTAAATATATAAAGTATATAGTTAACACACATACGAACACACACACACACACACACATGCCGATACGGTATAATTTTACAAATGAATATGCAAAAACAACTCAAATACCACAAAAAGCAAAAGGGTATTTACAAATTTTTTTTTTATATATTAATATATATGTAAAACGACAGCAAAACGATTAGCTAATGTTCAACAAACAAAAAGAAGAGAAAAACAAACAAGTTTATGAATTGTACACAACGCACATAACTGCTAAATATTCATCTATTTTTCATCCTACAATTTTTTTTTTTCATTTTTTTCCCCTAAGAAATTTAGTAAAATTCAAAGTTTATTATAACATAATATTATTATTATTATAATTATTTTTTTTTTCCTGTTTTGTGTGTGTAATTTGCGTATTATATATTTTGTCTCTGTCCTTTAATTTGTAATATGAATATACCTATCTATAAATATATATATTTTTTTTGTAAATTATCAAATCCTCTTCGAAAGCCGTTTAAAAACATTAAAATACAAAACAAAACAAAAACATTGAACAGTATATGTACGTGCAGACAAAAAATTGCATACAAAATTCATTTCTTTCACATTGTTGTATTTAAAAAATTAAAAAAGGAAACCTAAGCGAATTATATTAATTTAAATCTAAACAAAAGCAGTAAATGTAATAAAAATAAAAAAAAAAAAAAAACCTAAACATATATTTCATCAAAAAAACAGAAGAAAAAACGCGTAAAAACTTTTTACTCTCAATTCTCCTCTCACCTAAACGATAGAACGAGCCTTTAAAAAGGAACTTACTTAAAAGAAAACTTAGTGAAGAAGAAAAGAAAAAACAGTTCAACAAAGAAAAGTGTTTATTTTCTTGATTTATTAATAATAAATGAAAATTTATCGAGTGAGCCACGACTGCGAAATGAAAAGGGAAATCGAAACGAGGAAACGTATAGCGAGTGTATTAAAGATCGGCAAAAGACAGTTATAGCTACTATATATATAAAGCACCGATTAGATGATGTGATGTTTTGAATACCCTAACGATCGTAAGTGTATATTTCGAAATGTATTGGAACTTATGAACTTATGCTGGCCGTGTGTAACATTTTTTTTTTATTATTATATATACATATATATATATATATAAAAGATAAGTAAACGTTCATCCATACGACCTTGAAACTGCCCAATTTCCACCCATTTTGAGGTGTATTTTTTTTTTAAGAGCTAGTAAATGAAATTTTGGATCATAATTAAAGCACTAAAGAATTTGTATTGAACGATGTTTGGAATTAAGTTTGGAGATACAGTTGTAGGTTAGTAAAAATCGCTTTCATCAACTTTTGAAATAATGCTATACTGCCCCACAGTTCATAGAGTAGCGAATCAGTCTATAAGTATCAAAAAAAAAATAAGAAAACTTAATACCATAAATATAATTCTCTAAAACTCTCGACCGATAACAAATTTCGCCTTGAGCTTTGCATTATTCTAGTTTCTTTTGGGTGAATTACCTCGCGGATTTGTGTAAGCCACAACAAACGGAAAGCAATTTAAAAGTACGATACATAAAATTAAAAAACAAAAAAACAATTTAAGAAAATTGAAAAATTTATAAAGAAAAGGCGACATAGTTGCATACATACGATATCTGTATGTTGGACATGTTCAAATAGTTAATAGCTACTAATGATAACGATATTAAATAAATTAAATTAACTTAAATATCATTTAACTTAACTAAACACGTTCTATATTCGACTAACAAACAAAAAGTACTAAATAAAATACTTAATTAAATACGTATATATTTATTAAGCGGTGTCTTTGAAAAGTTCATTTCATAAATTTAAAGGTAAACTGTTCCAAAGCCTTAAATGCAATTAATTAAAGCATTTAAACATATATACGGTACATGTATCCCAAAAATAAAGAAAAATTCAAACACTCACAAGCTTAAACAATTCGATTAAATGAAGAAGAAGACATAAAGTTTAAAAACCCCGAGAAAAAAAAACTTAAACTAAAGACAATTTTTGATGTAGCCTTAGAAATGTATGGAAGAATTTACCCCAGAAACAAAATGAATGAAAAAGTGAAATATAGTAAATAATAATACATTGCTAATATGCATATATGTGTGTATATGTATATGTGTGCGTGCAAGTGATTGCTAATACTGAAGGGCATTTAACGATCCATTGTTATTACGATTTAGTGACATCGTTTGACACAAAAATTAATGTGCAAGCATTTCATCAAAATGGTGCCTTTATCAGTTATTCTTGTTGCAAAAAAAAAAAAAAAAGAGGAAATCGAAGAAAAATATTAATAATAATATAAGTATACATATATAATAATCGACATTGTTTAAAATTAGTTTTGCGGGCTGTGATTTCTGCTCGAACAACTGATCTTAAACACTGTCCTCTGCTTAAAATCCCCCACTCCCCAGCCTACCACCACCACCACCCCCTTCACTAATACAACATATTAGTATATAAATATAAAATAAATCAAGCGATGTGTTTGTTATTATTGTTAATGTTAGAAATGTACCCAAGTACAACTTATTCGATTGCCTTTTAAAGTTAAACGATTTGTTGTCCTTTGGCGAATAAGTGCTTTAAGTATTACCAACTAACATATTTGACTTAAACTAAGTTACCACACCTGCACTCAGACAAACTACACACACGCAATAAAATACAAATTTTCATTTCCAGTATTTTTCCAAATTTTATTTATTTTTCCCCATTTTTTACACACGTTTTTTGCTCCGAAATTTGCTGCACATTTTTTGATAAAAATCAAAAATGAAGAAAACCAATTGGAAAATCAGTTTGTAGATCTGATAGTTAAGGGCATACATAAGCTATAGTATATACATACGTGCATGCATGTGTATTTGTATTTATATACTATGTGTGTATGTTGCTGCTGAACCTATTATAATACTCAATAATACTACTTAATCGCTCGGCAACAATTTATATAGTGAAGATGAAGAAAAACAAATGCAATTTCGAAAGGCGGTCGTGGCGTAGAGAGTAAATAACAGTACTATATATATCTTTAGCACTTATGTACATACACACACCAACCCACACACACACACACACACCTACTCCCACACCCACACCCACATTACTGTGTATTCGAAATTAATTATAGCATATACTAAACAAAACAATTTGTGAATCAATTCTGTATTATTTATTATTTAATAGTTCATCAAACAACAAACAAAACAAATGAAAATAAAAATAAAAGAAAATTATTTAAAAACAAAATAACAGTAAATTCATAATAAACTTATGCAGCAGACTAATGATCGCTCAGTTAAGTGACCTAATTGTGTGACCAGATGTGTTTGTGCTATGGCCATTCATAGTCATATACTTGCTACGACTTTATTCTGAGCTAAAACTATGGTAAGTTTATGAAAGGCGAATTTCTAGAAGCTTTATTAAGTAATTAAGTTATTTATATTTTAATTTTATGATTGATTTATTTAAGCATCTTTTGCTAATTTCAAAAAGTTTTAAACTTTTATTTATTTAGACTTTATTATACTCTCTGCAAGAGTATATTGGGTTTGTGCAAAAGTATGTAACAGGCAGAAGGAGGCGTGGCAGACCCCATAAAGTATATATATTCTTGATCAGCATCACAAGCCGAGTCGATATAGCCATGTCCGTCTGTCTGTCCGTCTGACCGTCTGTCCGTATGAACAAACAGATTTCAGAGATGGTAAGAGCTACAAGTTCGAGCTTGGTGTCAAACGATCACATATTTAGTCAGTCAATTCAAGAACCTTTTTTTTTTCGATGCCACGCCCCATTCGCCCACAATAAGCAAAAAACTGGACACACCTTGGGAAAAATTGGTGTTTTCGGCAAATATCTCAGTAACTATGGCACCTAGGATCACTAATTCTATTATGGGAAGTTCCTAGCGACAGCATAGTTGCATTGCCATTTAAAATTTTGGACTGCCACGCCCACTTTTCCCACATGTGATAAAAAAGTCATCAATCTTCAATGCCGGTTTGGTCGAACTTGTTCTTATCGTACAGTATTGTAATTATATAATTCGTGTGGAGACTAACTATATTAAACTATACTGAAAGGCGCATTAAAATCGGACTATAAACAAGAAACTAGAAGCGTTACAATATTGATAATTGAACGCAATATCAACCCATTGGTGCAAGCGAGATAGAAACACACAAGCACATGTTCGAACGTTTTCGCTGCCTGTGTGTCGGCAGCGCTGCCCGCGGTCGCTGGCTGCGCCGAATACACAGTGTGTATTACACACATACATGCATACATATTTGCATAATATACATATTGCCAAACGTATGTGTATTCGAATACAAAGAAACAGATGTGTGTTTGATTATGCTTAGATTGTTTTTGTTTCAACGTGTTTTAATGCAAGTAATTCACATTGTAAATTCTCGATACCGATTTTAATAATTTAATCGACTGTACTTTTCTTTCTTGTTTATTTTCGAACATTAATACAATATTTTCAAAAAAGTAAAAAGAAAAAGAATGACGCCAACTGAATTTTCAATATTTCTTTTAACAGATATCAAAAGTGAAAGAAACAGTAAAAAGTAAAGGGCCCAAAATCATCAGTAATTCTTACTGAAATACCAGGCAAACAGAATGAGCAATAGGACATACTTTGCAGTTACATAGGCCACTTAAGGTCTCGTAACTGTTAATTCTGTTCTTTCGATCTCCTTGCTGTTTGTGTGTTTATGCGCACTCTCAAGCTCCCGCTCTCTACGCTTACTGCGCTCACAGATCCGTGTCGCTGTTTGTGTGAATGTTCGCGGACGCCAGCAGAGCACTCAAACGTTTTGTGTGTTTGTTCGCTGTCAGGTACTGCTCACACACTCTCCCGCTCCTACTCTTTCTCTGTTAACTGCGCTCAGAGATCTCTGCCTCTGTTTGTTTGAATGTTCGCGGACGCCAGCAGAGCACTCAAACGTTTTGTGTGTTTGTTCGCTGTCAGGTACTGCTCACACACTCTCCCGCTCCTACTCTTTCTCTGTTAACTGCGCTCAGAGATCTCTGCCGCTGTTTGTGTGAATGTTCGCGGACGCCAGCAGAGCACTCAAACGTTTTGTGTGTTTGTTCGCTGTCATGTGCGGCGCTAATATGCTCACGCACACTAATCTTTTTAATTGCGCTTAAATACTGTTGCCTGCTTCTGATTCTGTTCGCCTGGTAGTTCATACCGTGGAATCTACGTTTTTGGCCAAAATCGTAATAATTCTCGCTGAAATACCAGGCCAACAGAAAGTTTAGCAGGTCGCAATGCAAAAATTATTTAACATTAACATCGCTTTTACAGCTGCAGAAGCAACTCCAGCTCTGACACTGTAATTGCTCAGCTGCTGTTAACTCTCTGTTGTCATTATTTGAGTGACGTCAGCAGACGCCTCTGTAGGAGCATTAACAGACTCTGTTATTGGTGCTTGAATTGAATGCTGTTGCTTGCTGCTGATTCTGTCCGCCTGGTTAATTAGGTCCCAAAATCGTTAGTAATTCTCGCTGAAATACCAGGCCAACAGAAAGTTTAGCAGGTCGCAATGCAAAAATTATTTAACATTAACAGCGCTTTTACAGCTGCAGAAGCAACTCCAGCTCTGACACTGTAATTGCTCAGCTACTGTTAACTCTCTGTTGTCATTATTTGAGTGACGTCAGCAAAGGCCTCTGTAGGAGATCTAACAGACTCTGTTATTGGTGCTTGAATTGAATGCTGCTGCTTGCTGCTGATTCTGTTCGCCTGGTTAGCCAGCTAGATAAATTTTAATTTTTAGCTATGCACCAATGAGTCTCGCTGATTTGTTTTGACCGCTGCGATGTGCAGAGCTTAAAATTATTAGTAATTCTTACTGAAATACCAGGCAAGCAGTAAGATCAGCAGGTCGCAATGCAAAAATTATTAAGCGTTAACAGCACTTTTATAGCTACTGTTAACTGTCTGTTGACACAGTTTGAGTGACGTCAGCGGCTGCTCTGTTAGCGTCCAGACTCTGCAATTGACTTAAATTCTGTCGCTTGCTGCTGATTCTGTTCGCCTGGTTAGCCAGCTAGATAAATTTTAATTTTTAGCTGTGCACCAATGATTAACTTTCAAAAAAGAAACTGAAAAAGAATAACGCCAACTTAATTTTCAATATTTATTTTAACAGATATAAAATGGAAAGAAAAAAATTTTTAAAAGTCAAATTCTTTTTTTTATACTCTCTGCAAGAGAATATTGGGTTTGTGCAAAAGTATGTAACAGGCAGAAGGAGGCGTGGCAGACCCCATAAAGTATATATATTCTTGATCAACATCACAAGCCGAGTCGATATAGCCATGTCCGTCTGTCTGTCCGTCTGTCCGTCTGTCCGTATGAACAAACAGATGTGTGTTTGATTATGCTTAGATTGTTTTTGTTTCAACGTGTTTTAATGCAAGTAATTCACATTGTAATATCTCGATACCGATTTTAATAATTTAATCGGGACAAATGCAGAGAGTATTATACGGTCGGGCGCGCTCGACTGTACTTTTCTTTCTTGTTTTAGCATGATTTTCTTACAAAAACCGTTCTCTTAGGCGGACATCTCCCTTGGGCGGACAAAAATACTGGAACCGTGGCTGTCCGCCCAAGGGAGCTTTTACCGTATTTCATTTTACAAGTGCCAGTTCAAAGAATCAGTATTCTTGTACTATTTATTGCGATTTTCAGCACAGTTTTGAAGCCATTTAAGCTTTAGTCGCTGTCGATGTCTCTGTGTCTCACTTTAATTTGTTAATTTGATTGATAAATGCAAAACTTTAGAACCAAACTGAAAGCATAACAATGCACGAATTGTCAGACACTGCTGAATTAATAAATGAGTAACTTTATCGGTCATATCAGAAGCGTTGTGTGTGCCACGCAACAGAGTGTGCCACATGTGGCGTATGCGTAACGTGTGGCAGTGCAACGGCGTACAGCTAAGCGACCATGTCAAAGCCCGCAACGAAAGTGAGAAAGAAAAGTTTTTGGGAAAGACACGAGTATAAGTTCTATCGATATGGACACCTGTATGCCAACATCTATGGCCAGGTGATAATCGACTATATGCCACAGGAGCCTTTAAAGAAACCGCTAAAAGCGCTACTCATTGCCTACAGTCACGCGTTTAGCCTGATGCTAATTGTGGTAGTGCCCTGCTACTTTGGCTATAACTATCGCACACTGACCGCAACCATTGATCAGCGAATGCAGCTGGTGCTCTACGTGTCGTTTGCCAATACGCTGATTAAATACGCCACCGTTATAGTCACCTATGTGGCGAATACGTTTCACTTCAAGAACATCAATCATCGCAGCACACTGCAGCGAGCACGTTTGGAGGCACATTTTGTGGCCAACTATCATGGACCACGTTGGCCCCTCAAACGCTTTGAGCTTTTTATGTACTACAAGTTTACGTTAATTAATGTGATGATGATTATACAGGTGTGTGGCATCTTTGCGGTGGCCGGTGGGGAAGCGCAGGTGGCTGCTGGTGCCCATGATGCCAAAAAGTTGAGAACACAATTTGCAATTTATTCGTTTGTCCTGTGGAATTATACGGAAAACATGGCTGATTATTTCTACTACATTAGCTGCAGTGTGCTGAAATATCTGCGACAATTGCATCAGCAGCTGCAGTCGGCATTGAGGCGTGTTAGCCGGCTGTCGGGGCAGCGTGGGCGTGGCACATTCATGCACAACTGTTGCAGACTTTGTGATCGGCTGAGTTTGCTACGGGATCGTTATGCGGAGACACAGGATTTGTACAATGCAAGTTTTCGTATGCATCAACTGCAGTTGATTGGCCTCATGTTGACCACGTTAATAAACAATTTGACCAACTTTTTTACCATCTTTAATTTGTTTGCCAACCACTCGCTGGAAAGTCTCTCGTACCCAATTATTGTTAGTGTTATCTATGCTCTGACCTTCTACCTGGACACGTATGTGGTGACTCTGGTCAATGAGCAGATCAAAATGGAGCTAACTAACTTGGCTATAACTATGCGGCAATTTAGCGGTTATCCTTCGCTGCAACCACCCAGCGTGGACCAAGAAGTAAGTTCATTCATTATTATTTAATTATTTGACATTAATTTCTTATTTATTTTTCTACAGTTGGAACACTTTTCGCTGCGACTGTTGCAGCATCGACAGCCGATGCTGTGCGGCTTTTTGCATCTGGATCGTCGTTTGATCTATTTAATTTCTGTTACTGCTTTTTCCTACTTTATAACACTGGTGCAATTCGATATTTATCTACGCAACACACGCAAATAAATCCCGTTCACGCTAGTGACTTAACTGAAACTGCACACAATGAAATCATTAGAGTAATCAACACGCATGTTCAATCAATTATGCTAATTACACTTGTGGTAAATAATATTCAGTGGGCAAAGGCTCAGCTAGTCTGTGTCTAAGTAATTGAATTAACTAGTTGACCAAACTAATTACCAGCACAGATTTCAAACTGTTAGTTATTTGTGGACTGTTGTGCACAACAGTTCGAACTTCGAAAGCTCTGAAATTTGACTTAATAGTAATCAAATTAAATTGAATTTTTGTGCGGCAAAGTCGATTAAAAAACTTACTTGGATTAATCGAAAAATATATTTATTTCAAAGTTAATTTTTAAATACTTAACTTTAAGCTAAGAACTAACTTTAAAGTTGTTACTTCCAACACAAAATTAAACTTCATTTAGCCAGCAAAAAAAAGTATAAATTTGGAACTCAGTTTTCTACCAAACACTGAAGTGAAAAGGATTAATTTTTTTTTAAGAACATTCACTTTGAATTAAATTTAAAAGCTTTAGTGTATTTTCAATATGTCTTAGACTTAAAAATGAATTAATTCACATCAAATTTAAGAACTCTCAATTTATATTAAATTTAAAAGCTTCATTTATTTTTCTGCAAAGTCGATTAAAAAACTTGCTTGAATTAAACGAAAATTATATTTATTTCAAAGCTAATTTTTAAATACTTAACTTTAAGCTGAAAATCCAACATTAAAGTTGTTACTTTCAACACAAAATAAAATTTCTTTTAGCCATAAAATAAGTATAAATTTGGAACTCAATTTTCTACCAAACACTGAAGTGAAAAGGAATAATTTTAATTTAACGCTCAATTTAAGACCTTTATTTATTTTTTCTATATTTTTTTAGACTTAAAAATTTAATTTACATCAAATTTAAGAACTCTCAGACTGTCAGACGGACAGACGGACAGACAGACGGACAGACAGACGGACATGGCTATATCGACTCGGCTTGTGATGCTGATCAGGAATATATATACTTTATGGGGTCTGCCACGCCTTCTTCTGCCTGTTGCACAAACCCAATATACTCTTGCAGAGAGTATAAAAAAAAGAATTTGACTTTTAAAAATTTTTTTCTTTCCCTTTTATATCTGTTAAAATAAATATTGAAAATTAAGTTGGCGTTATTCTTTTTCAGTTTCTTTTTTGAAAAATTAAAAATTAAAATTTATCTAGCTGGCTAACCAGGCGAACAGAATCAGCAGCAAGCGACAGAATTTAAGTCAATTGCAGAGTCTGGACGCTAACAGAGCAGCCGCTGACGTCACTCAAACTGTGTCAACAGACAGTTAACAGTAGCTATAAAAGTGCTGTTAACGCTTAATAATTTTTGCATTGCGACCTGCTGATCTTACTGCTTGCCTGGTATTTCAGTAAGAATTACTAATAATTTTAAGCTCTGCACATCGCAGCGGTCAAAACAAATCAGCGAGACTCATTGGTGCATAGCTAAAAATTAAAATTTATCTAGCTGGCTAACCAGGCGAACAGAATCAGCAGCAAGCAGCAGCATTCAATTCAAGCACCAATAACAGAGTCTGTTAGATCTCCTACAGAGGCCTTTGCTGACGTCACTCAAATAATGACAACAGAGAGTTAACAGTAGCTGAGCAATTACAGTGTCAGAGCTGGAGTTGCTTCTGCAGCTGTAAAAGCGCTGTTAATGTTAAATAATTTTTGCATTGCGACCTGCTAAACTTTCTGTTGGCCTGGTATTTCAGCGAGAATTACTAACGATTTTGGGACCTAATTAACCAGGCGGACAGAATCAGCAGCAAGCAACAGCATTCAATTCAAGCACCAATAACAGAGTCTGTTAATGCTCCTACAGAGGCGTCTGCTGACGTCACTCAAATAATGACAACAGAGAGTTAACAGCAGCTGAGCAATTACAGTGTCAGAGCTGGAGTTGCTTCTGCAGCTGTAAAAGCGATGTTAATGTTAAATAATTTTTGCATTGCGACCTGCTAAACTTTCTGTTGGCCTGGTATTTCAGCGAGAATTATTACGATTTTGGCCAAAAACGTAGATTCCACGGTATGAACTACCAGGCGAACAGAATCAGAAGCAGGCAACAGTATTTAAGCGCAATTAAAAAGATTAGTGTGCGTGAGCATATTAGCGCCGCACATGACAGCGAACAAACACACAAAACGTTTGAGTGCTCTGCTGGCGTCCGCGAACATTCACACAAACAGCGGCAGAGATCTCTGAGCGCAGTTAACAGAGAAAGAGTAGGAGCGGGAGAGTGTGTGAGCAGTACCTGACAGCGAACAAACACACAAAACGTTTGAGTGCTCTGCTGGCGTCCGCGAACATTCACACAAACAGCGACACGGATCTGTGAGCGCAGTAAGCGTAGAGAGCGGGAGCTTGAGAGTGCGCATAAACACACAAACAGCAAGGAGATCGAAAGAACAGAATTAACAGTTACGAGACCTTAAGTGGCCTATGTAACTGCAAAGTATGTCCTATTGCTCATTCTGTTTGCCTGGTATTTCAGTAAGAATTACTGATGATTTTGGGCCCTTTACTTTTTACTGTTTCTTTCACTTTTGATATCTGTTAAAAGAAATATTGGAAATTCAGTTGGCGTCATTCTTTTTCTTTTTACTTTTTTTGAAAATATTGTATTAATGTTCGAAAATAAACAAGAAAGAAAAGTACAGTCGATTAAATTATTAAAATCGGTATCGAGATATTACAATGTGAATTACTTGCATTAAAACACGTTGAAACAAAAACAATCTAAGCATAATCAAACACACATCTGTTTGTTTGTATTCGAATACACATACGTTTGGCAATATGTATATGATGCTTTTGCACAAACCCAATATACTCTTGCAGAGAGTATAAAAAACTATTAAATTCCTTCGGCTAAGGCAGCTGTCTGCCTGAGGGAGCTGTCCACGAGTAGAGCTTTCACTTTCAGTATAAAAAGGTTAACACAAAATCTAGGCTAAGTTTTGAAAAGGTTTCGAATGGATTTCAATTGTTCATGAATTCAAATTATTGAAAAGATTTGGCCAAAGCAATAATGGAACCCGATGTTTGCAGAATCTGAAAAAGGAATTGATTAAAAAAAATATTAATAAATCTGCTGGAAATACAAACGGCAGCAAAGGTGCTCAATGAGGGCGAAAAGAAGGGCACGGCCAAGGTGAGAGCTCGCTGGGAACGCAGTATAAAGAGATGAATGAAGCGACGATGTTTGGGCAGACACAAACGCCAAGAACTGGAACCCATGACTGTGGCAAGTTCCAGAAACTAACAGGGATGGAAAAAGTATTAGAAACCAATAAATAAAGATTAAGAATTCAATGCTGCAACTTACACTCTCGGTAACCAGAGTACCGCCATAGCAATAGATGAACAGTTGACTGAGAGCCGCAATTGTGTAGCAGATGTAGAGTACGGTGCCAAAACCACTACCATTGGTGGTCAGCAGATTGAAGCTGCTAAAGGCAATCACAATGCTGGCAGAGACAAAGTGAAGTAGTGTAATAAATCGGTAACGCTTTCGAAACACATGCGTCAGTTCAATAATCTGATTCTGTCGCTTGATTAGAGCCACAAGTGAGACCTCAAACTCTGTGGCCTGCGGTCCCTGTATCAGCAGGAAATCTGCAAAGAAGTTGACATTTTACTCAAGGGCCAATAAGTCACAGAAAGCCACTCACTGCGATAGGAGCGAAAGAGAGCACTTATGTCCATTTGCAGGGATTTGAAGAGGCCGCCAATGTTGACACAGAACTGAAAGTAGAAGGCATCACAGCCCCCAAACATAAATATCGTGATGTATCCGGTGTAAGCGGAAAATATATATGTAGCCGGAAAGTAGGGAGAGACGAGTAGAATGTTGGGCATGCTGAAAGAAGTATTAAGAAACGGGTAAGAAAGGCTACAGTCGAGTCGGGTCGACTGTAAAAGACCTCTTGCTCCTTCTAGTGCGAAATTTTCAGCCAATTTGTCCTATGTGAGCTATAGGCTATAGTCATCCGATTCGGATCAAACTTGGTGAGGTTAGTTATTATGGTACCATACATGTACAGTGTAAATTTGGTCACTATAGCTCTGATAGTTTTGAAGTTGTAGTGCTATGAAAATAGTTTATTACAATTTTCGAGGGCGGTAGTGGGCGTGGCAACAATTTGAAATAAACTTGATCTGCGCGAGAAGTAAACGAACTTTCATTCCAAATTTAGTGGCTCTAGCTCTTATAGTCTCTGAGATCTGCCACGTCTCCTTCTGCCTGTTACTACTCCTCTACACTTTTTAGAGTACAGGTTATAAAACACTCACGTCATGTTGAAGGGAAGACTCCAGAGAATTTCATCCGCGCGTTCACTTAGATACAGGAACAAGGCCAATAACATGGGCTTCAGATTGTAGAGTGTGGCCGTTGAGAAACCCGCCGAAACAGGCCAAAAATTGAATCTAGCCGCCATCAGGGACTTTTTCAGTATAAGTCTATTGGCTGCATGGCTAACACTGGAGCTAAAGAGCAGCTGCCTTTGTTGGTCCACCACGTAGAAGAGATCGCGACGGTATCGCAACATGAGAAACATCTTGACCAAGGTAACAGCCGATGTGCCTGCCGGACAGAAAGTCTCCAAAGCCAATGTAATTCGACTGTTATAGGCGTACATGAAACCCGCATGCAATTCGGTCAAAACTCCAATGGTCAAGATCACAAAGTGGACGAGAGCGCGGCCACGTAGCGTTCCATTTGCATTTGGCCAATAGCCCATGAGCTCCAGACAAATCCGTGGTACCGCATAGAAGTACACCTCCAGTTCCTGATTCTTCTGTAGAAAGCGAAAGGAAAAGTAACGCTTCATGTCTCAATTGAGACCAAATCTAGCAAAACTCTACTTTTTATAGCCTTTTTTTCGCATGTTTCTGGCCAATTTGCTAATTTACTTGCTGTGCGCAGGCAATTAGATTAGTTAAGTTTAAGTTTCGATTTAAAAGTTTCGTTGCTCAAGCTGTTTATTCTCACAATTTAGTAATTAGCTTAAAAATGGAGCAGAGGACTGCTTAAACCGTTAGCTCAGATGCTTATGGAGCCAGGTACAGTCGTGGCACTTTGTGAAAACTTTTTAAACGTCAATTTAAAGTTGGTAAGCATTTAAGTCTTATTTTGAGAATATATTGTAAATATTTTAAGGCTTATAAACGAATTTTCTTCTCTTTGGCTTATTTAATTGATTACAATTCAGACAAATGGAGTGCAGCTAAGCCTTCATTGTTTGCAAACCAAATTTTAAGAATCGAACCGTACTCGAATTTATACACAAAAATCATTTTTAGTTCGATTTATGGTTACTAGCTAAATTTTTACTCCTAAACTGATTAGCAAGTGTTTATTTTCTGCTTTTGTCACTTTGTGTAATCCCAACTCAGTCAAATAAAACGATTTTGAAATAAACTAAAATAAATATAGTGAACGCTCTACTCGCGGACAGCTCCCTCAGGCGGACAGCTGCCTTAGCCGAACGAACTTTGTAGTTCTTTGGCATGATTTTCATACAAAATCCGTTATCTTAGGCGGACATCTCCATTGGGCGGACAAAAATACTGGAACCGTGCTGTCCGTCCAAGGGAACTTTCACTGTACAGTGAAAGCTCTACTCGCGGACAGCTCCCTCAGGCGGACAGCTGCCTTAGCCGCACGAATTTGATAGTTTTTAGCCTGATTTTCATACAAAATCCGTTATCTTAGGCGGACATTTTCCTTGGGCGGACAAAAATAACGAAACCGTGGCTGTCCGGCAAAGGGAGCTTTCACAGTAAACATTAAACTCAACCCAATAAAGTCACAGCTTAAAAAGTTTTCGATTTTAAAGAATAATCGTCTATAAAATAGAAATAAATTTTATACAATCAAACAGATTGTGAAATACTTTATTACTATAAAACATCAGTTGAACAAAAAGTAAAGTGTGTTAAAATTCACTAACAAAACTGTTGACTTGCTATAAAAAAGCTACAGTGCCAGCACTGAATGTATGCAGCTTATCGCATCATAAAATCGGAGAGCGAGAGCGAGTAAAAGAACGAGAGAGAGAGGGAGAGAGAGAGCGTGATAATGAGAGAGCAATTAGCATGACATTGAACGCCCCCTACTGCGAGCAAACTTGTCTAGAGGGATAGGCAGAGGGGGGCGAGGGGGAGTGGAACAGGGAGTAGAGAGCTTAATCCGATCAAAAGCTCGTTCTAAATTAGCATGATAAGATGTAAACACTGAACATTTGGAAAAGTTCAACACAAGTGTTAACATCCCAAAAGCGCTGACTTTAAGCATGTGGAACGATCTAAAGAACAAGATCATTTTGGTCACTGGAGCAGGTGCTGGGATCGGTAATGCGCTGGTCAAGCAATTGGCTAAAGCCGGTGCCATCATCATTGCTGTGGCACGCAATGAGCAGCAGCTCAAGGAACTCGTCGAATTTGATAAGGAACACATTAAGCCACTGCTGCTTGATGTCTCCAATTGGGATAATGCGCGTGCTGTGCTCTCCACAGTGCCACAACTGGATGGACTGGTCAACAATGCCGGTGTTGCCATTATCAAGCCCTTTGAGGAGTTAACCGAAAGCGATTTCGACACGTGAGTATCGAGTGGTCTTTATCTTACACTTGCTTCACCAGTCAACAGTATTGAGCATAAACTTGTTTACCCAATTCACTGTATGTTAGTTAGCCGCTCTTCCCAGGGGCACATACATATAATCGATGTACGAGTCCAGTTTTAAAGCCAAGAACTCGTTAGCTTTTAAAAACTTATGTTTTTCAGACCCCGTACTCTAAAAGAGTAGAGGGGTATATTAAGTTTGTCAGAGGCGAAATGTGCGTAACAGGCAGAAGGAGGCGTGGCAGACCCCATAAAGTATACATATTCTTGATCAGCAGCAACAGACGTGTCTATATAGTGATGTCAGTCTGTCTGTCCTTCCGTATGAACAACTAGATCTCAGAGACTATAAGAGCTAGAGCCATCAAATTTGGAATGAAAGTTCGTCTACTTCTCGCGCTGATTAAGTTTATTTCAAATTGTTGCCACGCCCACTACCGCCATCGCAAATTGCAATAAACTATTTTCATAGCACTACAACTTCCAAACTATCAGAGCTGTCGTGACCAAATTCACACTGTACATGTATTATACCATTATAACTAACCTCATCAAGTTTGATCTGAGTCGGACAACTATAGCCTATAGCTTCCATAGGACATATCGGAAAAAAATAGAAAATTTGCATGAAGACATGTAGTGTTATTTGAGTTTTCGCACCCAAATTCATACATGTGTATAGTGCCATTATAACTATCCTCACCAAGTTTGATCCGAATTGGACATTTATAGCCTATATTTCCATAGGGCAAATCGGTCGAAAAATATGACATTTGTATGAAGAAATGTAGTATTAGTTGAGCGACTCCAATCAAACTCACATATTATGTGTATGTTACCATTATAACTATCCTCACCAAGTTTGATCCTGATCGGACAACTATAACCTATAGCACCCATAGGACTACTTGTATGGCAAAACTCGAACTAGAAGGAGCACAGGGTCTTTACAGTCGGCTCGACTGTAGCCTTTCTTACTTGTTGCTTTAAGAAACTTTGTTAACTACTTAAAGACTTTCCTTGAACTCTCACTTGTAACTGTAAAGGACTTTCAAACTAACTTAAACCTTTTGACTTGCAGTCACTTCGATGTTAACATTAAGGCCGTCTTCCATGTGACCCAATCGCTGTTGCCAAAACTGCGCAACGGTAGCTCCATAGTGAACGTGTCCTCGATTGCGGCCAGTCGCAGCTTTGGAGGTCACACAGCCTACAGTGCTACCAAAGCGGCGTTGGATTCGTTGACTCGGTCACTGGCACTGGAGCTGGGACCACGTAATATACGCGTGAACTCGGTTAATCCAACGGTTGTGCTCACTCGCATGGGCCGGGACAATTGGTCGGATCCGGAGAAGAGTGGACCACTGTTGGCACACATTCCACTTAAGCGTTTCTGCGAAGTGCACGAGGTTGTCGATGCCATTGGCTATCTGTTGAGTGAGAAATCCAGTTTCGTCAACGGTCACCACATTAATCTCGAGGGCGGTTATTCCGTATCCTAAAACAGCAAATGCCGTACTCAAGTTTATACATTTTTTTAAATATATATTTGATTTCTTGTAATGTATTTGTTGTTTCCTCATTTTTGTATTTGAATTTTGTAAACAGTTTAAATGCAACTACACATAACTCGCATTTTAATTACACAAAGCAAAAAAAAAAAAAAAAAAAAGAAATTCAAATGTTTGTAAGTTACAATATTGTTAATTGTTAATTGTAAATTGTAAATTGAATACAAGAATCACTTAAATTGCTATCAAAATTTACAATTCTCCTTTTCCAAATCCATTTCATATATATTACAGGCTATATATGATATATGTATTGCAAATTGGGGAAGTGCCTTAGTTTCCAGCTGATCATCATTAGCATCTCCATTCCATTGCTGAGCTTCAGGTGCAGATCTTGCCCTGCTGCCCACCCTGCAGTTGCTGTTGCTGCTTCTTCTCGCGCTCACGACGTCGCAACTTCTTGCGCCTGCGATCGATCACCGCCAACTCGCCCTTGATGCTGTTGTAGGCTTTGCGCAAATCCTGAATCTGTTTACGCAATATCAGTATGCACTGCTCGGCACTCAGCGAGGGATCTACAAGGAGCATAGCATTAGCTAGTTATAACCATTGAGTTTGCTTCAGTTACTTACCCAATTCGACGAGGAAATTATATGGACAGGGTCGCACTCCCGATGCATTCAATGTTGTTGGTATTTGTTGCTGCAATTGCTGTTGCTGCTGTTGCAATTGCTGGTGCTGTTGTTGCTGCAGCTGTTGTTGCTGCAGTTGCTGGTGCTGCTGACGCTGTGTGGTCACCACATTGTCGGAATTGTCATCCGTATCGGAGCCAACTGTAAAATGATTCAATGGAAAATTAGTTTACACTTTATTGTATTGAAGCTTCACTGTACTCACCCGTTGTTGCTGTTGTTTTTCGCATGCTGTTCAGTTGCTGTCTGCGCCGTTTGCCCAACGCATGCAGCTCGGCGGCAGCTGCAGCAGCCGTCATTTGTCCCGCTGCCTGGGATTGACTGGTGTCGGTAGTCTTGTTACGTGGTCGCTTGCGTCTGCCTGTCATCGTTGTGCTGCCCAGCTCGACGTACTTCTTGACGGCGCTCAGCAGACTGCTGCTGCCGTTCTCCTCGCTGCTGTCGTCCTGGCTGGCTGGAGAGTCTGGCGAACTGTTTGGCGAGACTGAAGCTGCTCCAGTGACTGCAGCAGCTGCGGCAACAACGGAACCTGTGGCTGCAACTGTGGCCGTTGCAGTGGCAACTTGCTGACCCACGAGTGTGGCGGGCACAGCACGTGTTATGGCCGTGTCCGGCGGTAAGGGAGAAATGCCCAAGGACGCTGCAATTGCTGTTGCTGGTGAAGCAACGGGAGCAACTGTTGTCGATGCTGTGGCAGCAGCAACCACAACCACCTGACTGCTCGCTGGCTCGTCTCTGCTGTAGTAAGTTGGCGCTGGACTACCGGGAATCGTCTCCTCGCACAGCAGATTAATAGCAGCCTCATTGTGGGTGGCATCGCTAATCAAGGGGCTACCTGCAGCTGGAGAGGCACTGACTGTGGCTTCCTTAGCTGGCTGCAGCACAAATGGACGGGGTTGGGGCGAGCAGGTGGCAACAACAGTATCGTACATGGCTGGACCTTGTGGGCGATAGAGTAGCAACATGTTGTTTTCCTCGGCCACTGACAACTTTGGCTCCGTTTTGGGTGAGGCGGGACTCAGACTGCTCGCTCCGCCGGGACTATGACGCAGTGCAACCACCACAGAGACTGGTATCTCGGGCAGCACAATGGGCACACATGTGGGCAGCACAGGTGAAGAGGAGGGATTTGCTCCCACGCCAGTGGCCGTGCCTACCACCCCTGGCATACCCACGCCCACGCCCACACCCACTCCCATGCCAGGCATGCGTGGTATGGGTTTGAGGGCAATGGGAGCAGCAACTCCAGCCAGTTGTTTGCTGCCCGCTGAAGGCAATTCGAGTTTGACGGGTGCACTGCCGGAGAGACTGCCCGATGCCTCGGACATGGGACTCTTCAGATCACTGATCAGACTCGGCTCCTCGGTTAACACATCCTCAATGACCAGCCGCTGTTCCGAGTCCGTGCTGTCCATGGACTCGTCGGAGAAGCTAGTTGGCGCTGTCGCTGTTACCGGCGGTGTACCCGCCGTGGATGAGGCCAAGGATTGCCCAGCGACTGGTGTCTTACGCTGCTGTATAGCACACTCCAATTTCTGTATGATTTCACCCAATTTGATGTTCTTTGCCGGCAGCGAGGCCTCGAGAATCGACTTGGTTTCCGGACTATTGCGACAACTGTTGCGACGATACAAATCGCTAAGCACAGGCAGAGCTGCACCACCTGCTGCTGCACCCGTTTGAATCTCGAGCGGCTCACTGAGCAGCTTCAGTGGCAATAGCTTGCGATTAAGCGAGCTACCGGGTTCAACTTTCGTAGCACTTGTGGATAACAGTGGCTGCTCCTTCTCTGGATTGTTGTTGTCTGTTTGGGTCTTGGTCTTACTTAGCTCCACCTCCTCCTTCTTCTGGCTAATGGCCTTGAGCACCTTGTCCGCAATGGAACTCGGCTTCTGCTCGTACTTAACCGCATCAAGATCAAATGAACCCGCCGTTCCTGCTAACAGAATCTTTACATTCTCCAGTTTCTCCAGCTTGTTGTCCTTGTTCGATTCCCCAGAACTGTAGCCACTGCCCTCATTGGATGTGCTCAGCTCGAATACGTTGCGTGTTTCCATAAACGGACTACCCACAATGTGTGCTTGCTGCGTCTTGGACACGCCCATTGCCTGAGGTGGTGTGCTTAGCTTGGGGGAGATGGGCACAGCAATCGCTGGTGTGGCAGCAACAGCAGCAGCAGTTGCTGCTGGTACTGCTGTTATTGCTGGCGGCGTGGCTGGTGTTGCTGGCGTTGTGGGTGTTATCGGTGGCTGCAGTGCATCCGTCAAGGCCCGCGTTGTCTCCTGCACAGTTTGTGCCAGCTCCTCATTGAGCGCAGTTATGTTTAAATTGAAACTAGGAGATTTGCGCAGTACATCGAAGGGCGTGGCATGTCCTGGCTGCAGTTGTGTTGTCGCTGCTGCTCCAGCTACAACTGCGGCTGCTGCTGCCACCACTGGCTTTGCTACTGCCTTTGTGCTGCTCGGACTCACAGTTGGTGAGCTTTGTGTTGCTGCTGCTGCTGCTGCTGTCGCTTGCTGCTGCTCGAGTTTCTGCAGCTTTGGCTTCTCCGAGCTGTCCTTAAGCGGAGAACCGCGTTTCTTAGCCTTGCCTGCAGCTGGTACTGTTGTGGTTGCTGATCCCACTGCTGCTGTTGCTGCAGCTGCTGCTGATGTGCCCGCTGCAACTGTTGCTGTTGTGGATGCTGCTGCTGCTGCTGCGTAGCCACGCTGCTGTTCGTGCGGCAACTGATGCTTCTCAATGACACTCGCTTTTAGCGTCTGTTTGCGTGCCACAGTTGGTGCTGCAATGCTGCTGCTGGGTGTATTGCTGCTGCTGGCACTGCTGGTGATGGTGTTGGTGCTGCTGCTGCCGCCTGTTGTTGGTGTAGCTGTGGCAATCACTGAGGCACCGCCACAGCTCATGGCTGCCATGGGCGATATGCGTTTCTCAAACTCAAACGGTTCCGTGTCCTTAAACTCATAGACATCGGAGGACAACAGCTTGAAAGCACTGGCTATGTTGCTGATGTTGCCTGACATGCTGCCACTGGCACTGGCACTGCTCGTGCTGTATTTGGTTTCCTTAGCTGCAGTGGAGGGAGCTGCGGCAGCAGTTGTTGCTGTGGTGCCGCTGCTTATCTCCAGTTTGCTCATGTCTGGCAGAGATCGTGTGGCTGAGGAGCTGCTCATGCTCACGGTGGTTATGGCCGAGTTGTTGCTGCTGGAGCAGAAGGAGCTGGACGAGCTGCTCGAGTTGGAGGGCGAGCAGGCAGCTGGTAGTTCCACCTTCAATGTGGCTGTCTCCTTGTGCAGCACAGGCTCCACAAACTTTTTACCCGCCTCCGAAGTGCTGGCTGCTGTTTGCAGTTGCTGTTGCTTCTTGAGCAACTCCAGCTTCTTGGCTGGCGTTAGTATTGCTGCAGCAGTTCCAGTGGCTGCTTCAGATTTCTTGACAAACGTCAGCGGCTTTTCCACAATCACCGAGGTGCACTTGCCACCGCTTGTGGCACTGCTGCTGCTGCCGCTGTTGCTGCTGAAACGTGCGGGAGCAATCAAACTTGTGGAAGATGTGGTTGGTTTGATGTCGGAGCTGCTGTGGAAAGGCTTCGACTGCTCCTCCTTGGGCTCCGTCTTGATGGTTTTGCGATCTTCGCTTGCAACTGCTTCGTGTTTGATCTGCACCTCCGACTCCTTCTTTATGGCGGTCGTCTCTGCTGACTCTCCGCTTGTTCCTGCCTTTATTTTGGCCTTCTCGCTAATCGACGACTGTTTGCCGCGATAATCAATCTTTTCGGATGACTGCGAGTCCTCATCCACATAGGAATCTGTTTCGGATGATTGTTCCGTGGAACTGCCTCCAGTTTTGGGCTCCTGTTTGGCTTTTGTTTCGCTTGGTTCACTCTTAATATTGACGGCATCCTTGCGATCGAGTAATTGTGGCTGAAATCCCTTCAGCTCCGAGCGTATCTCGCTGAGATCATAGTCACGCCCTTTGCTGCCGGTTACAGCTGCTGCTGATCCCGAGGGAGGAGCACAACCGCTGCTCAAGGCTCGATTACCGGCACGTGGTCGCTGCACGTTGATCGACTGCGTTGTGCTCTTGCTGGAATTGGACTGGGATGGCCTTGGCTCCTCATCGGCATCATCGTCGTCGCTCTCCTCGCTGCCACTGGCACGTGTTAGTCTCATGGAAGAGGCGCTCTTTTTGGCACTACCTGCAGCTGTAATGGTTGCTGCTGCGGATGACTTTGCGGTTCTGCTAAAGCTGCTCGGCTGCTGCTGCTGCTCCTTGGCATTGAGACGCTTTGGGCGTCGCACTGGTTCATCAGAATCGGTGTCTGTATCACTGCCCATGGAAGCATCAGAGACATTTGCCGATACTGAAGCTGAGGCCGAGATGCGACGTCCCTGATTGTTGTTGTTGCTGCTGCTGCTGTTGGCGTGCTGTGACGGCAACGTGCGTGTGGGACGCTTCTGCTTGAGCTGCGATTGCGAGGCAGCTGGAGATTTGGTGCGACTTGAATTGGAGGCCACCGATGACGGTGTTGTTGAACGTGGCGGCATTGAGTCACTGCGTCCACGTCCGCGCTTGCCACTGGCCAATGTTGTGGCTGTTGTTGCCTGCGCCGAAGACGGCGTCTTGGTCACGCCCTGCAACACGGAGTCGCGACTGCCCGTTGGTTGCTGTTGTTGCTCTGCTGTTCCACCTCCCGCTGTTCCTGAAGCTTTGCCTGGTCCATCCTTGGGTAGCAAATTGCTGTTATTGCCACCACTAGGAGCAGCTGTAAGAGAATTTCCACTTGAATTGCCACCAGCACCGCTTCCAGTAGACTGCTGAGCTGGTGCACCGCCGCTGTTGGCGCTGCTCGTGCTGATGGTGCGGGTCTTTTGTTTGGAGCCCTTGGTTAGATTCTCGGCAATCCGTTCACGTGGTACCCACTCGTCGTAGCGATTGTTCCAGCCAGTGTAGTGCACCAGGTACATGGGTACGCCACGCTGTACACTGATCTCAATGACCTTTGCCTCATAGGTGCTGCCATGAGAGCTCGGTGATTTCTTTTCGTGATAGTTGACCTTTAATTTATCACCGATTCCCACTATAAAATCACCAGTGTCAATTTTCTCAACGGTTACTTCTTCCTTCTTGCGTTTGCCGCGCTTCTCGTCGTTCTTATCCACCTGTTTGCGTTGTTGGTGTTTCTCCTTCTTTGTGGTTGACACTGGACCGCCACCGCCGCCTCCACCTCCGCCACCGCTTGAATTACTGCCGCCAGTTGCTGAACCGGATGATGAAGTTGATGTTGCGGCTCCTGCTGTTGTTGCAACTAACGATGTCGAGTTTGTTGTTGCTGCTGCTCCTGTCGTTGCTGCCGCAGAAGCTACACGAGTTAGAAAGAGACAAACGCATATTAATTACTTGGCAAATATTTCTTATTTCGTTCGAATTCACGTATGGAAGAACATACAGTAAGCGTATTCGGCAATTTATCGATACAACTGAAAATTGGTATATCGAGTCTTAAGTAATATTTAAAAATTATAGCTATTTCTTTGCTATACTGCCTAAAATGAACAAATTTAATTTTTAATAATTTTATATAATTTTTTTGTTAAGTAATAAATTATGTACGTAATGCTGACACAATATTTGCTTAGTGGAATACCGCTACTATAAATGTTTACATGTATCGATGACACACTATGCTTGCAAATAGTTTCAACGATAGCACGACAAAGTATCGCATAGCTGACTATCGATAAGCGCAGCAATGCAGGTGTGTGTGTACATTGAGCTTAACCGGGAGAAGCGTAAAAGCAAAAGTGAAAACAAAACAAGCTGACAGAGGACCGCCAGCAAACACACGCCGGCAGAGCTTAGAATAGGCAATAGAGAAGCGAGAAGAGATAGAGAGAGTGAAAGGAATTAGAGATTAAAAACAAAATCGTTAGCGCTTATCAAGAGTTCAAACTGTGCCATTCAATTTGGAGGCCGGTGTCAAGTTGAAAGCAAATACCAAAAAGAAATCAAAAACAAACGAAACAAACTGTAAACTAGCGCTCTTCCTCAAACACAGCTACACGGGCAAAGTGCCAGTGAAGCACTTAATAACTCTCTCTCTCTCTCACTCTTACTTGGCCGTGCCTAGATAATGCAGCAGCAGCTGACAACGAACGAAGTGCAAAGCAAACGGGATTAATTTCATAGCTTGGAAGTCTGGTTGCGGCAACAAGTGTCACTTATATAATCATGCGTATGAGATTCCTGGCCAGGGCCAGCAGAGATTTGCTGATAAGGAATCAGCAACGTTATCGTCACCTAGCAACAGCTACAACCCAACACGGACAACACAAGGAGCACCAGCAGGGCGGATCCAATGGGAAGTCATTCAATGCCATCGTTTATGGTGCTGCCACACTGGGCGGCATTGGAGGCGGAATTTTGATCTTCAATGAGCTAGACAAGCAACGCAGGCAGCCGTCTGTTAATCCACTGCCAGTTTCGAACGTAGTGGAGATGAAGTTGGATGATAATGAGGAGGAAATCAAGGCTCGTCTCTGGCACAGCACAAAGCGTGAGGATTTGCCCACCTACAGTGCCGACGATGTGGGCAAACACAACCAGGCAGAGACGGGAATTTGGATAACATACGGCGTGGGCGTCTATGACGTCACAGAATTTGCACCCAATCATCCTGGCGGTGATAAGATCATGATGGCAGCAGGCAGTGCCATCGATCCCTTCTGGGCCATCTTCCAACAGCACAACACGCTGGAAGTGCTGCAGTTACTCGAGGGTTTCCGCATTGGAAATCTGAATCAAGTCGATGTGCAAGTTGTACCGGAGCAGGACTCGCCATGGTTCCAGGAGCCCAAGCGAAATCCGCTACTAAAACCAACCAGTGAAAGACCCTTCAATGCGGAGCCACCAATTGCTCTGCTCTCGGAGAAATTCCTTACGCCCAACGAGTACTTCTATGTTAGGAATCATTTGCCGGTGCCAACGCTGCAGCCGGAGGACTATGAACTGGAGCTCGAGGTGACCTCGGGTGCCGGTAAACCAGAGCACAAACTAACGCTCGATGAGATTAAGGCGCTGCCCAAGCACACAGTCACCGCTGCAATCATGTGCGGTGGCAATCGCAGATCAGAAATGACACGCGTCAAGCCGGTCAAAGGTAAGAGGTTCAACAAGCTGGATTCATTGAGTATACTGATCTATAATCTCTTCCCGTAGGTCTCTCCTGGGGCCCTGGCGCTGTGGGCAATGCCAAGTGGTCGGGGGCCCGACTCTGTGATGTGCTGCAATCCATGGGAGTTGAACCCCATGAAAATCTGCATGTGTTATTCGAGGGCGCTGATTTGGATCCCACATCACATCCGTATGGTGCGTCGATACCGCTGTCAAAGGCTTTGGATCCACGCGGTGATGTGCTGCTCGCCTACGAGATGAACGGTGAACCGTTAAATCGGGATCATGGCTATCCCATAAGAGTGATTGTACCCGGCACAGTGGGTGCACGCAATGTCAAGTGGTTGACCCGCATTATTGTTGCCGATCACGAGTCTGATTCCCATTGGCAGCAAAACGATTACAAGGGCTTCAGTCCGAGCACAGATTGGGATACTGTTGACTTCAGCAAGGCACTCGCCATTCAAGCGATGCCCGTTACCTCGGCCATCTGCTCACCTATGCCCGAGGAGCAGGTGAGAATTGATGAGAAGGGATACATTACGGCACGTGGTTATGCCTGGAGTGGCGGCGGACGACGTATTGTTCGTGTGGACTTGACCAGCGATGGCGGCAAGTCCTGGCATGTAGCCGAACTAGAGCAGGAGGATCTGCCCGATGGACGACATTATGGTTGGTCCCTTTGGACCGCCCGTTTGCCCATCACAGCGGATCAGCGAAAAGACAAGAGCATTGAAATCTGGGCCAAGGCTGTCGACTCTGCCTACAATGTACAACCGGAGGCCTTTGAGCACATCTGGAATTTACGCGGAGTTCTGGCCAATGCCTATCATAGGGTTAAAGTAAAGCTTATCTAATCGATAAACGATAAGTGCCCAATAACGATCAATAAACAATTTCTAAACTGACTTAAAACTTTACAAATTAAAACAAGAAAGAAAAGTACAGTCGAGCGCGCCCGACCGTATAATACTCTCTGCATTTGTCCCGATTAAATTGTTAAAATCGGTATCCACATATTACTATATGTTTTACATGCATTAAAACATGTTGAAACAAAAACAATCTAAGCATAATCAAACACACATCTGTTTTCTTGTATTCGAATACACATACGTTTGGCAATATGTATATGATGCAAATATGTATGTATGTATGTGTGTATTCGGCCCAGCCAGCGACCGCGGGCAGCGCTGCCGACACACAGGCAGCGAAAACGTTCGAACATGTGCTTGTGTGTTTCTATCTCGCTTGCACCTATGGGTTGATATTGCGTTCAATTATCAATATTGTAACGCTTCTAGTTTTCTTGTTTATAGTCCGATTTTAATGGGCCTTTTGAGGATAGTTTAATATAGTTAGTCTCCACACCAGTTATAAACTACAATACTGTACGATACGGAAAAAACGGCATTGAAGCTTGAAAACTATTTTATAAATTGTGGGAAAAGTGGGCGTGGCAGTCAAAAATTTTAAATGCCAATGTAACTATGCTCTCGCAAGGAACATCAGTACCAGAATTGGTGATCCTAGGTGCCATAGTTACTGAGATATTTGCCGAAAACACCAATTTTTCACGAGGTGTGTCCAGTTTTTTGCTTATTGTGGGCGAATGGGGCGTGGCATCGAAAAAAAAAAAAGATTCTTGTATTGACTGACTAAATATCTGATCGTTTGACACCAAGCTCGAACTTGTAGCTCTTACCATCTCTGAAATCTGTTTGTTCATACGGACAGACAGACGGACAGACAGACAGACGGACAGACAGACAGACGGACAGACGGACAGACGGACATGGCTATATCGACTCGGCTTGTGATGCTGATCAATAATATATATACTTTATGGGGTCTGCCACGCCTCCTTCTGCCTGTTACATACTTTTGCACAAACCCAATATACTCTTGCAGAGAGTATAAAAAATGGGGAAGGAATCGAATTTTCTTCAGCTTTTTAAAAGCATTGATAAATAATTATTATGAAATTATTTCTTATGCAAATTTTGTAAATAAATATTTAAATTTTCTAAAATATATCAAAAAAGTTTGTCTTTCTAGGGCAAACAAAAGAATATTGTTATAGAAACCTCTCAAGATTCTGATGGGAAATCGGAGTATGGAAATTTTAAGCTCTTTAAACTTCAAGTTCAAGGAAAAACTGATAAGCTAAGCATGAGAGGGGGAGGGTAAACCCGTTTCTTATAGAAGACATTTTAGCAAACTGTGGTAATAAGAAGTTTATACAATTTTGGAAACTCTCAAACCCTTGGCTAAAGAAGAAAGATTAAAATCGTTGATTTTTTTTTAAACTGAAATATTTTGCATAGATAAGAATACAAAGCTGGGAACTCGTGAGACTTAGAATTTTCCTCAGTCTTCGTGCGACTTAGACAGCACCAGTTCCATATCAATTCTAGAACTAAAACTTGTAGCGCCCAAGCTGACCTCGAAACCAATCAATTAAACTAAGTTAAACAATTAAATTTAATGAGAAATAGACTTTTCAATTAACTTTGACAGATTTCATGGCCAAGGGAACTCTGGAAAGGCGCAGATAACTCACAGAGTAAAGAAATTTTGGAGGCAACTGACTATATCTAGGAATAAGGACTAGTTAGTTAGCTAAGATACGATCAAGTCTTCTACTACTAGCAGAACACCTTAAGGTGCTCTTTTGGGTTGATTATTCAAGTCTGTTTCTTGAGTAAGCCACAGTAAACACAGCTCTTCTGGCTTGACGCCTTTCGATAGCAGAGTCAGTAGCCCAAGAGTGACTACCTAACGTAGCCAAGATTTCTTTTTCTTCCCACACACAGACTTTGAAATAAAGTAGCTCAAAGCACTTACCTGGTGAGGGAGAAGCATCCCGACTGCGTTGGGTTTCGGATGCTGCCTTGCTGGAGGCATTGCTGCCACCACCACTAGCAGCAGCACTGCTGGGTTCCTTGTCGATGCTGTTGCGTGCGGCAGTTGCAGCCTTAATCCTGGACAAGGGCACATCTGCATCTGCATCCTTACTGCTCGCTGTGCTGCCTGTTGCCGCTGAAGTGGATGCACTTGCTGCTGCAGTTGTTGCTGCCGGTGCTGTTGTAGCAGCTGCTGCATTGCTGATGACATTGACAGCAGTTGCTGTTGCTGAAGCAGCAGTAGCAGCAGCAGCAGCAGCTGTAGTTGTTGATGCTGACGATCCAGCTGCTGCGGCAGTTGTTGTTGTGGTGCTAGTGGTGGTACTAGCTGCTGCTGTTGTTGTTGCTGCATGGGATTTGTCTGAGGATTTCTCCGAAGACTTTTCCTCGTACTTTTCCACAAGACTCTTAACCTTGCCACTGCCGGCTGCTGATGCTTTGCGTTGTTTCTTAACGGGTTCAACGACCACACTCGATTCGCTTGTGTTCTCCGACTCCTCGGCGGCCGACTGTGAGGCTCTTGAGGCAGCTCTAAGTGGCGTGGCAGCTGCAGCAGTGCTGGCACTACCACTGCCGCCACTGCTAGCAGCTGTGGCTGATGTTGTTGCCGCTGCAGCGGATGCAGCATTTGCAGCTGCTGTTTGATTGGCCACTGCCAATTTGCTAATCGTTTCCATTTTTGTGGTCTCAGCGGGTTTGGGAGATGCCACCGAATTGGCACGGACCAAACTGCGTCCTTTGCTGCGATTCGAGTTGCGTGACGGCATCAGCATGGAGCAACCGAGTTTGCGATGGAAATCCCCATAGGGTTGCAGAAATTTCTTGTATGCCTGCTTCACCAGATTCATCACGGACATCGTGCAGTGGGTGAAGCCCAAACGTACAGCAATAATTTTCCACTGATTTTTGGCGGTGACTCGATTGTAACCACCGCGTTTCTGCACGGCGCGGAACAGACGATAGAGATCCACGTCGCGACTGAGTATGGAGGGCACCTTGTTCAATGGTGTGCCGCGATCATCCATATATTTGTACAATTGTGCCACAAACAGATCCTTCTCCTCATGCGGCTCATCGTCGGATGAATCCGTATCGATTTCACCCTCATCATCGCTCGTTAGATTCGACAGACCGAAAAGGGAGTCACGATCCCAGTGGGCGGGCAGCACACTGCTGTCGAGAAACTCGATGGCTGCTAGCACAGCTGGTCCATCCTGTTTGGTGGCCATTTCGCGTGTGAACTCGTTGGCCTCCTTCTTGGGCACCGTGTAATAGCGTCCATCCTTGAATGACCTCACCAGATACTCGTCCTTCACTCGTATGCGCACAGTTGCCTACAAATATCATATTAAATAATGTTTCCTTTCATGCAGCGTTTAATTGCTTACCTGTTTGCTCACCTGCGCCGTGGGTGCCACGACCAGGGCGGGAAACCACTTCTCTTTATCCTTTTTCTTTGACTCGGTCTCAACGCAAACAACTTTGCCAATATTCTCCTCCTTCTCGTTGACCACCTCTTTGGCATCACTCTCATCATCATCATCGGAGCTCCCATCATTCAATTGACCACGACGACGTCCACGTCGTCCACCCACAACGGGATTGCCAAAATGCTCCGGATGTGTTAACGGCAACTGATCCAATGTTTCGCTCTCATTAAAATGCCTGCCACTTTTCAAGCATAGTGCCGTTCGTCTCAATGTTGTTATATCGCCGTCATCAAAGACGACGGTGTATTGTGAGCAATCCTGGATTTTAGTTATGGTCGCCTCCACAGTATCCTTGCGATCGGGATGACGCACCTCCACAATGGCCCCCACACGTAGCTGACCCGGTGACGCCTTAATGGCATCATCGGAGACAATACCCGAGCCCAGGCCCTGCTTGTAGGCGACCTTTACTTTAATGTTTCGCACAACTTTGCTCACTTTGGCCTCGCAAAAGGCGCCCTTGTATTTGGCGCTCACCTCGGTGCCCACGGGCAGCGATGGCGGATCGTCCGCTTGCTGAAAACCCCATCCGAAAACAATATTAGCAAATTGTATCAACTCTGTGTGTTAATTATCGCAACTTACCTGCATTTTGTTTATTGTAAATAATGTTCACTTCTTGTTGTATTCGATACCAGCGCCACAATTTTCTCCTACCAACATTGATTGTACATTTTCACTTGGAGATTGTTGTTTATGTTGTCTGGGGCTAGGTACACTTCTCCACCTACACATCCAACTTCACCTTCGTCTTCACCACTACCCAGCAGCTTTACCCCACCTCCAACTGCTCAAGGGCCACCTACTTTCTGGCACACAATTTGCCGCGTTGCGTGTTCGTATTGACTTTTCTTTGTATCCTTAATATGCGGGTTTTATTGCTGCTGCACGTCGCATCAGCAATGCTCCAGAGTTTTCAGTCAATATGTTGGCGTTTTTGTTTTTCTTTGCTTTTATTATTTTTGGCGCAAGTTGTAGTGAAATTTTCGTTCTATACTTTTGCGTTGTTTAGCGTCTTAGCCAAATGCTAGGTATGTAACAATACATCGAACTATCGATAGGCACGTTGTTATCGCAGCTATGAAAACTTTACAATAAATCGATAAAGTAAGTTCGTTTTAAACAAAATTCAATTGGCTTTTAATGAATTAAATTACTGTACATAAAATTATTAAATTTCACATAAAAGTCATAAACATAAAAAATTCATAAATTTTCGTGCTGTCATCTACATAATATATACTGAATTGCAATAAATACTTAATCAACTTTGGTCACACTCTTCACAAACAAAATTTAAATTAAGTTTTACGAGCAGCTAATTTTAAAAATAAAATACAAAATATTTATGTTATATTTAATGTTTTTGTATAAATTTAAATTGTAATGTTGTTTTAAATGTTAAAATCAATGAACAACCCAGTGGCTGCGTAAATAGTGAGAAAAATACTGGTGGTCGTAATAATAGTGGTTTTTTCAAATCAGGGTTGCATGTGGTTCAGTACAGAAATCCCGGCAAACTCAAACTACCGCATAGAACAGTGGCAAGGCCATTTCGTTCCCACTCAATTTGTTGCTCTAAAATTCCACTCAATTGTTGAGTTAAAATTTATGGCAACTGTTGCGCGCGCGTAATGCGTCAAATCAAAACAGAAGAATTCGTGTATTTTTTGCAACTTGTAACGTGTAAAGTACATTATATATGCTGGTTATTAGTGTACACACAGTCACGTTACAATTGAAATTAGTTAATTACGCAGGCAAAGTTTCGTGCTACATAAACAGACTTATTCAAGAGCTGCAAAGATAACTGTAAAAGTCCTTTGGGTACAAACATACACATATGTATGTATGTATGCATGGGTGTACGTGCATATTTCGTTAACACTGTGCGTTATTTCGCGTATGCACATGAGTGTTTTTAAGTGCATGCATGCTAACATACCCGGTTGGAATTTGGAGCGTTAGACCAAGCGGCGAAAACAATAAAAATAGAAGTGAATGAATAAACTAGCTTCTTGTTTTCAAATGTGCTTGAGAAGTGCTGCAAATTTTCTTTTGGGGTTGTTGTTCTCACTTGCCATTGAACGACGTGTTCACCGGAACTAATTGAAATCGTAGCATTGGGAAACTTATCAGCAGAATGTAAGCAACGGGAAGCTAATGGTAAGCAGTGTTGCTGAATTCCAATAGGAAAAATAAATGCGAATATGCTGTGGACAAAAATTCTACATTGCCATGTTTATTTATTTTATTCTTATATTGCTACAATTGGGAAAAAACTATACTGCCTGCAATGATAACAGGAAAAGCGTCGTCTCCTTCGACGTGTGTTTTCTTTAGCCTTTTACCCTTCATATTGTAGTCTAAAATTGTACTTTCACTAATTTGCGTAGAGTGTGTGTAACAACTAGCTAAACACGGCAATTAGCTAATGTTTTTATGCCCGCTTTATGTTTTTGACATGTTTTTTGCTAAAACTTTGCGTGTGCGTCAAAAGATTTAGGTTATGGCGAGCATTTGCATATGCAAATAGGCAACAAATACATACATACATACATATGCATGTATGTGTGTACAAAAAATAGATTGGAACACATACATACATGCACTAGATAAACAAAGCTATTGCTATTAAATGTCACTTTTGTTGTTAAGTGAATAATTGAATAAATAAGCAGTTGTTTTGTGTTAATTTCTTTTGCTGCTTTTATTCAAGAAATGACAATAGAAGCTCATTTAAATTTTAAAATTAAATCGCTGCTAAAGCAAAAACGAATCATATTTTCCATTGCACATGACATGCACAGCGTGAAAAGTGATTAATTTTTTTCATTTGCATTAAAACGATATTAGCTCAATGAACACACGCACACACAAACACACACAGACAAATGCACTTGCACACTCTTGTATTCATGGCAGCAAAAGCGATATTGTATTTTATTTGGCTGACTGACTTACTCGATTCGTCTGAGAACCTTCCAGTGCAGCCCCCACTCGCCTTTGCCGACTCCCGCTCACTCACTCCTTTCAAACTTTCACGTGGCAACTCAGTCCACTGCGTGCGCGCAAACAAAGGCCAATAATTTCTGCTGCTGCTTTTCAATTATCATTCGCAGAAAAAAAAAGAAATGCAAAAGAAATAAAGCGAATGAAAGGCAAATAAAGAGAGTAATGACCAAGGCACAGGAGCGTAAAAATAAAAAGGGTTTTTCTTTCTTCACCGCTTCCAAGGAGTAATTAGTGTGCATTTCCTTTCTGCCGCATGTATGCGTCCGTCTGTATGGGTGAAAGGGGGTGTGTGTGTGTGTGTGTGTGTGCAACATTTACTTTTCCACTTCGTTTGCGACAATCAAATGTTACAAAAGCGGCCAAGCAGCAGGAGAAATAACTGCTAGGCAAGGCCAGTCAAAGCAACAGAAGGAGACGACAGCAAAATCAAAAACACCATGAGGCTGAAGGAGTTGGCAATGAAGACGGAGATGAAGCAGACACACAGGAAGCTGTAAAGCTACTCACTGCACCTCGGCGCACCTGTGCAGTTATTTTACTTTTTTTTATCAGCTAAGGGCGCAGAAACGTCATCATCGTAAAACGTGACATTGAATACATGAGACGCCGACAATAGCAGTGCGAAGTCTTTTTCACTCTCTTTCTCCCTTACGCGCACGCTTTGCCACTGCCTATCCATGCTAATCTCTTTGTAATTAAGACTGTCTCTCATTCCACGCATTTGCTTTCCATTCTGTTTCTGTGCTTATACGCTTCCAATGAGTTTCATGTTTCTGTCATGGCGTGTGCCAGTGCACATATACAAACATACATATGTACATGTATATGTGTATGTACGCACACACATGTATCACTAAAAACTGCATTCAACTTGACTCTTGATTTAACATAAATATTTTATAACATATAAACTTATGTCCAGTCTTATTTATTGCAGCGGGGCCTCTAAAGGGTATCCACATTTCGCTAAACTAACTTTAAACTTGCTCACGTGCGCCATCTTCCATCTTGCTTCAGCGTCTCAATGGCAAATGGAGCGGGGCCTCTCACTCGTACTCTCTCTGCCAAAGGCCTCTAAACAATGTGGCAATTTGAAATGCCTTTAATTGCACATTGTTGTTGTTGTTGGTAACATGGACTCGCCAAAGCCTACGAAGTGTGCGCTTAATGGAGTCCCAAATTCTTCATCTTTTTCACCTGACATTTGAAACAGTTTTCCACTAAATAAATATTATATTTAGCAAATAAATGTATGCCCAAAAAAATAGGTCAAATTTCCCATGTCTTCACACGTTTATTCTTGCCTAATTGCCAATTCATTTGTCACAATAAATAATTTATCAATGCACTTAAATAGATGAAGACTGCACTGAAATGAGTATATAAATTACTTGAAACGTTGTCTATAAATTCAAATCCCACGCATGTGATTTGTTAATGCATAAATAATCTAGTTTTAAGCTATTTGCTGTTGACCAAGAATAATAAAAATGAAATGTACACTTTCTATACAGAGAGAAAACTGCTGAATTGATTGCTGTAGATTGAGTAAATTTAGATGAAAACACATCAATTTATGTTCATGCCATTATTTATGTTTATTCATGTTATCGTATCAGGTCGAATCAGATTTTGTCGTACACGGGGCGACTACATATACCCAGTGGATCATACGATTTTCGTGTGCCGTCATTTTGACGGGTATAGTCCTCCGGAGGCTCCGAGTCCTGTTCGCGACGTTCGCGGCGCGCCGATATGCCAGACCCTGGGCCAAGTGGTAGCTGTTGGTAGCCCACCAGGGAGACATCACCGTTGCCCATATTCTCCAGCGTGAAGTAATCGCCCTCATCCAATTTCACACAGAGACCCTCTTGACGTTTCTTACGGTTCAAAGTGGACAAAATAAACTTCTTCTTCCCATTGACGGTCAGGTAGAGCTTCGAATTGCTACCGTTTTCAATGGCCACGTTCGAGAGCTGGATATTTCCTTCAGCATACTGGGAGTGAATATGCATGGGAGTGAACATAAGCCCGAAGAAGTTCGTCATTTTGGTAACACGAAAGAAATTATTTTTTAATTTTTTGTTAACTTTATGTTACTGCAAAGATCGAGCTAATGAAGTTGACCCGTCTCCTTCAAAGTCTAATTGACAATGACTTGCAAGTACAGCTCGGTTTATAGAGTTGATCAAAAAATATCTATCGATAGTATTGCCTGCTTGCTTTACAGAAAATCGAGTGACCCAAAAAAAGGTTCAAATGGGTACAAGCTTATAATTAATAATAAAGGGCAAATGAAAAAAACAAAAGAAATCATCTGAATTTCTAAATATTTAAAGTTATTTAACTCATTTAGCTCATCATTAGTAAAAGCTAAACGATACTATCGTTATCGATATCCCATACGCTGCTTTGCAACCCTGTTTGCCCAATCGCAGCCAACTTAATAACTCATGAATTGGCAAATGGCAAATATGATTTCAAATTTGGTAGTTAAAACAATGTTAATTGCTTCAATTGTAATGCAGAACTCATAAATATTCATTGTCCACAACAAAAATAAAATAATTATGGCGTTAGAGAGCTAAAAATATTTATCGATAGTATTGCCTACATGCTTTACAGAAAATCGAGTGACTCCAAAAATAGATCAAATGGGTACAAGCTTGTAATTAAAATTAAGAAGCAAATAAAATAACAAAACAAATCATCTGAATTTCTAAATATTTAAAATTATTAAACTCATTTAGCTCATCATTAGTAAAAGCTAAGCGATACTATCGTTATCGATATCTCATACGCTGCATTGCAACCCTGTTTGCACAATCGCAGCCAACTTAATAACTCATGAAATTGGCAAATGGCAAATATGATTTCAAATTTGGTAGTTAAAACAATGTTAATTGCTTCAATTGTAATGCAGAGCTCATAAATATTCATTGTCCACAACAAAAATAAAATAATTATGGCGTTAGAGAGTTGAGAGAGCTAAAAATATTTATCGATAGTATTGCCTACATGCTTTACAGAAAATCGAGTGACTCCAAAATAGGATCAAACGGGTACAAGCTTGTAATTAAAATTAAGGATCAAAAGAAAAAACAAAACAAATCATCTGAATTTCTAAATATTAAAAGTTATTTAACTAATTTAGCTCATCAATAAGTAATTAATGAGCGATACTATCGTTATCGATATTCCATACGCTGCTTTGCAACCCTGTTTGCGCAATCGCAGCCAACTTAATAACTCATGAAATTGGCAAATGACAAGCATGACTATTAATTTAATGTTAATTGGTTCAATTGTAATGCAAAACTCAATTATTATTATGTATAAAAAATTGTTGACAGTCGATTCAATATGCAAATCATTATTTTATGCAACCACGAGCTTCTTAAACTTGTCAGTTGGACAATTGGAATTCTATTGGCAAAGCAGATTTTTTATATATTCTATACCCCAAAGTAAAATGATTTGTTTAAGCTCTCAAATGACTTTTATTAATGATAGTTTCAATCATTGTAGTCTTCGTTGAGTGGCCACAGCGCTTACAAGTCATCATCGCTGTACTCCTCGTCAGCACTCTGGCGCTGATCAGCGTCGTCCTCTTCGCAAGCGTTGTCGTTTTGCTCGTTGTCACTGCGGTCGTCACTGCGCTCGTTGTCACTGCGCTCGTCACTGCGCTCGTTGTCACTGCGCTCGTCACTGCGCTCGTTGTCACTGCGCTCGTTGTCATTGCGCTCGTCACTGCGCTCGTTGTCACTGCGCTCGTTGTCATTGCGCTCTTCGTCCCCATAATCACTGCCGTAATCACGTTCCATCGGCATGTCATCGTTCTTCTCACCGGAAGACCCTGGACTTGGGTATGTACCAGTGGGCGAGTAAACCGGTCGTTCTTCGTCGCTGAAATCAGGCTTGATTTCATACGGCATGTTACTGGGGTCGATCTCAAAGTAGCCCAAGATGGAAACGATGCAATTTCCGCAGTTCTCGAACTTGAAATGATCGCCCTTGTTGAATTGCAAGTCCAGTACCATCTGACGGCTACGGCGATTCAAGGTTGCGACCAGAAACTTCTCCATGCCGACGGTGAGATATAGTTTCGACGCAACGCCTTGATCGATGGCCACGCTTGAGATGCGTAATACATCGATTACGTCCAGCTCGTAGACCTCATTCTCCGCCAGTGCAATTCCAAAAAACTTGGACATTTTTATAGATGAAGATGACGAATGAAAAAAAAAAAAGAAGAGGAAGAAATTTTCTGATTATTATTTGATTTTAACAGAGAGTTGTTTGCTCGACGACTTTTGCAATACGAATGGGATCCGGCCTCTGTGTGCGAAGGATATATACTCGGAGTTGGAGTTGCTCAGAAAGTATGTATCGATAAGTGTGTTAAATCAACGTTGACTAAGCAATGACAATAGGATTGCCAAAGGTCAGTAGTTAATTTATCAATCCAATTTTCAAATGTTGCAAAAGTTTGCGAGCCATTCATTTAAATTACTACCACTTTTCCGTAATGCTAAAATTAAATGAAGCTTTCATTGAGTCAACAAGTTTTCTTATTAGTACTGCTACTCCATTTCTTTACAGGTGTTTGATCAAATGTGTTTATTTTTAGTTAACTTCTTTACACAATCATATGTTTGGCATTAATTTTTGTACTTAATATAAAAAAACAGGCTTTATTTTATGGTAGAAATAATTTTCAACCCTACAAGTTTTACCGCTTAAACAAATACTTCAATACAAAGCAGACTAAAAATGTTTGTCCTGCTTAAAATCAAAGTAAATTGTATATTGTTCATTAAATGTAGTTATTTAATTTTTAAAAAGCTTTTTCTAAACGAAACTTTAAAAGATAATACATCACATGAAACCCCGTTTTAAAAACGATAAATTTATATTATTTTTTATTAATTTAAATTTCATTACAGGTTCATAGTATATGCAATTTGGTACTTATATGAATTATTCTAATTAATCAAAGCTATAAACGATTTATAGCAAATTTATTGATGCCGAAAATAGGCGTTCCATTCCAAATGATTCACTGTTCGATAAAAATAGAACCGAATATTGGCACTATTAAAGTTAAAAGTTATTTATTGAATGTTCGTGCTTTCTAAATGCTTAATGTCATTTAGTCGCAGATCGTCTTGGGAATGCGTGGGATGTGCATAAATTTCAACATTTCCAAATTTCCACTTGTCTTCAAATTTATATGCATTTAAACGACAATCGAGAACATGCAACATGCCATTCACAAGTGTACTAAAAAGCGCTTGTATGTGTGTGTGTATCGCTCAGGGCTGTAACATCTATCAAAGAGTTTGGAAACAAACGGTACTTCTGTTTATCGTTTGGCCCCAAGTTTAAGGCGGCTCTGCAAATGCCAGTGCCTTAGGCAGTGGCAGCGGCAGCGGCAGCGGCAGCGACGTCTGCGTTGGCAGCGACGTCGTGCCGTTGCCCAACTGATGCAATAAACTGCATTTTCGGGTACTTTATTAGAGGTACGCATAGAATTGTGCTATTTATACGCAAAGTACACACATCTCTTTCTTAATCTCCCGCTCTCTACATCACTCACGCTTCCTCTGTCAGTGTTGTCAAGCATTTCAACTATAAAAATGGCTATTTTATATTAAAAGACTAACTAAAAAGAATTAAAATAAAACGCCAAGGTAATTTGTTTTATTAACTAATATTTTACTATTAATAAATTAGTTTATTTCAGATACAAACATTTAATATTTTATTTTTATTTATTTAAAACATTTTACATTTTATATTGTTGTCTTTTTAAATTATATGCTTAATATTCCCTTAATAATTTGTACACTAACATGTTCTTCTTTTCAGATTGAATATTTGTTTTTTTTATTTAAAAAGTTAAATAATTTTTTATTTTTACAAATTTCTATTTCTTTTTACAGGCAAATGAGAAGAAAAAACAAGATTTAAATACCAGAAACTATTGCCATTCAAAAGCTTATTGCTACTAGCCGCTTTATGGCTAAAATGGCAACGCTGCTACAGTTCGAATTCTTTATTAGCATTTGGTACGCGCGCAGCTCAGTTTTAAGATACATAAGTTGTTTGTATTTGTGGCTTTAGCTGCCTGTGTTTTCCTCTGGGGGCCATTGACACCAACTGCAGCAGCAGCTACAGCACAAACTCTTCAACTTGGCACTTTGGCATCTGACAAACCATAAAACATTCAACTCACACCAACAACTTCAAGTTCATAAACGAATTTAACTTTAAATTCGAGTGCAAGAAAGTGAGAGTTGAGATGCCGAAATGAAAGTACTTTCTGCTCATGTGGAACAAATAATCATTAATTTAGTGCAAACACATTTCGCACATAGGCACGCATCGCCCCTAAAAGGGAGAAATCGGAGCATTACATTCAGGAAACTGCAAACTTTTAGAAAATTTTGAAAATCTTGCTAAAAGTTACTTAAACTATGATTGATCGCCATTTTCAATGCAGAATCTAATTAAAACTTCTCTATTTTTAGTTTACTTCCATAAGAGCTGCAGAGGGATTGATAAATTAGCAGCTTATTTTTATTTAGTATTAACATATTAAATCAGTTTGAAAATCAGTTTATTTGAAATTACAAGTGTAATTAAAATTATTTTAGTGAAATTATTATGAAATAACTAGAGTCATTGGGTCCAGAGTGGAAGCTTTTAAATTGTATTATAGAGTGAGAGGATTTATTTGATTAGAATTAAAAGATTGATTTGTATTTAAAAAGCATAGCTGATAACATTAGAATTAATATTTACAATAGTTTATATTATATTATTTGATTCTTAGTTCCATTTGTTTTCAAATACGTTTTTTTTTAAGAGTTTCTTGTACCAAACTATTTTTGACTGTTTATACCCGTTACTCGTAGAGTAAAAGGGTATATTGTAATCGTTGGAATATATGTAACATGCAGAAGGAGGCGTGGCAGACCCCATAAAGTATATATTCTTGATCAGCATCAATAGCCCAGTCGATATAGCCATGTCCGTCTGTCCGTCCGTCCGTCTGTATGAACAAAAGGATCTCAGAGATTATAAGAGCTAGAAAAATGATAGTGGTCGCAAATGAAAGGTACAATACCCAAGCAGTACAAGTTTGTTTTTGTTTTTTTGACACGCCCACTTTAGGGCGTTTTATTTGCATATAAAGGTAAATGTACAGCTAAACGTTGAATGTTGTAGTATAGAAAACTTTTTTGTTAGCTATGCTATCTGAACCAAATTTACACGGAAAGTACATGTCTAGGAAGTACATTTACTGACCAAGTTTGATCCAAATCGGACTACTATATCGTATAGCTCCCATAGGGCCGATCGGTCAAAAATACGCTCCAAATATGAATTAGTATGAAAAACTTTTGCGTTAACTAAGCTAAATTAATCAAACTCACACAGAATACATCTGCCAATAATATATATATACTGACCAAGTTTGATCCAAATCGGACTACTATATCCTATAGCTTCCATAGGAACGATCGGTCGAAAATATGTTCTAAACATGAATTTCTATGAAAATGTTCTGTGTTTGCCAAGCTATTATATCCATCAGCATTGATAACATTGATAACAAATTGAAACTGAGTAACGGGTATCCTAAAGTCGCGAGGCGACTATAGCTTTCTTTCTTGTTTTATTTTAAGTCAGCTTTAGTTCAGTTAACCCTTAAATAATTTTTTAAAGCAATTGGAATTTTTTCGATAATCGCTAAAGAATTTTATTAAAATTGTTTAGCAACTAGTTGTTTAAGGTAAGACACTTTTTGCAAAACTTAATCAAAGTGCAACCGTTAGCTCAACTCAAAGGGCTGGTAGGCGTTGTGGTGCTAAGGGAAACTGATGGCATTGATTGACCACACAAACATGAAACCAGCCACAAAGTAGTTGACGCAGCTGTTGAATGTTGAATGTTGACTGACAGCGCAACTCATTAATAAGCCACTGCAACGTGTCATAATCAGGCATCAGAACATAAGACATCAGGGCTGAACAATATGGGGAGTCAACCCTTGGGTAACACCCCCTTATCCACTACGTAAGCCCCTCGGGTGTACGTGCTCAACGGTGTGACCAACTTCTTGTGGCTTTACCAGTGTTGTGTGCTAATTTTTAATACCTTTTTGGTTTCGACTACGGAGGCTGCCTGTCAAAAACTTTAAACAGTCACCACACACAGACACACACATACACACATGCTTACACACTGCGGTGGTTGGTTGTTCCGTTTTTCTCAGTATCCCAGTCGTAATTGATTTCATACATTTCCTATCCCGCTGTGAATAAAGCGCAGCGAAAATCAGTCCCATTGCTTATTTACAGCCATTCCTACTGGGTGGCTGGGGATTTAGACGGTTTGAGTACCGTTAAGTTTAACTTTTGTCTGGCTAATGACATGAAATACGCAACGCGTGCGTGTGCCACATGGAGTGACTCGGTAGCTGCTTAATGCCGCTTATGAGTTGCATGCAACTAAGCCGCTTATCGGCCAACCCAACGCCCTGCCGACCACAATCAATTTTCACCTACTTTCCAGCAATAACTCCACTCCCCATGAAAGTCAAAATTTACATTTATGTGTTGATAGTGAAGCCCTTTCTTTGACTGTGTAATTTAAAAGAGTATTTAAACAAATGTTTTCTTATATTTTAAGCAAATATTTGGGCTTGTTTTGAGCAAACAGTTTCGTTTTTGATTTATTATTTCAAGCCATTATTTTGTTGTACGTAGGTAAAATATTTACTTATGTTCTAACATTAATTAATATTCTTGAGGAACTTCTTTTTAACATTTTAAGCAAATATTTGCTAGCCTCATATTATATTATAACGAATTTTGCTCCAATATTTTAAGCCAAACTTTTTTTGTATAATGTTTAAAATTTTAAGACCTTTTTTGTAATATTTTCAGCATATATGTGCTAGAAATATTTACAAATATTTTCTTATATTGTTTAAAATTATATAAAATTATTTTCTAAAATTGTAATCAAATATTTTTTTTTACTTTACGCAAATATTTTCTTATTTCTTGAGCAAATATTTATTTTATAAAATATTTTCTAATATTTGAAGTTAATATTTTGTTGCGTTTTAAGCAATTATTTTCTCGTATTTTAAGCAAATATTTTTTAACTTTGTGAGCAAATATTTGCTTCTACCAGTGGCTTTATTAAATATATTCCTCAATGAATGCATCTGTCTTAGAAAAACTCACACTTAAAGTAACACTTACACTTAATATCAATTTAACTACTAACTAATAAATCCATGTTTAATATTCATTCATTCTGTAGCTTTTAATTGTCATGACTGTAAAGGATTTGAATCTATCCTTTTGTACCTTCAGCACACATGATACCTTTTAGGGCTTTATACATTCCCATTCCCTTCACATACTTATCTCTCACCCTTTTGAGACTTTGTCATCAATTAAGAGTAGAGGGCGTACCAACAACTTAGACCAGCTATTTAAAAACACTATGACTTAAAAACTAATTCGGTTATCTGCTATAGTAAGTCAATAATGCCATTGAACTTATCAAGGACTGGGGCGAGCAGTTGTAACTTTCACCAAACTTGGTTGCTTTTTAAATTTACTACTGTTACTGGGTCTTTTAAAGTCGTAGTTTACTAGTTTTATTCTGCTGCTGCTAATGCAAATTTAGTAGTTCAATGCTTGGGAAATCCCTTTCCTCTGCTCCTTACCTTCCCCCATCGATTACTCCATTTTCCCTTTGAGACGTTAGTTCTATACGATGCCCGCATTCTACTCGCTCTGTGTGCAGTTTCGTCTGCTGGCCAGCATATTTGTATCTAATGCATCTACATCTTGGGCAAACATTTGCATCTTTCGAGAAAGAAACGCACAAACACACACGCCCACACACACACGCCCACACACACACCCACACACTCTGTGACACAGTTACGTAGGAGATGAACAATCAAATGGCAGAAATCGTTTAAGTGTTGTATTTATTTGCTCTTTGTTACCGTTTCCATTGAATTTGGTCATTAAATTAGTTCAAACAATGATTTGTAAATGACTCTCAGCTAATAATAGTTTCCAAGACCAATGATAATTAAAATTGATTAGCTTTTAGGATTTGTCCCAGAGATATTTACTGTTTTAATTGTGCTTCAAAGTGTGAATTCCTTAAGTAATCGATGAATTATATTGACCTTCTAAAATAAAACATACTTAAAGTCGATTCGTTCTCAACTCAGAAAGCGAATTAAAGTTTTATATATTAGTTTTTAAATAAAATAAAACAATTTTAGATTTAAAATTAATGTTAAAAAATTAAAGAAAATTGTGTAGCTTTTAATGATTTAAATATCAGTAATTAACTAGCTAAAACGGGTAAATTTTATAAGATTTATGGCTTAATAAAAGAAATAAACATTTTTAGGATTGAATCAAAGAATTCCAAGCAAAAAATCAAGTCTTCAAGTGTTTGATGAGGAGTTAAAAATAAATAAATAAATAAAAAAAATACTTTTAATAAATGTGTATTATTATAGATATTAATTAATATATGAATAAACTAAATTAGTTTTGATAATCGTTTACTACACACATTTTGAGAAATTCCTGACACAAACCAGAACTTTTCATTGAAACCTTTGAATTTATGCTACTTTTGTAGTATCTTCGACAGCTTGTCCATATTTCCATACTCATAGCTCTGTATGGCTACAATGGAGGGCAAAATAGGAATTTTTAAGAATTCGACATTGTTGTGATGTCATTTACCGACTGAATTTTGTGGTCGTATTTTTTTTTATGTAAATGCATTTCAAGATTTTCCTCTCTGTTATTTTCGACAATTTGCATTCGTCTACTGACAGCTGTGGTAACTTTTACTGCTAATTGCAATTCGTGCCACAAAATGTTTCATGGAATACCCCGCATGCAGCATCAATCGAAATGCGAAAATAAACCAAATTGTTGCAAATTATCACGCGCGAGCCAAAACAATTTCGAGAGAGTGAACGACTGCAGAATACCCAACGACCAGAAATTTGTTATGAGCCCGCTGCATAAGTTCGTGCCAGCCATGAGGAGATTTCTGTAAAATTAATAAAGAAAATAGAAGATTAATTCATTTTAGATTATTTGAAGGTAAATCGATATAAATTTATACAACTAATTTTCAATGCTTTATTTAAGGCATAGAAAGGGGTTATGTACCTGATAAACACAACTCAAAAATGGTTATTTTAACAGCACTGGAAGCACACAGAATTGTTATAAGTGTAGCGTAACTATTTTTATTCATCTTACAACTTTATTAGCAAACATTTTAAATATATTTTAGAGCATAAAGTGGCTATGCAAATTAATTTATCAGCTGTTTACTAACACAATCAAAAGCTTGTGTGGAAATGCAACTCTGTTGGCATTCATACATGCTAGTTATGACACTTCATTAGTGATGACAAAGCAAACATTTTAAATATATTTTATAGCATAAAGTGGCTATGCAAATTAATTTATCAGCTGTTTACTAACACAATCAAAAGCTTGTGTGGAAATGCAACTCTGTTGGCATTCACACATGCTAGTTATGACACTTCATTAGTGATGACAAAGCAAACATTTTCAATATATTTTATAGCAGAAAGTGGCCATGCAATTCAATTTATCAGCTATTTACTAACACAATCAAAAGTTTGTGTGGAAATGCAACTCTGTTGGTATTCACACATGCTAGTTATGGCACTTCATTAGTGATGACAAAGCACAGCTTTTGTTTACTTTTCGCACTGCAACAAACCAGCTGAGAGTATGCAAAATTCAAACGAAAATTGGCACATAAAATAATAAAAGTAAAGCAATAAATTTGAAGCAAACTTAAATAAATTTAAAGCATTAAAGCGCATTCTTTGAGGCATTTAAAATGAGCTTAAATGCACGAGTGTGTGTGTGTGTGTAGCACTACTGTGCACGTTTCGGAGCAAACTGTCGGACACAGTTTGACTCTGAATTTACTGGCTTTAATGCCAAGCTGATCCGTTTAATAGCATCGCCTGAGTGCAGTCAAAACTCGTGCAATCGGCAACTGAATCAATTTGAGTTGGCCATCGATACAATTACCAAAAAAAACCCAAAAAAAAATATAGAAAAGGTGGAAAAAAGTCGAACGAGCGGTCAACGGCGGTCACTGACTGAAAATGACAGCACATGGGGGGCATGCCACTGCAAGCACTGCAGGTATGGCATGTTGCACGGTGCTCTCGGTGCTTTGGGTGCTCACAGTGGCATGCAACTGGATGCAATAGTCACCGTATGGCCTGTGGCAGCAGTAAAGAAGCTTTTTTGCACTCGCTTCATAAACTGCCGCACAAAATTTAACGCCAAACAAGTCGACACTGTGGCAACCTCAAACTGATGGCAGTTGGTAGCTGGTAGCTGGTCTTAACTGAATGGCAGTACTACCTGATGCGATGCCAGTGAACCTGATGCCCGCTTGACTCATCTGCGGCCCAAGCTCATGGAAAACTGTTGGCGTTTGCCTACGTTTGTTAAATTGAACAATTTATTTTATTTTCTTTGCAGCTTTTTCTAGGATATTCTGTTGGCTAAAAAGTAAAAGCAGCTGCATAAAAGGACAAAACTCCAATACACAGCAAGCACACACAAAAAGTGGAAACAAATGTTGAGAGCAAAATGACAGCAAAAGTCAGAAACAGCAAAGTCCAATAGTTTAGCATTTGTTTGCAGTCCTTTTGTTGCACTTGAATGTGCCACATTTCACTTGCATTTTACTATTTGCCAGAAATACCAATACTAATACCAATACCCACTCTCAATGCATTTGGTCTTTTCATGGCTCCATCGTGTGGCAGTGGCAGCAACAGTTTGCCAGCTGTTTTCCTAACGACTCTAAAAACTACAAATCCATCAAAGTTGTATTTGTAAGGACCTTAAAATATCCTCTGAATCACAATTGTGCACAAACCAATTAAATCAAGAACGAAGAAGCTTCGTTTGCCGACCCATTGATTTCTAGCGGCAACTTGATTCCTTTGACTCGATTTATCGGTCACAAAATAGCTTTATTAAACCAATTATAAGTGTATAAATGAATTCATTCACTGAAAGATTCAGTCAGTTGTTAGTCTTGAAAGTAATTTTTAATGTGCATCGTTGTCTAGTCGAATCAAGGCAGTAGGACTTTAATGTGTTGGAATAAGCTGTTAGGCAGTTAAATACCATTTTATTTATACATCAATTTAAAGTAAATGTTTTTGTGCTTTTAAAATTATGTGCCTCCCTTAAGAACATGTTAAATCAAACTGTTAGTTGTATTAAAAATTATTAAATAATACTTAAGATATAGTTAGTTAAAGAATAGTTTGTAAAGACATGCAAGCATCTAGTAGTTCAGAGCATGTTAAAGTAAACTCTTAGTTCCTTGTTTAATGTTATTGAATTTGAAGTTCTGTTGTATTAAAATAAAACAACACTTACGATATAGTTAGTTAAAACTTATAAAATAACACTTAAGATATAGTTAGTTAAAAAAAAAATTGTATAGACATGTAGGCATCTAGTAGTTCCGAGCATGTTAAATTAAACTGTTAATTCTTGGTTTAACGTTATTGAATTTAAAGTATTAAAACTTAACACCTAAGATATAGTTAGTTAAAGAACAAATTGTAAAGACATGTAGGCATCAAGTAGTTCGTAAATATTTATTAAATCAAACAAAAAATGATTGCAAATCTGTTGGAAAATATAGATATAATATAGAAAACTGCAGACTAAAAAGTTTATAGCAATATGTAAGCTTTCAATTTAAAAAATGTGATTTATAATAAATGTTTATTATCTCAAAAGTTATATATTAAAATAAAGCTTAAGAATTTTGTATACTGTAAAATGCTTGCAAATACTTTAAAAAGGAAAATCTTCTTAAAAAAATGTTTGTATTTTATTAAAATCTTCCTTTTTACTATTAGTTTTAAAAAAGACAAAGTTTTAAATAGTTCAAATGTATTTATATTTTACTTTTCTTGTCTGTGGAAATACCTTTATTCATAAGTAAACTAAAAATTGTGACTCAACTCAGTAATTTTTGTCAACCTCGAGCCTAAACTATTCAAGTCAGAACTTACTGCCTTTCGAAATATTCGCACTTAACACTTCACTTTATTCATTTATAAATTATTCAATGACTGCCTTAAAAATATTTCATTTCTACGCCACTTTCGAGCCATTTAAAAATTAAGAAAACGTCAATATGCCACGTCGAGTCAATTAAGAATTTCACACACAATTGTTTGTGATTTATAGTACGATTACGTTGACCATAAAGTTGGCGATTTCGCGAATCAACGAATTAAGTCACAATGTCAATTAAAAAGTTAGATGCTCTTAAAACTGAAGCGAAATGCTAGTAAAAAGAGCTAAAAGTGTTATTTCAAAGGGTCAACATGCGATGGCCAATTGCAGTTGATTCAGTGGCTTTTAACCCACTTTAAGGTGATTTGCGTGTGTCACGCATGCCATTATTGCTTTAAACAACAACAAAATGTGCCATAAAATAAATCACTCATACGACCCGTCACATAAGCTTGTCGTCGTCACATAACTTCTCCCAATGCGGTGCTGTAGTGCAGCCCGGACCCTTAAATCGGCCATATACCATTTCAAATAGTTGTAATCGAAGTCAAAAATCCTCAAATATCCTATGTCAATCTCAGTTCGCTACGCTTTTCTCAGGTTTCCCTTGTTTCCCCACCGTTTTCCCTACTCGACTCGACTCCGTTCAGCTCAGCTCAGCTCAGCTCGACTCAGCTTAGCCCAGCTCAGCTTTCCACTTAACCTTTTATATTTTTTTGTCTTTTTTATTTCATTTTTTTTTTGTTTTTTGTTCCTGTCGTTTGGCTAAGGCCACGGCTTGACTTGGCTTTTCCTTGTCGTCGTCGGCGTTGTCGTCGCTCTGCTCGCTTTGTCACCTTCCCGTCGCCTGCTTTTCCGCCTTTCACTTGGCAATTGAATTGCATGAAGAAAAAAACTAGACACACGACGGCAGAAACTTTTGCTGTTTTTCTTTGTATACCCTAACAAAAGCGGGTATTTTAGGCCAGTAACGAAATTGAAAGACTGAAGCTGAAAAGTGAATAATTGTAGTACATAAAAATAAATAAAACTATTTTATTATCATAAAATGTTAATAAAATTAAATTAGCTTAGCGTGTTATTTAGGCTAGCTTGCTTGACTGTAGCATTTTCTGTCTTTAGTATCTGCTAAATTTGATCAAAAGTAACTTAAATGAAGGTGAGCATAGAAATTCACTAGATGTGAGTTTTGAAAGATTTTTAAATTAATTTAAAGCATTAAATTTAGCAGTCAAAGAGTAAACAAAAATCTGAAAAAGCGGCTTTAACTTAATTGTTGCAAACTAAAAATAAAAAAATAATAAAATTATTTTTAACTACATATCTATTAAATTTCCTTTTAATGAATTTATGTATTTATTTATATTATTTGATTTAGTTAGTATTTATTTATATGTATATATATTTTTTTAAGGCTGTTTAACTAAGCTAAGTACAATTGTATACAGTGAAAGCTCTACTCGCGGACAGCTCCCTCAGGCGGACAGCTCCTTTAGCCGAAGGAATTTTATAGTTTTTCAGCATGATTTTCATACACAATCCGTTCTCTAGTGCAATCCTGGCTGTCCGGCCAAGGGAGCTTTCACTGTACATATACAGTATTAACTAAAATAAACTGTTCCTAAAATCTTTGCCGCAAAGCCTTTTGTGTTCAGCAAGAGTATCAGTCCTTCGATCAGTTTTCCATTCCGATTTCCAGCCATTTTCTTTATTTTCATTTTCACTTTGGTTCCATCTTTCCTTCCTTCCTTCCTTGCAGCTGGATGGATTGCAGAATCGTGGTCTGATATTAATTCTATAAGAAATCCGTTACTAGTCTAAACGTGCTCATTGAATCGCTTTAGTCTTGGCCTTTCTCCTTCTCCTTCTCCATCTTTTCTTTTCTTTCCTTTTTAGCGTCTTTGCGTTTTTGCCTTTTGCTCGTCAGCTGCTTGGCGCCACATTTTTGTCGATGCTCCATTTTCAACCATTTTCATTTTCATTTTCATTTGCACGCATTCAGGAGTCTGGCAGAAGCAGCGCGTCACGAACCTCTTGAGTACTCATCCAGCGATAAAGCAGTCAAAGTACTTAACGCCTAACGGAGGAGGCTAAGCAATGGTGAATGGGAAATCTGAAGGAAAAACAGATGATAAAGATACCGTAAAAAAATAACAACTGTTTGAACTGAATGCCAAGAATCAGTCGCAATTTTCTCAGAATTTCAGCTGCTTTAAAAAAAAGAAGCAAAACTTTGAAACGAATACTCAAAGAAATGTTTAGAAACGGTTAACGCACTTAACTGAATTGACTTCGAGTGGTACGAGAGTATTGGCAACAAATTTGGCTATAACTCTAAGCCAGAAATACTGCAAGCTGGCTTAAAGTGCGTGCAAAACTGCAACTAAATAAAGTAAACTATTTCAAGTATTTATTATTTCTAAATTAATTAAAATTTATTTATTTTTAATATGTATTTAAGTTTCTAAAAATAGTAGCTTTAATAAAATAATTAAATAAATACAATAAACATGGCTATAAAAATAATCAATTGTCATTAACTTAATTTTTATATGCAAATTTTTCAATGCAAAAATAAAGTCTTTAAAAACTTGAAATAAAATAAAAATCTTTAATAAAATGTTATCAAGGCTTTCAAACACAATATTTACATAATAAACGCACACAACTGTAAAGTAACAGAATGTTATTTAAGTTAACATAACCAAATATTTGTAGTAAATAAAATGCAGCTTGAAATCGAGGTGTGTTGTAGTTTGTAAATTAAATTTAATAGTATGCGTGTAAATTATATAATTTAAATTAATTGCTGTATGTAGTTAAAAGCGGATAACTAAACGTTGTGTAAATTATGCAATTAACTTTGTAATTTAATTTAAATAAATGCGCTTTAAACTATAGTAATTTTTTATTAAAATCAAATTTTTTTTTAAAAAGTCTATTTAGTGGAAGAATTATAGCCAAAATAAAGCAAAATAGTTTGAGCTAATTAAATTTGCGTATTCATTTTGCAAAACTGTTGGCGTGAATGGTAAAAAAGCCCGTGGATAAAATTAATATTGTAGACATAAATTCTTATAACTTGTTTATAAAAGTTTTAGCTTCGTTTTAGCGGTGTAAGTAAACAAATTGATTCGTAATTTAGTAAAAAAAAAAAAATGGAAATTTATTTGAGTTTATTAAAAACTGATAAGACTGCAGTCTGTGAGTGGCATGCAACCTTTGACTTGTTTGTGAATGGCAGGCATTCGATATACACTAAGAGAGTCACTCTTTTACACACACACACACACACATAGTTACGCCAATAGGTTAGCAGTATCGTTCATGTCTGTGCATGCAACTGTCACGTGGAGCACGTCGCCATTTTGCTAAACTGTTGAGTGACTTTCAACGATTTTTGGATACGTCACCAGCCATTGAAGCAAAGTGACAAAAGCATCCGTCTGCGTTGTCTAGATAAACCTTTCCATTGCACAGACCCAACTGAGACCCAGAGTCACTGTTTCCAGCTCTTAGTTCCCATTTTTCGGTAGCAGTACTCAGTACTCAGTACTCAGTTCACAGTTGGTCCGTTCTTAGCTCCCGATTCTTCACTTTATATGCCTCGATGTGATGTGATGGGTAGTGGATGGGCACTGATGTGTCGGGTCTGTCTGTGAGTCGGACCGTCAGTCTGCTTGCTTGTCTGCCTGGCAAAATCTCGAAAAACTTTTTGAGACCCTGTAACGCAAGAAACTTTGAAGGTAAGTAAGTTTGTTGGAATAAAGGAATTGGTATATAAATGTTTTTCGACTAAAAATAAAATTGTTTTTAAAAATTATAAATAATTGTTTTTTTTTTTTTTTGTAGATTTTTAAACAGTCAAAGATTAACACAAATAAATGACACGCTAGGCAAAAACTACTCTTTTTTATTATTAATATATTCTTGTTTTGATTTACCACAGGGTCGCCAGCAGTTGAGTCCACTGCCTGACTGCCAGCTTTTCTGCTAGTTTTAGCTGCTGCAGGTCCTGCTCTCATTTCTAAAAACCAACCAATGGCATTCTATAGGAAGCCCCCTCGCCCATATAACCCCTTGGAGCACTTGCCTCTCTCTCTGTCCTTCTCGCTCTTCTTCGCTTCCTCTCGCTCACTCACTCGTTTTGCCCATGGCTGGCGTGCAAAGTTAAGCAAATCGCATATTTTATTCATGTGTTCATTAGGCAGCTACAATGTGCGACCAAAAATGTTTAAAGGAAACGAGCTGGCTGCCTTTGTATGGCGGCAGCAGTCACTTCATGGAGTGGAAGGGTGCTGGAGTAGGAGTAGGGGGTAGAGGGGTAGAGGGGTCGGAAGAGGAGCTACACCCCAATGTATGCCATGCACCATGCAATTCATGAACCTGCAAAATGGGTCGACAAAAACTTCAAAAGGGAAACGGCACAGGCAGCAGGTGCTATACACACGCACGCACAACCAACACACACACACACAGAGTCTGCCTGCCAATAGCAGAAGTGAGAACTAGAGAAACTGAAGAACTAGAAAACTGGCAGAGTGAAGTACTGAAGAACTGGAGTACTGCATTATGCGGCAGGCGTGATAAAGCGACTTTGTAACTGGGTTGATCAGTAACTGGGCTTCAAGCACACACCCACGCCCTTGCCCACAGCCACGCCCACACTCACTCAGTACATTAATACTACAGCTATTTCTGGTGTTATTTTTATGTTTTAGACTGCGACTTTAAAGCGCATAAAATTGTTCTTAAATTCTGTAATGCAATGCATAAGGTCAACAGCGACCGCACGTACGGCAGGTCCTGCAGGAGCTAACTTTACACACACCCCCCCTGCCACTCTTTCCCTACACTGCATAAATAAAACTCTTCATTTAAATGCAAAGGCTTAACCACTGAGCAAATGCAGTAAACTTCACGTACATATGTGGTGAATGACCGTACACCGAAGGATTTGCTCAGTCTACACATTTCCCCCAATTCGCCATCCCCTCACATTGCTCTTTTTCTCTGCATTTTTTTCTTGTTTGCCATATTATAATGTCAAAAAAAGAAGAGGAAGCAGAATGAGCAAATTTTGACGTGGTCAAATGCATTTGCATCACGTTGCCAACTAACTGCAAACAAATTTTTGGTTTATGCGGCTTAGCGCGCGTTTTCTTCACTTTCCTCTCTCTCTCTCCAGTCTGCATTTTCCCTAATTCGTCATTTTATCCCATCCGCTGACCCCCCCACCCCAGTCTGTGCCACCACAAGCTGTTTTTACCACAGCTTCCTGGTCACAAAGTGCTACCAGTGCCAACTGCCAATGTGCTCATACCCAACTCCATTTGCGCCTCCAAAGCCGACTCCAAAATGACATCCCTTCAATTTCCTAGTCCAAATGCAATTCTGACTTCCCGTCTCCGAATCCGAGTGGTCGCAGTGCAGCTTTAAAGCGCACATTGCCATAGAGTTTGCCAACTGATGTAATGAATAAAAAAAAACATGACATTAAATTTCATTTTAATTAGAGTTGCCCTTGAACAGTGCTGCCAGATCTGAGCCCTTTAGCTGCACTTAGACTCTGCTATTTAATATGCATATTTTAACTTAAAACGCGTTTAACTAATTAATTATGTTGGCCTTTTATATATTTTTAATAAGTTTTTATATAAACAATATTTTGATATAAATAAACATGTTTACACTTGATTAAAGTTGGTTTTAAAAATGCATAATTTAATTCATTTAATTTTTGCAAATTAAAACACGATTTTTATAGCCCTGCCAAAACGATTTGCTGGCCTTAGACTTGGAAATTATAACATGCAACCCCACGACTTTAAACACCAACTCAAACACTTTATTATACGCACTGCATTTCAGAGATGGTAGAACTACAAGTGCGAACTTAGTCTCAATTGACCACATATTTAGTCATGCATTTTTGATGCCACGCCCCATACGCCCACAATGAGGCAAAACCTGAACTCACCTCGCAATAAATCCATGTTTTTGTCAAATTTCTTATTAACTGTGGCATTTAGGAACACCAATTTTAGCATGCAGTTTCCTAGAGACAGCCTAAATGCAATGCCATTCAAATTTGTGGACTTGCACGCGCCCTTTTCTCATGGGAAATAAAAACTTGTATAAACTAGCTTGCCGTTTTAAAGGCAATTGTTCTTTTTGTAGAGTATGGATATATGAGATTCGCTTGAAGACATATCATTTCAAATTAACCTGAAAGTAGCATAAAAATGCGACTATTAACAAGAAAGAAACACACATAACAAAGTTTACAGTTTAACGCAATATCATGCATACATGTATGCAAACATATGTTTCATACATACATACAATTTTAAACGATATGCTTGCCGACCAACGGCTGTTTCTTCGATAACATTTAGTTTTTATTTGTTTAAACGTGTGTTAATACGAGTATCAGCCATTATTAGACCTGGATACCATTATGATTTAATTACAATTATGATTTAAAATAAGAGTAAAATTGATCAAATAAATTAAGGTGTTTGTAGTGCAAAGAACAGTGAGAGAAGAGGAAGCAAAAGGCTCAAATTAGGTGTGAATTGGTGCATTTAAATAGTAAATTACTTTTAATTTAAACACAGCGCATTATTAATTTTAGAGCGTCGAAAAACCGTTTATTCCATGTTTCGTGTTCCATTTCCACTGATTCAATTGATATGAACTTGAACATGAACTTGAACTTGAACTTGAACTTGAACTTCAACTATTAAAATCAAGGAACCCTCTAAAAAAATTTAACAGGGCAGCTTAGGAGTTAAACATCGTTATCGTACTTCGACTGGGCCTATATAAAGGACCGTGCTGCGTAAAATCATTCTTTACGATTTTATTTTTCGTGCGATAAACAATTTAAGTGTGTGAAAAGTAAATTTTTCTTTCATTTAACGTAAAAAAAAAAAGAATTTTGTTTTCGATTCGAAATGGCAAAATTTCTAGGCATTACTCTTGGCCCAAAGGCGTCGATCTCGCGCCACGTGTGTGCTAATGTGCACATCTCGAGCGTGGCACTTGACGATGGCACCCACGGCAAGCTCTATGTGACTGTACGCCACCAGAAGTATTTGATCGGTACGCTGAATAAGAGGACCAGCCAGTTGGCGCTCGACCTGAACTTCAACACGGGCGACCACTTCAAGTTCGAGAATAGCGGCAGTGGTAAACTATCGATTCTGGGATACCACTATCCTCCGTACATCTCGTCGCCGGGGAGCAGTAGTGGAAGTAGCTCAGGCAGCGGAAGTGAGAGCACCGTCAGCGCGGAAGATGCCCGTGCTAATTACAATTGGGAGCATGAGATTCAAGACCAGGGATACGGACCCCCCAACGGTGACATTGAACTTGATGACGAGCCACGTGCACGCGAGCAAGACCTGGAGTACGAGTACAACAACGAGGAGGACGAGTACAAAGACGAGGAGGACGATATTGAAGAAATTCACAATCGTTCTTTGAAGCGTCGCTACATCGAGTAAACTGGACCCCCTGCCAAAGCAATTATGGTGAAGATGACGACAAACGCAAATTCAATAAAGGAAATGCAATGATATAAAGAGAAAAACATTTTAAGTGCAATCATTTCAATGGGGTGTGCATAAAAATAGGGCAATACAAAGAAACAGTTTAGTGATGGCATGACTTGCATTACAGGCAAAATTTTTTCACTTTGACAGCAAACACACACAAACACAGGCGTGCAAACTGGCACACACACAAACATAGGCGTGCACACTGGCACACACACAAACACAGGCGTGCACACTGGCACACACACAAACATAGGCGTGCACACTGGCACACACACAAACATAGGCGTGCACACTGGCACACACACAAACACAGGCGTGCATACTGGCGCACACACACACACAGGCGTGCACACTGGCACACACACAAACACAGGCGTGCACACTGGCGCACACACACACACAGGCGTGCACACTGGCGCACACATAAACACACATTTAGTTTAGCATCAGTTTTAGTGCAATGCGGCCGCACACACACGTGTGCGTCTCAGTTGACAGCCGTGCGTTTTATTTGTTTGCACAGTGGCATAATTTGGCAGTGATTTTCGCGTGATTTGCCATTCGCTTTTCCACGCATATTTAATTACAGTTACATGCGTTTAACGCAATCGTACGACATGTTCTCTCTTTTTTTTTCGCTGTGCTTTTAGTTTGTGTGTATTTTATTTGTTGTTTTGACAGCTTGGCTTTCTTGTGGAGACAGAAATCGCCGCATATTTACTGTTTGCATAAATTAATTGCTGCATTTATGCACATCAATTGTTCAAATTGATTAAGAACGTGTCGCATTAAAAATATCAAATTGGAAGAACGCGTTGATCTTGTTATTGTTGCCATCAGCATTTCTGATAGATGACGTGCAAATTAATTAAAATAAATTATACACAGGCCACAACAACAACAGCAGCGGCAGCAGCGGCAGCAGCAACTGCAATAAACAAGAAATAAAATAAACCAAATACATAAATATGCTACCGATAATTTATTTAAAGACTTCCCAGCTACATCAGTGCAAAATTTATTTGATTTTATTTATTTCAGTCGGCTTCAAAGCTTGGCAAAATGCTTTAATCAAATTATTTTTATTAATTACTGCATTAATTGGTATTCTCTTATTGATTTCAAATAGACAGCAATATTTTATACAAATTGCATTTAATTGAAAAATAAACAAATATAGCAAGAACAAGCATTTTTTAATTCATTTGACATTGGTTGATGGAAATGAATTATTTTTTAAATCAAAACACGTAAGGAAATTAGTTTATAAACATTGTCAAAAAGATTGCAGCCATAAATAAATAATTTACATATTTTTTTATATATTAAGAAAATTAGCTTATCATATACGCTTATGAAATAAACATTTCAGCTGCTTTTTAGCTTAAAATAAACTTTTGTATAATAAACATTGGCTCTTCAACTGCAAAGTATTTAAATAATTTATATAGTTATTTACAATTTTTACAAGTATTTTTAAAAGTACAATATTTTTATTAATAAAGTAAAACAATTTTAATATTAATACTTTAACAGTTGCCTAATTGTGTGTAGCTGCAAATGCTCATTTAAATTGTTATTATTTACAATTCCTTCATAATTTATATATTATTTACTTAGACAATTGTTTTATTTTGCTTTGCTTCTGCTGGGAATATAAATTGTTGTGCTCTTTTCAAATTGTATTTTGCTAGTTTGACATGCATAAATAATAGCGATTATATTTGATGTGTTTCCGTTTAGTGTTTGTCTTTTTATCTTTTCTTTAGATTTCGACTGTCACAATTTAATTAATGTTATTGGTGGTTGTGATTTGTTGTTGTGTGCTCATAGTACGCTCAGTTTCATTTAATTCGTGCAGTTTAATTATGCACAACTCGCAGGAAAGGCATTGAACCGCAGCTCTCTCTCTTTCTCTCCTCTCTATATAGGACATTGATAGCTACAGGAAAAGGTAGCTGAAAAGGCAGCCGTGTTGGCACGGGTCGGTCTGTTGTGGTGGCATTCTCATGTGTATAATATGCATGCACACGCAGCACATTTGGGAGCAGTTCGAGTTGTTTTTGTTTGGCCATTGGCTTGTAACACTATTGCATGACCCGGATACGGATGCGGACGTGGATGTGGACGTGGATGCGGATGCCATTGCCACCTGTTGTAGTTGTAGTTGTTGTTGTTGTTGCACATTCATGTTCGACATGTTAAGCGACATGTCGTGTCAGCTTTTTGCCCCAGTAGTATAGCTATGCATGGGCCATACTCAAACCGCACTCAAGACGCCATCGCGTTGTCCATTAGCGGGTTAAATGGACGCCAGTAGCAGCCAGCTGTTGTGGAGAAAGGGTTCAAAATTGGGGTAAAAATGTTTCAGCTTTTACTTTCATTATAATTGCCCAACAGGGGGGTGTCTCTAAATGTGTGTGTGTGTGTGGGTGTGTGGCAAAACAAAAATCGTTTAACGCGCGATTCGCGTGAATGTGCTTCACAGCACAACTCAACTTACCATACAACCCTCTCAGCGCACTCCTTCGCCCACAAGCTGTAGCCGAGTGCATTGAACCCGCTTGGAACTTGGCTAAACAATGCATTGAACTAATGACCAGCAAATTGCATGCGATTACGTTTAAATCAAAGATTCGGCAATTGATTAATAATTAAATCCAAATAGCATGCAAAGTACGAGTATAATTTGTGGTATAATCGAACAGCAGTTGTGCTGCCAACTGTCAAAAGTGGCAGCAAAGACACTGAAACCTAAACATGTAAAATAAAATAAAATTAAGGTACAGATGTTGTTAAACTTAAATTGCTACATAAAGCTTACAATAACTGATTGCAACTGCCTGCCGTGAAGATAGACGTATACTAAAGTTACTAATACAGACTCTGATTGGTAACAAAATATGGTTATAACATATGCTTTCGCCTCTCAAAGACATAAAATTAGCCATGGAAATGGTGGCATTCTTCAGCTGCTCTCAGTTGTCATGCAGCCTGTCGGAAATGCACATAATTTATGAGCTGAATGAGGTGTCTTTTAATACCAATTATGGCAATTATACAACACTGTTATCAGTTGTCAAAATGTCTATCAAACCAAAGACAAGCAGCTGCACATCTTAGCAACTGGTATGTGAAATGGAGTCATCCTTATTAGCCAAGTTACAAAGCAGCTCAAAGCTGACTAATAGTATCGAATTTAATCAGTTTGCTTGGGGAGCTGTCGCATCAGTTTTCTGTTGCTCCCTCACTTCCGTAGTGTGCTCCTCCGCCGCGCCGCTTCCCCACGGAATGGTATTGTGTAACTGTTGTGATTAGCTCTAATTGGCAGATGTTAACCATCAATGTACTTAATACAATTGGGTAACTTTGAAGGCTTCTGGAGTTACTTGTGCCACTACAGCAAATTTAAATCCTTTGTCTCGCTCTGGGAAAATCATTGACATGCGTTGAATAATGGACGTCAACAGTTACTGACGTAAGAATGTGGTCGGCTGAGTCGCTGTGTTGTTGCTGCTCCTGGTCCTGAGCCAAATATGCTGAAAAGATAATAATAATTGTATAAGTTGAATAACTTGTGTAATACGGTAGCTAGTAGCTTCTAAACTTTGTTTTTTAAAAACTTGGCCAACTGCAAATTTATGTAGCATTCATAACATGCCAATGAAAAGTTCAAGTTGGTAGAAGCCCAAATAAAAATGAAACAATAAATTGTTGAGCTCAAGTTGTTTCTTGGTTCAATAACAAAATGTAATTGAAATCAATGCAAGCAAATTGTCTTACAATGGGTTAAATAAGTTTTTCGCTAGTTCAAATTTATTTGCATAGTTGTTTATTTTATGGCAAAAACACTTTAAACAACAATGTCTTGAGCTTAGTTTACTTTTATTATTTTGCTTGTGAAAAGGTTTTAATTCTGCTCCATTCGATTTTGTTAGCGGCTTGCCAAAGTGGAGAGTAAGAGAAAATAAAAAGAAGTTTGCAAGTGTGTGACTTTTTGCTCAAGTCAAGCTGTCGGAAGTTCTGATAAAATCGTATTTATTCTTTTTTCTTTCGCTCTCCGTAATACCAAAATAATGTAATGTTAGCGTAGTGAAAGACAAGAGACATTGCAGTTAGTTAGTTTGAGCCCTGGGAATCGAAATGTGAATGGTACTAAAATGGGGCGAACGAATGAAATGCCGACAATTTACATAGTTTCAACACTGCAAATTGCATTTATATTTATATGTAAATATTTTTGGTCTGTCATTTGAATGCATTTCCATTACCATTACCATTTTGGTTTGGGATTTGTTTTGCCACTGTCAGTCTGGCTGGGATTTCTTTAAGTTTATATAAATTGTTAATTCAAATTAAGCGATAATAAGTTCATGAGCGGTAGGAAACTCGTGTTCGGTCTGCAAAATAACAACAAAGTGACAAATAACTTGTGTTCTAGTCTATAAAAGTATTGGCAATTCTGAGTTGAAAGCTAGCAAAGGAAAAATGTACGAAATGCAATTTGATGTCATTAAAATTAGTTAACAATTTTGCTTAAAATTAGCTGAAATTCAGCTTTGTTGATATGTAAATTTTTATACAAATTTCAAACAATTTTTGAGTAAATAAATTGAGGTTTTAGGAGTCAGTGAATGGGTTTTGAATTTATAGATGGAATTCGACTATTGGAAAATTTGTTTTCAGATTTTTTCGATAATTTAAAACTAATAAGCAAATTTAGAAGCTTGTGTATAATAAATAATTTAAATATTTTTTTGTTTTCCTTTGCTAGAAAAGCCTTAGACAGTTTTTTTTTTTTTTGACTGCGTTTAGTTTTATTTTTATAAGTCTGCGGCTTCTTCTGCTTTAAGTGCTAAAATGTTTAATTTAATGTGTCGCAATTAGTGAATGCTATTTTATATTAAAATTCACCGACTGCGCTTACGGCTCAAAGTTGGCAAAGTTCTTCAATGACAAACAGTCACACAATCAGACAATGATTGATACAGGCAATAAAGAAGTTTTTCTTAAATTGCTTTGAAATGGATTTGGAATAGGTTAAAAAGCTGTGCGATACCAATCAAATGTAAGGCGAAAAAGTGCTAATAAATTTAATGTGAACGTTTAAAATTTTTGCATTGGGCTTAAGTTAAATTCCGGGGACACCGCATTTAGAGGGAAGCAGGAAGAGGGAAGCAAACAAGCAAATTTGCTGCGTCTTAAAACAGCAATGGAAGCAAAGCAACAACAACAACAACAACAACCCAGTGAACACACATGTAACATTTTGACAGTTGTTGTGTGTATTAGTGTGCTTGTGTGTGTGTGTTTGTGTGTGAGCCGTTTGCAAAACGTGTGCGCATAAATATTTAAATGCCAAAAAGTCACGTCTTGAATAATTGTTTAACTTAGTGATGGTCGGGGATAAACAAGCAGCTCCCCTCGAAGGAGTTAAAAGGGGGCGTGTATTGTATGGAAAGGCGTTAGGGGTGTAACGACAACGGCTGTTGCTATTTTAAGAAGTTTCTCAACTAAGTGCAACTGCTGGCAGTACCAGGCATTACCAAGGTTTCTCATAATTCAGACCAGGATTCATTATTATTATGAACGCAAATTACTTGAACACACACACACATTGCTACACACGCTGAGTGGGTGCGGGTATGTGTGTGTGACTGTTAATTTTCATATTAAATCCGTTAAAATGTGCAAATACCCAACAGGCACTCGCAGAAAGGGATAGCTAGTGAGTGAGTGCGTGAGAGTGAGTAGGATAGAAAGCACAATGTTTGAGCTCAGGCCACAGCAGCAGCGGCGGCAGCAACAGCCTGTAAGGCACACATCAGCACATACATGCATATATGTATATACTTCTATATATATTTGTACAGTTGGTTGAAGGCAAGAAGAAGTCAAGTCGAGTTTATAGCACACGTGCTACCCAAAATATGAATATGAATATGAGAATAGTGCAAGTGAAGTTATTAAAGTTGCTAACAGGCACACACACACACTTACACCCACTCACACACTCACCTTGTGCAGTTTACTTTCACCTATGTTCACCCAAAATGTCACTATTTAAACTTGTATGTGTCCTACAATTCTCAGCGCGTGTCTTTGATTTATACACTTGCTCTCATATCTCTGCGTACACTTGAAAAAAAAATACCTTTTTTAAGTTTGACCCTTAATAGCGCTCGAAAGAAATAAGATATTGGACTTATTCTTTTTATATTTGATTATTTAAACCTTTTACTGTATACATATTAACATATCTTTTTAATAAATAGAACCAAAAGCTTAATATAATTAATAATAAAAAACATTACGAAAAATAGTCTTTCCAAAAGTCTGCGTACACACAAAAAATAACATAAAAAATTCTGCGTACAACGCTTTTCCAAAGAATTTTAATATTTTGTTGGATAGCCTTTTCTTTTTAGAACCTCCGATAGTCGTCTTGGCATTGAATCCACAAGCTTTCTGGTATCCTCAGCGGTTATTTTGGTCCATTCCTCCATGATAACATCCTTCAGCATTTTTTTCGATGTAATGGTGTGCTGTCGTATCCTGCGCTCAAGCAAATCCCACAGATGCTCTATAGGATTTAGGTCAGGAGATTGGGGTGGCGTGGGCAACTGCTTTTTAACGTTGTAGAGCAGCCAGAGCTTTACATTGTGAGCCGTATGCTTTGGATCATTATCCTGCTGAAAGTAATAATCACTTTCAATCCCTAATTTTTCGGCACTCTGTTTCAAATTCTGATCCAAGATTTGTATATAGTCCTTGTGATCCATCGTTGACTCTATAAACGTCAAATTCCCAACGCCACTAGCCGCCATTGACCCCCACACCATTACTCCACCTCCACCATGTTTTACAGTAGGAACCAAATTTTCCTTTTCGAAGGCTGTTCCTCTTTTTCTCCATACCAGCTTCTTTCCTTTTATGCCAAATATGCAGAACTTGGTCTCATCCGAAAAAATAACCTTGTTCCAGAAGCTAACAGGCTTGGAAATGTGCTCATTTGCGAAGTCCATACGTTTTTTTTTTTTGTTAACTTTGGATATATGGGGCTTCCTATGGGCAACTCTGCCATTATAGTCCGCCTTCTTCCAAATTCGCCGAACAGTTTGATCCGAGACTGTTTTCTGAAATCTTTCGGCCACTTTAAGACGGCCTTGGTGGGCGGTAATCCTTGGATTTGGAGGCACCAGTTGAACCACACGCTTTTTTCCCTATCTGTTAGAATAGATGGACGACCAGATCGGGGCTTCGATAAGATGGAGCCCGTGGAAACATAGTTGTCATCAACTCTCTGACATGAGGAATGACTTCTGTCAACTAATCGGCCAATTTCTCGCCAGGATTTGCCCTCCAAACGGAATTTTAAAAATAATTTTCGCACTTCAACGCAGATCTCTTTTCCTTTCGTGTCCATGATGCAACGCGTGTCAAATTTAAAAAATTTTTTTTTGCAAATTAACAAAAAAATAATATATAGAACGAAGAATAGATAGAAGACGCTGAAAAAGTTAACGGTAATCGCAAATTCCCACATTGTACGCAGAGTTTTTTGTGTGTACGCAGACTTTTGGAAAGACTATTTTTCGTAATGTTTTTTATTATCAATTATATTAAGCTTTTGGTTTTATTTGTTGAAAAAATGTCTAAATATGTATTAAGTAAAAGGTTTAAATAATCAAATATAAAAAGAATAAGTCCAATATCTTATTTCTTTCGAGCGCTATTAAGGGTCAAACTTAAAAAAAGTATTTTTTTTCAAGTGTACGCAGAGATATGAGAGCAAGTGTATACGCAACAACTGTGGGGATCTGCGCTCAGCTGGCAACCCTTATAGGGTTGCTGCACTGCATAGTCATTTACATATACAAAAGCTTGCATGTATTGAACTCTTACAAATACTATGCTAAAAGTCACTTTTTATTAAAAATCAGTCGAATAAATAGCGCTAACTATTATGTTTGCTTTTAGTTGATTAAATTACTTTGAAAACAATGGCAACACTGTAATATGCAGGGCTGCATTTTTATGTGTACAGCGACTCGACTACACTAGTTGCCAAAAAAACGTTGCTGATTGGAAGAATTTGTTAAATGAGCTTCAGCTGCGTTCAGCATTTGCAGCTAGAAAAACTCTTGGATTGGCTGAACACTAATGAGGGACAAAGCTAATGGCATGTGACACAAAAATGAAGCAACTGCACTGGACAAACACTGCATTGTTGGCATTATTCAAATAAATTAATAAAAAATTTAGACCAATTTGAAAACAATTTGACAAATTCATGTTCACTTGCACAACGATATAAAAGTTATGTTGTAACAAAATATTTCATTTATTAGTGCATAAATTGCACACTACAATTAGTTTTTGTAATGAATGTAATAACTGCTTTTTATTTGCTCTATTTAATATTTAAATAAATACACCAAAGAAAAGAAAGACATGTGTGACTGTCTGCATTTATTTGACAAATTTCACAAAGTTACTGACGTCTTCTGTACAATTTAATTGTAAGGGTTGCCCAGGTAAATGAGAGAGACCTCGGTGTTGTCATCGACAGTCGATATCATGGGATATAGCGTCTCATTGGGCAAATGAGTGAATGCAATGCCGTAATACTCATGATCCTTACCAAACGATAGAGTATGTTCATCGCAATCGAGTATGATACGAATGCGTTCACCCATCACGAATGGTATAGTACTGAAGTGCAATGGATAACGTCCATACTTACGGCCACAATGGAGTCGTTGATTTGTAACCAGATTCCAGCCCCAGCTTTCATTAGTTGAGCCGACTAGCTCCCTATAGCCATAACATTGTATCGGTGCCCGTATAGTTGAGATACCAACAACAGGTTCGGCACCTTCCCACATGATTTCCCACACATGACGGCCCTGGCTGAAACCAATTTTACCCCTTGCCCCATCAGTACTTTCGACAATCGAACAGCATCGCAAAGTGAAGGCATTGGGTAAAATATCCATATTATTTGAAATATCATCTGGATTCCAGGCATGAAAGTAAGCACGAAGTTTCGCCTTATAGCTGGTCACAGACGACAGATAATCCGAGCATATCGTTTCTTTTGACAGAAACCTCTTGCAATGGAAGCGCCAAATTGCAGTATTCTCATCCTGCAAACATTCATCCCAAGTCTGGCACACCTGAGCACAACGACGCAAATCATTGAGATCCAAGTACGAGAATATTGTCTGCAATACAATGTAGTTGTTCAATGGATTGGCCTTCTCTACCTGCACCTCCTCCATCTGCTGCTGCTCCTCCTGCTGCTTCTCGCTGTGCTCCATTTTGCTTTAGCTATATATTATTGGGTTTTTTGTGTTTTCTTTTATTTCAACTAAAAATTAATTTTTTGATTTGCACTTACGTTTTTTAGAGAACTCACAAAACTTTGTGCTGTTGCGTTCTCAATAAATTCCTCAGAATAATGCTAGCTTTGTAAGCTTGAGATTTGACAATTATTTCAAGAGCTGTGCAGTTTCAAGTGTTGCCAAATAGGAGAAGTAAGAAGTGTTGCCTATTTGTACTGGTTCCACTAGAGATGGAATCGGAAACGATATTGCTACCCGTTCCATCTCGTTCTGTTCCAAAATCGAATTTGCTTTTAGAAACCTGACTGTTCCGAAAATGGTTCAATTTATCCTACGGCCCTCGACATTACACGAAATATTTATAAATTATTATTTAATTTAAATTAACTTATGCTACACATTAAAATTTTGTATTTAAAAAAAAATATTTTTTTTTTAAATTGTTTCCAATTGGGCATGTTTGTCTGTCTTCTTCTGTAGAAAATACTCTGTCGCTTGTTGGGACACGAGCAATGCTTCAATCGTTGAATTACTTCAATAAATAAAATAAATTGTTTGGAGTACATTTTTCTAGGTTCCCACTGGCTTTTGGGTGTCGACCTGTTTTTTTTTTTTAGGACGTTCCAATTTCGCCCGTTCTCGATAAATGTCTCGCGTACTAAAAAATCAAACACATCCCACATCCAGCATATCTCAAACATTGAGCTTTAAATATATATATAAATAATGTTATTATTTAGAAATTAATATTATAATTTAAACAAATTAAAATAAAAATAAAAAAAAGCTTAAACATAATAAGTTGCCATTAAATTAATTTATACATATTGCCAAAATATTGCTAAAAGTAGCAACTTTATGTAAACGAAACGATAACCCACCGATTCCCCACTATCGAAGCACGATATAATTCTTTGGATGCCAAGCAACGACTTGCACATCACTCACAACTGACAAACGATTACTGGGAAGCTGGTTGAAAAGAAAAACTTAAATTTTGGAGCAAAACGAATGTCGAATATATATAAAATCGGTATGAAGCCCAACTACAAGTATGTTAAGAAGGTGGTAAATGCATTCCACATTACAAGTGCAGTACTCTATTGCGGCGACGAGGCTAAAATGTTTCTGACGCACAATTCGAATAAATTCGAGCCGGTCTCCTTGACTCGTGATACACCGAGGAAGAAACTTGATTTGATTTTCGAAAAGGGTGATCAACTGATTTTCCAAGTGGTTGGACCCGGTCATATTAATCTCGAAGGTCGTTTGCTGCCACGCAATCGCCATGATGATGATGATGATGATGACTCCGATGAAGAGGAATATACGTATGCGTTGACCGACGATACCAATTTACCGGATCTGCTCAACAATTTTCCATTGCATCATGCGCAATACATGAATAACGATGAGGCAGCACTCGATCCACCGCCAAGCAAACGTCGTCGCATCTCCATGAATGGGGATGAAAATGACATGGATGTGGATGACAAAGAAGCTGCAACCAATGGCCTTGAATAAACACAAGACAAACTGCAAACTGCAAAATACAAAATACTTTTTGCAACAAATAAATCCATACATAAAATGAAATTTATAAATTTGTTCAACTTTTAAGCAGGGTGGTAGGTTTGGGCACAACTGTACCTGCAGCAGCAGCAACTAATTGCCACGTGTGCTCTGTGTGTGGCTGTTATAAGATGTAGATGCTTTAAAGGATTACTTCTCAGCTAGTTGAAGGTGGTCATAAAAACTCAGACTGTCATTACACATGCCCACAAATTAGTGGCACACTTGGGACCCTTCAACTATGTATGTAGTATATGTGGCATGTGGCATGCGGCATGCGGCATGTGTATGGTTTCAGCTGTCGTGCAACAAACTAGAAACCGCCAAAAGGGCAGCAACAACAACAACAACAACAACAATCATCATGACAACAGCAACTACTTAGCTAACAACATTTTAGTACAAATTCGGCTTTGAAGTAGAATTTCAAGTTTTTAATGGAGCACAACTTGGGAATAACTCTAGTCCCAATTCACAGAGACTTTTCATTGCCAACTACTAAACTAGATGGTATATGGTATATGGTGTATGGCTTGTGGTTATAGCCAACATTCGTTAGCCGGGCCATTAAACAAAGGCCAATGCCATTGCCGCACCTGATGGCCGATTTTGTGCCCTTAACAACTTTCTTTTGAAATATTCATTAAATTTTCTCACCTTCGACTTGAACATTTTTGGCACTGTTTACAAATTAAAACAAATTTTAATTAACTTAAGTAGTTAGTTGGAATTACAGTTGTATTTCATATATACACTGAAATTCTTTTCGATACAAAGTGTGTATAGCTTACATATTTACTTATGAGACTGTGTTACAAAGTAATCTTAGTTTTGATAGCTATATTCTCTTAGACTCTGTAGGTTTGATAGGATCTTTATATCTAGCTTTATTCTCTACGACCCTGTGGATAAAAATAGTGCAGGGCTTTAGCTCAGCTTCTTTTGACGCCAACTTGGTATCACCAATGAACCGATAGAGATGATAATCACTTGGTGTCAGATGCGGAAATGCGCTCCTAGCTCCCGTAGCTGCTGGCGGGTCATTATGGTGGAAAACAACAGCATTCCTATTGACCAGTTCTGGCTGCTGCTACTCCATCGCCTGCTTCAAACGGTCGAGTTGGTAGAGCACTGACTAGTTGACCGGACTTTTCCATAGTTGAACAGCTGAAAGTACAAGATACCAGATTTATTTATTTAGTTGTATGTTTTTTTAATCGTTTATTTATTTTTTAGTTTATTTAACTCCAATTTATAAGAACTTACCTACATTTTTAGCAACTTGAGTTCCATTCATGAGCAATTCTTAATTGTTTCTATAAAACTTGTAGTAAAGTTATTAACAAATTTATTTGCCTTTAGTGCTTGCTTGTGCTCCATGTCCACTTAGTCATAATTTGTCTGCATTATGACACCCACAAACCGCATACACAGCAATAAGGACAATTATTTGCACTTAGCTTTTATGGCCATTGATTGCTCTAGACATTTATTGATTTATTTTAAAGCAGTCAAAACTAGTGTACACACATCAGCTGAAAGTAAATATGCATAAAGATTAAAAACAGGAAAAACAGGGGAAAAAAAAGGCTCAAAAGTACTTAAGTTTGCCCTGTAGTCTGTTGAAGAGCTGGCTGTAACAACTACTTACAATTTGCTTACAGGGTATAGTCGACTTGTGAACTTTCAAAGTAATTTGACAGGATAATGCTATAAAATAAATTTGTAATTCGCACAATCAGCACATATCATTAAATAAATGTGCATTAATAGTTTTTGTTGTTTGTTGGAGCACAACAAACTTCTTGGCCAATTATGAAGCAAACTGAGTATTCATTATTAGCATCTTGTAAATTAATTGAAATAATTGCACAATACATTTTCACCTCAAAGTCAAACAAAAGCAGTGAATTAATATATGTGTGTGTGTGTGTGTGTGTGTGTGTGTGTGTGTGTGTGTGTGTGTGTGTGTGTGTCTCAACTGATTGCAAAATTTGGCATGCGGTTTTATCTGCAGCGAAGTGTGCGAAAATTATGATATTATATTTCCAATTAATTTGGAGAGAAACATGATAAAATCTATATAAAAGTGTATTCAAATTTAAAGTGAAATGTTTAAGAAAGCTAAAGATTTAGACTAAGAAAAAAATGTATCTATTTGGAAGTAAAGAAACTTCAACTGAGCAAAAAGTTTAGAGCAAAAATAAATTCATTCACATTATATACCATACATAAATTACTATTGGGAAAGTAAGTAGTTCTTTAGTTTTACATTCTAGAGTAAAGCATACAAACTTTAAAGCTGTTACTTTAAACAATCACATTTATAAAACTACTATATTTCCCTTGAAATACTATACTATACTATGTATATATATATTATTTGAACATATATGTAGCCGACTTTATCCCTTGTATGTGGTGCGAAGCAGCGCAAAGAACTGATACGACATGCTGATGACTTTCATGAAGGTATTAAATGAAATGGGCGGAAAAGTGGGCGGTCTGATTGAGGCGGGTTTCTGGCTGCGCATAATTATATAGAGCATTATCATCTTGTATTTTCGACAGCAAGGCAGCCAGTTGTGATTGAAGGCCGAGTGTCCAATGCGAGAGCTCTGCAACAGCACAAATATGTGAATAAAATACAGGAAAAAAAAAGTTAATTGAATTACTTACAGAGGAAATCATTTCATCGCCATAATAGCAGACGACAAAAACTTGCACCAGGGATGCCGAAAAGAATATAAAATATAGCACAATATCCTCAACATTCGAGGCCGTGATTTGAAAGCCCGCAAAGCAAATGACCAATGAAGCAGCTATGAAATTCCAGAGTATAAGCAAGCTGAAAATACTATTCACCTCCTCGCTAAGACTGAAAAAAAGTATAAAAAAATTAATTGATATTGAAATGAAAACTGTTTAATCATAGCTTACTTAAGTATACGCGAGTGATAGACAACCAAATTCTGTGCAAATTTCACATTCTCCTCATCGTTGTGGGCATCCCCATCGTAGGCTTCCAGGGTATCGGCCATATGATTAAAGTGCATGGTCAGCTGTGTAATGGTCGTGATAAGCAGCAAGTCCACACACACATACGAAACACCCGCCACATACGCACAGTGGGCCAAGGCCCAATATGAGAACCAATAGACAGTTATATCAGTTTCGGCATCGTAGGGAAATAATATGTGAAAGCCATAATTTCGTTCGAAAATATCGGAATGCATGAAAAGATACTTAATGGTCGACTTGATGGCCGGATAAAAGCTGAACGATGATGTATATGTCATGCAGAGTATGGTAAACAGCCACATAACCCGATTCATGTGCTTCTTATAAAATGCCACATCGTATGCCTTTTGTTGCTCCACGGTATTTGGGAATATCTCCTTTAAATCATCCAGGATTTTAACCAATGGCTGACGATTCACTGTAAATCCAAACTGCTTAAAATCGGCCATAAAACTAAAGCCAATACAGGGCGCCACCGCTGTGGCCTCCAAGAGTGTTGTCGTTGATGTTATGTGCACGATAAAATACGCAATTTCACCGACAACAAATGCATTAAAGTTGAGAAATCCAAGTACCAGATAGATACGAAATAGATAACGTCGCAACAGATTTGTATCCCTTTTGTAGTACAGATCCTCGCCGATGGTCTTGTAAAAGACAACCGGAAAACGTGTCAGATCCTCAAAGGTAAAGACATCTTTTTTCTCCTGCTTTTTGCGTCCAAACATGTCACTGCTGTTGTACTGTTCTTCAAGTGTTTGACATGTTTATGCCTGTCGCGCTTTATATAGTTTGTGGCGTTTTGGGGAAATGGCGTTGCATTATTTTGGTCAACATGAAATTCTCATGAGGGAAGCCAAACAGTTGGATAACTTGTTTATGCCTCCAGCTTGTTGGCCAACTAATTAAGTAATTATAGACACCTGTTTTCAAACCCACCATCAAAGGCAGCAACACCTGCAACCGTTTGTCAAGCATTCGTTTGCATATAAAGTACTGGAATTTAGGCAGTGCATTACAATGTCGTCGTTGGAACTACACGAAGTCCTTGGCAATTACAGCATAATTACATGTAAGAAAGACTAAAGTTGTGGAGAGCCGACTGTAATACTCCCGAACTCGAGCTATGGGATATAGTTGTCCGATTCGTAACTAACTTGGTGATCGTATGCGTAAATTTCGTCACGATATCGAGAGTAGTTTCCAAGTCATGCTATTAGTTTTTGCCATTTGCGTGGGCGGTCGGGGGCGTGGCAACAGTTTGAAATAAACTTGAGCTGCGTGCACTATAAACGGACATTTATACCAAATTTGTTGGCTCTAGCTCTTTTAGTTTCAAAGATCTGAATGTTGGAACGGATGGGCATTGCTTTATCGACTCGCCTGTTGATACTGCTCAAGAATATATATGTATATACTTTATGGGATTGCAAAAGCTTTCTCCTAACAGATGGGCATTGCTTTATCGACTCGCCTGTTGATACTGCTCAAGAATATATATGTATATACTTTATGGGGTTGGAAAAGCTGTCTCCTAACAGATGGACATTGCTTTATCGACTCGCCTGTTGATACTGCTCAAGAATATATATGTATATACTTTATGGGGTTGGAAAAGCTGTCTCCTAACAGATGGACATTGCTTTATCGACTCGCCTGTTGATACTGCTCAAGAATATATATGTATATACTTTATGGGGTTGGAAAAGCTTTCTCCTAACTGTTACGCTACTGACAAAACGAATATACCCTTGTATTCTTTTTGAGTAAGTGGTCTAAAAAACGTTTTTTTTTCAATATTCATGTGGTCTTTAAGGGATTTGGGCTATCAGAAAAATAATTTGATTTTTAAAATTTTTAACAATACAACAAAAAATCTACGAAATATTCAACAAGTGCGCGTCAGCGCCCTAATTGTGCTGCTATTAGTGTAGACGGGCGTGTGTTTGAGGGCAATTGTATAATACTTAAATACATAAAAGTCTAAGCTTACTATCTCAAATTATACACAGATTTTTGTCTTGAAAAAAATTGTAAAAAATTCAATCTTAGTATCACTTTTCACAAGTAGGCTACTAGTTGACTAAATGGACTAAATGCTCAATGGAAATATTACAGATCCAAGTAGTTTTGAAACTATTCCGACCCTACACTAGCTGGAGAGAGCCAGATTTCCTCACAAAACTTTCACAACTCGAGCTATTCACATCTAAATAAGTCTATTGAAAATTTGTGGAAAATTTCTATATTTATTCAAACAAAAATTGTTTTAAGTTACCACCTATATTTGAATTATCTTACCTTTTTTCGTGTGTGTGTGTGTATAATATTTTAAAATGGAGATTTTTCTAGTGCGCAAGGTGATTATTCGTCATGTGTTTCAAGCTGTAGAAACTTTGCAATCGGAAAATCGTGGAATTCCGACCCTAACTGAGATAACAAAACTTGTGCGACGCACTATGCGTCGCAATAAACCAGTTCCAAATATCGATGGGGTCATTAAGAAGACATTAACACATCTAGTCTCAATCGGTCTAATGACACGCACCGGTCAAGACGGTTATAGCATTCATCGTCCATCGACTGTACAAGTGCGGAATGGAGCATCAACGTCGATCGCATCGCCGTCAAATGGCATCGCCGTCCAATGGCAACATCTATTTTGACTTGCGCATCGACTCGTGCTCTGTGTCCGCCAATCCTATACCGTAATCGAGAATGGCCCAGCAAGTCGTCTGCACCTAGCTTTTCATGTTAAGGAAAAAAATTTAAAATTAAATATAAAAATGTTAAATTGAAAAATAATCTCGATTGATTAATTAATCTAGGTACTATATGATAGATATTTAGACCTAGTACTCCAGAGTACAGGGGTATATTAGGTTTGTCAGAAGGGCGGATTTGCGTTACAGAGGATATATTAATCAATAGCCTACACCTTGATCTCAGAGACTACAAGAGCTAGAGTTACCAAATTTGGATTGAAAGTCCGTCTGTCATTTACGCAAATCAAGTTTATTACAAATGTTTGCCTTGGCTCCTACCGCCCTCGCAAATTGTTTATAAAAAAAACACCACAATTTAAGAATTACTAGAGTTCTTGTAACCAAGTGTACATATTATGCGAACGGTGACATTGTCACTATTCCTAACAAATTTGATCTGAACCGTATAACTACAGTGAAAGCTCTACTCGCGGACAGCTCCCTAAGGCGGACAAAAATAGTGGAACCGGGGCTGTCCGGCCAAGGAAAGGGCACTTTTACATGTTTGAAAATTTACTTAAAAATAATTTTTCTTTGAACTGTTGATTCATTTTGAATTTCTTGAATTTACATAGCAAAAATTGAAATTTTGGACATGTAAAAACAAATAAAAAAGAAATTGAATTTAATTAAGCCAACAAACCGATGACACTGAGTTGTAAGAATATTTTAAAGCCATAACTGATATGCTTGAGCATTGACGAAATTACTAAAAATATCAAGAACAAGAAAAACAAAGCAATTGTTTGTAGTAAAAGTCTAGACGAAAGCATTTTGCCAAAGGAATTATTGTATTAAACTGCTAAATGGGAAACTGAAATAGTCCGACAAAGGCAGAGGAGACAACAGGAGACAACGGGAGACAACAGGAGACATCAAAGTCGAATTTTGCGAAAATCAAGTGCAAGAATTACTTCAAGAGCGGTAAGAACAGGGACATAAAAGCGGAGAAGAGGGGGAAACGGTTAGCTTGAGCCCTTGAGCGATTTTGAGAAAACATGATTGCAATTCGGTTTAACTCGAATGCGTAGCGGCTTTCCAACCAGATTTTCCAAGTGAGTCCAGCCCAAAAATATATGGCTTTGTTTTCCTTTTGACTTCAGATTATTTGGGTCATGAGCCATTTCAAATGGCTAAGAACTGGTGGCCACATTTTGATGTTGACGCGCTTCACAAACTTTTCGTTCAAATGTTTCAATTATTCATTAGGAATGCCGCTCAAAAGCATTCAATGAAAACGATGCCAGTTTTCCAGACTGACTGCCTGCCTGCCTTGGAATATGCATGAGACTTTTGCTTTTGGCAGCAAGTGTCTTCGTAAAGTTCCACATCCCGTGAAGCAGCTACAGATGCCTGTCATGGAATTATGTCAATCATTGTGCTTTGCCAACCAAGAACTTTGTGCTCCAATTTAAAGTTAGTCCGGCACCAGTTGGCCTCATATCAATAAGTAGGTATGTTCACTGTGTACAGTATCAATAAGTTTTTACTCTTTTTCCAGCAGTAGTTTTATCAAATTAATGAACTTTCCTTGAAATGTTGTTAACCAAAAGATTCGCTTTTCTGGCATCTTAATTGAAGTCACTTCACTTGAGTTCTTTAGGCAAAAGACTTGCAATTATTTTAAATAAAACTTTGTTAAAAAAAAGCACACGAAAATGATTTTTCAAAAACTGTTGAATTCAACGAATTAGATCACGTGTAGATCAGCTGTAATGCAGAGTTGCACAGAAGTCCAGCGTTGCCCATAAGTTTGATTGGCTCAAGCTTTCAAATTTGCCATTTCCACTTAAAGTGTCACTACTAAAAATAAATGTAATTTTATTACATACTTTTCGCAAAAACTATGATTAATGCCAGCAATCAGTAAAAAAAAGGATTTTGTACATTGGCTTATTTTTGCGCACCATTTTGCAGTGAAAGTTTTCCAATTAAATTCTACACGCCATCACAAGAAATTTGCGGCCTGCATGTCCAGTTTGCAGTGACTCATGCATATATTTTTTAGACACATTGACAAATATCAGTGTAATAATTTAGCTTAAGTGGTAAATCTATCATCTAGTTTTTCATGTACAAACTTTTTCACATGAGTCGCGAGTGTTAATAAAATTTTGCAAAAATTTCACTAAGCAAAGCAAATCACAAATGCTCTTTGAATAGCACGCGCTGTTGCCAAACTTCACAAGCAGCTTAGGGCACTTATAATAGCGAATTAAGACGCACAAACAGGACCAGTTGTGCGTTACGACTCAGACAAAGTTTTCCACACTTAATGGCATTTTAATATTTATGAAAAACTTTGGAATGTGCATACATATAAGTATACATTTTTTGGAGTTTACCACAAATCTTTGCAGATTGCATTCAAATGAAAGTTTCATTAACAAACTGCAAACTAATGTTTGTTCATGTGGTCAAGTTATACAATTTAACTAGTTTTGTACATGTAATTTATAAATAAAATGACTTTTCTTTTAAATCTAAAGACAAGAAATGAAATGGACAAACAAATAAGACTTAAATTTTCAAACTTTAAACAACTTTTCATATTGATAATGAAAAGGTGCTAATTAAACTAATTTATTTGCCATAGTAAAAGTTGTTCCATAACAATATTTTTAATGGCTTTTGACTTTCAAAGTTTTCATTGCTTTAAACAATTGAAGTTTCTTTTGAAAATGTGATTAAATAGTCGTCAATTCCTTTATCTGCTTTTGAGGAGTGCAGAGTATAAGCTGCTTATGTGTGCACTTTTATTTTGCAATATTTATTTTCAACGGATTTTATGATTGATATTTTATAGCTTTACAGAGCGAGAGCAAGAGAGAGAGACAGAGAGAGAGCGAAAAATGAATTTTGTTAATAACTATTGATGTCTGAAACACATAAATGCAATATTTGTCATTCGCACAAATCACTTGGCATTGAATGGCAAATGGAACGAGGTGGCAACGCTGTAAGCTCATAGCATTTAGCTTTGACAGGCAACAAACGAGAGACAGAGACGGACAGACGAACAGACAGTTGTCAGCCATTTCTCGGAAATTCCTCGTGTTTTATTTCCATTTGTTCATTTGTTGCATTTGTTTTGTTTATTTGCCATTTCATTTGTTTGTTATTCTGCTTACGACTGAAACAATAAATAATTTTGCGCTCCAAATAAAGTTCATAATTAATGCATATTGTTATTGTTTATTAAATTCACACATAAATATGCTTTTATAAACGCCGATTTGTTTTTGTTTTCAAAATTGTTTTCGCCTGAATTTTGTGTTGTGTATGTGTGTGTGTGTGTGTGTGTTTTTTTATTTTAATGGAATGGAAGTTTGCAGTAAATGGTAAAAGTTATTAAACAAAAAACGCATTGAACGGGCTTAAATGCAATTTGCTTTTACAAAATTATTTTTATACATTTTTCATAAATTAAATAAACCAAAATATTTCCTTGTCAATTAACTGTGTTGAGCCGGGAATTTACAATTTTAATTATTGATTTTTTTTTAAAAGTGTGTATTTAATTTAATTAAATTGCTGGGTTTATAAAACTTTTTAAAAAACTGCAAATATATTTAATTAAGTTTTTAGCTTGACAAAAAGTTTTATTTTAAGTAGAGTACTTTGAACAAAAAAATTGAAATTCAAAAACAATAAAGTTCAAACTCTTATAATATACAGTATTATTGCAAGTTTAGACGAATTCCGAAATTTTCTAGTATTTTAGTCGTCATTTTTATTTAGTTTAAAATTTTTAAAAATATTTAAACCATTTTTTAAATTAACCCTGAGGCTGTTTATTTTAATAGACAGAAAAGTTAAAAGAAAAAATACACTCCTTTTTGTTTTCCTAATTTTGTGATTTAGAAAAGAATAAACGATATTTTGCATACACATAAAACTTGACAAACCCAAGAACTACTCGCAATACAGCAATAATAATTTGATGACACTCTCATCATAGTTATTATTACCCTTGCTATGAAGTAGATTTGTTTTGCAAATTAACAACTTTCTTTATAAGAAACATTTGTCATTTCAAAATTGGTAAGTACGGAAACCGAACAAGTGTATTGCAAAACGTATTGAATAGTGTAACCAACCAGAAAATTAAAAAGAAAATTTATATTTCTGCTCAACATCATATATAAACATGCCACTTTCTTTAATTTAATTAATTAATTTTCTTTAAATCAAATTTCATTTAAATGCTATGTTGCAGTTATGCAAATCGGCCATATAAAGCGTTAATACTTTATTCCAAAGTTATGATTATGTGTATTATATAGTTGTTAGCACTTACATATAACTGATTTTCAAACCAATCTGATGTGGGATTTTAAGAAACGATTCTATACATATAATGTGTAAATTTGACTAAGGTATCTCTTGACATTTCCAAATTAAAAACGGGCTTAACGAGCATAAGACCACGCCCACTTCCGTCTCTAACACGCCTTCTACATGCAAACCTAATAGACTCTTGTACGCGGTACTGAAACGTGACAATTGAATCAAGTCAAATGATCAGAGTTAATTAATTTTCATCCATAATGAAGAAACAACTTTGAGGAATTATCGAGCTCATCGAACAGTGTGAAACGCCTCCTTAAAAGCTTTACACATTTCAGACCTGACGTGCATAATTATATACCAACATAAGTAAACATGTGTGTCAGTGTGTGTGTGTGTGTGTGTGTGTGTGTGTGTGTGTGTGTGTGTGTTTGTACGTGTCACCATGCGTGTGATTGTCGTATGTGCTTTACAATAATTGTTAATTACACGTAATTGCCATTCATTCATTTAATTATTCGCTTTATCAGTTTTTAGTTACAAGTTAAGTTTGTGCTTAAAAATACAATCAGATTTGGTTTACTTAATAAGTGCAAGTACAACTGAGGCCATTAAATTTACATGATAATACCAGTAATTGTTAATGGCAGATAGTTTAAGTTTCAATCAAGTAATTTAATTAAGAGTAACGGAGATTTTTGAAAAAGGATTTTGTTTTTTGCATAAACATTTGTGTTGTTGGGTTTTATACCCCAATCTGATCAAGAATTTATATACAGTGATAGCTCTACTCGCGGACAGCTCCCTCAGGCGGACAGCTACCTTAGCCTAACGAATTTTATAGTTTTTTAGCATGATTTTCATACACAATCCATTCTCTTAGCCGGACATCTCCTCTGGGCGGACAAAAATACTGGAATCGTGGCTGTCCGACCAAAGCTCTACTCGCGGACAGCTCCCTCAGGCGGACAGCTGCCTTAGCCGAACGAATTTTGTAGTTTTTTAGCATGATTTTCATACACAATCCATTCTCTTAGGCGGACATCTCCTCTGGGCGGACAAAAAGACGTGGCTGTCCGACTAAAGCTCTACTCGCGGACAGCTCCCTTAGCCTAACGAATTTTATAGTTTTTTTATCATGATTTTCATACACAATTCGTTCTCTTAGGCGGACATCTCCTCTGGGCGGACAAAAATACTGGAACCGTGGCTGTCCGGCCAAGGGAACTTTCACTGTACTGTAAAAGCTCTACTCGCGGACAGCTCCCTCAGGCGGACAGCTGCCTTAGCCGAACGAATTTTGTAGTTTCTTACCATGATTTTCATACACAATCCGTTCTCTTAGGCGGACATATCCCTCAGGCGGACAATAATACTCAAACCAGGGCTGTCTGGCCTAGGGAACTTTCACTTTACAATAAAATCTCTACTCGCGGACAGCTCCCTCAGGCGGACAGCTCCTTTAGCCGAACGATTTTTGTAGTTTTTTACCATGATTATCATACACAATCCATACTCTTAGGCGGACATCTCCATTGGGCGGACAAATATACTGGAATACTACACTTTATTGATTTACTACAGCTACAGGGTATTTCACAGTCGCCTCGTCCATTTACAGCCCTTTCAATCAATTTATTTTGGTCGAGTGTTTACAAGTTTGACTTTGGTATCAACTCCTACACAAGTTTGCAATCAAGAGCGGCCAACGAAATATTTGCAAAATGCATAGAAAGTTTTTGAAGCATTTTTATTTTTATTTTTAAGAAATTATTATTTTGGTTTAACCCCGTGTCCCTTGAACAGGCACCACACCTGCTGCAAACAAAAATTTGTTTAGAACTGCCGCTCTTGCTGTGCCTCTCTTTTGGCCAAAATATAGCCATCGTTTCATATTTAGGCCATGGGCACATAGTTCGCATCAAATGCAGAAAGCTGTAGGAATGTGTGTGTGAGTGTGTGTATGTGGTTGTGTGTGTGTGTGTGTCTAACTGTAAGCATTTTCGATGCTGAAGCCAATCACGAGAATTCCTATATTTTTTTTAGTTTTTGCTTGGTTTGAGCCATCAAAGACCAAAGGCGTTGTTCACTTGGTATTGTGTTAAGTTTCAAAGGATCCTGGCCCTGTCCCAGATGTTGCCTTCCGGCCAACACTACCTGGAAGCTCCTGCCCAACGTTTACCATACAAACGAATGGTTCTCCTTCATTTTTTTACGTATACTCTAACCAGGTTCGGGCACTTTTGTTTAGCGGCAAACGTTGGCAATTTTCAACTGTAGGAATTTGAGACTTTGAGCTTTTCTGTTGTGTATGAAGCGGTCGGAACAGTTTCACAGGCTACAAATATGAAGTCAGCTAAGGTTTTAGCTAGGATAAGCTTAAATCGTGTGAAAAATACTCCTTTTCGAAGGAATACTTCCAAATAATGTTTTTTTATATATGTTACTATTGTGGTTTCTGTTTATTTGTTACTTATCAGTTAGAGCATTTTAAAACCGCTTCACATTGAATGCACCCTTTTTTTTTGCTGCTTGTATAACTATATTCAAATTGGTTGCTACGCAAAGATATGCAAACTCAAAGTCGTCTCCTTCTTCATTTTTACGTACGTTGAGAATGCGAAGGAGCCAATGAGAATGGGTATCAAGATAATAGATCCTGGCTAAGACTTTGTAGTGCGTGGTCCTTTGGTTTACTTACTTTCCGACTCACTGGAATGCTGCCCAAAGACGCCAACAGAAAAGTGTACAAAAGAGAAAGACAAAGACTGAGACTGAGACGGAGACAGAGGGAAATGGTAAATGGAAAATGGATAAATATTAGTCTTTGGTATGCATAAAAAATCTGCCAACAAAGCGTAAGAAAAATCGTTTAATGCACGATTTGGCACAGGGGAACCCCCAAAAGTTCCTAATACCTTCGAGCCTGCTGTGCTTCTTGGTATTTTTACATCTCAGCGGGGGCGTAAAGAAGTATCGATATATCCAAGTGCAGCGATTCATAAGATTTGAGTTGATAGTTCAATTGTGTTGCCAGTAGTTGTGGGTGCTTGTAGAAATTTGTTTTAACTTGAAAACTAGACTTCATTAAACTAAAAAAAAGTAGGAAACGCTGCAGTCGAGCCAGCTGATTGTAAAAGACCCCGTGCTCTTGCTAGTGCCAAGTTTTCCGATTTCAGCCGATTTGTCCTATGAGAGCTATAGGCTAAAGTTATGCAATCCCCATCAAACTTGGTGAGAATAGTTATCATAGTGCCATACACGTACTATGTGAATTTGGTACTGATAGTTGTAGTCGCTTCCAAGTTATGTCGTTTTTAACAATTTGCGGAGGTGATCAGATCTGCCAGACATAAGCACAGACTTCTACACCAAATTTGGTGTCTCTAGTTCTTGTAGTTTGAAGGCTCCAGGTGTTCATGCGGACAGCGGACAGACGGACATTGCTATATCGTCTCGTCTGCTGATGCTGATCAAGAATATATATACTATATGGGGTGGGTCTAGCCGCCTTTCGCTGCTTAACAGACCCCTCTGCTCTTTTTTAGAGTACAGGGTCTAAATGTGTGGTACTATTTCATGTTTGCCTATCAAATTTGATAAGAATCAAACAGTTGCCATGCTGCACTTTTCTAATCAGAACTCCGCTGAAAAACTTGATATCAAAACTCGATCCATCGTTGTCAAATTGTTCGATCTATCGATGTTACGCGTTGACTTACATTACTGCACTGTAGTTGGGAATGTGAATGAGTGTGGCACAATTTGATGGCTCTTTGTGCGTTGCATTGGGTCCTGGACATGACGCGTTAATTGCGTGCAAGGAACGCATCCATCTTCCTTGCTTAAGAACAAGAAAATGGCCAGGTGAGGTCAGGTAAGGTGAGGCCAAAGCCAAAGCCAACGGAATGGCAAATGATATCAAATGGCTGACTGCCCATATCCGTCTCAGTTAATATCCAGCAAATTGTGCCACAGTGCGACTCACACGCCCATTCAAACACACACACACACACAGGCATACAAACAAGCGCACACTTTCACGTACTGCATCCCTGGTTTGTTATTGATACTTGGCGCTTGAAGGCAACTACCCATTCCATTGCCATCTTTCAATGACCCAGTCGGAAGCGCTCGCGCTGCCAGCGCACAGTGGTTCAAATGTGACCAAATTTATTATTTATAAATTACATTTTTTTTTTGTTTATTCTAAATTCTGTCTTTCGTTAAGACGTTTATATAAGTTTTGATTGAAAATGCCTTTATATGTTTTTATTTTTTCAAGGTTTTGTATCGAGTTTTGCTAGATAATTTCCCAAAAATATTCTAGTCTTATAGATCTATTTATAGAAAATTATCTAATTAATGTTCCACTCACTTATAGATTCTTTATCAATTTTTTGTTTGAAGTCGCCCGATTTATTAAAGTTTTTTTTCTTATTTTTGTTTTCATTATTTTTTTGATGTCAGCATAAATTTTAAATTTAGCAATAATAACTAAAAATTAATTTTTAAAAATTATAAATTAATAAATTAAATAAAAATTAATTTTTGAAAATTAAATTAGCCAGACTTTATAATGTACAAATTTTCCACTTTATTAAGGTTTAGTTTGAAGTCGTTATTTAACTATTTTTTCTGTCAGTATAAATTTTAAATTTAACGCTTTTGACTAAAAATAAATTTTTAAAAATTAAGAAATTAATAAATTAAATAAATATAAATTTTTAAAAATTAATTAATCACAGATTTAATGAAAAATGGCTCAACTACCCAGTCTTAATACATGTACAAATTGTCCCTGATTGAGTTTATGTTCCACTCACTTATAGCTTCTTTATTAATGTTAAGTTTGATGTCTTCATTTAATTATCTTTTTTTGCTAGTATAAATTTTAAATTATGGCTATAAATAAATTTTTAATAATTAATACATGTACAAATTTTCCCTTTCATTATTAAGATTTACTTTGAAGTCGTCATTTAACTATTTTTTTCTGACAGTATAAATTTTGAATTTAACGCTTATGACTAAAAATAAATATTTAAAAATTAAGGAATAAATTAATATAAATCTTTAAAAATGTATTAATTTTCACTGAATTCCATATGACAGTCAAAGACTTATGAAATATTTAGACGTCAACAGTTTCATTATTATAGCCTTGATAAAAGCTTCACATAAGATAAGGGTTCACATAAACTACTAAAAACACAAATTGTTCGTCTGTTAAAAAGTGATTTTATTAAATTTATTTTTAAGGCCTTATTAAATTGCTTATTTGCAACACTGGCACCACTGTGCGCTGTACAATTTAACGTGAAAATGTTGGCAATTTATTGTTACTACACACAGAAGACGAGAACGATGGGCATGGTCAAAGACTTGGACATGAACATTGGAAACTCAATGGAAAATGAAGAGATGGACTTGGAACAGAAAAGAGCTGAAATTTGAACTGCAGTTGGACTTGAAGAAAGTTGTTGTTGCTGTTGTTACTGGTGTTTTGTGCATTGATTGCCAATTGATTGGTGAGTTCATACCAATTGAATGGGTTGCCTTCCTGCCCTCAGGGCAGCAGAGAAATAAGTTTAGTTTAAAGTGGACTCTGTGGCCAGCTGCAACTGGCACCATGAGGTTATAATGCCATTCACGTTCACAAGAAATTTAAATATTTTTACCAGCTAAATATATGTAGGTAGAAGCACTGATCAAAATAATTATGAGTTTTAAGATTGTGGCTAAAACTTGAGGCTTAAAAAGTCAGTCAATAAGTAAGCTTAAAACTTTCGTAAATTTTCTTGAAATTAAATTAATTAACTTAAAATTGATTTTAAATTGAAATGAAAATTTAAAAAGTAATTAAAATATGATACCAAACGTCCACGAATTATTTAAGTAGAACAAAAATGAAGCTGATTGTATTAACTTTTAATTTATTAACCAATTTAAGCCATTTCTATTGCAACCAATTTCTTTTTATTAAGTTTAGAACTCTGTTTTTTGCTGCATATTTTTAGTTTTTGTACAAGTTGTTGTTTTTTTTTATCAGTGTAAATACAGAAAATTGTTAAAATCTTGTCACATGCTTTATTTAACCGCAAAGTCAAAGCGACAAACTGAACGACGTTTCAAAAATTCTGACTGACTTTGGTTTTTGGTCAGAATGCTTGGATGGTTTGCTTTTGGCCTGGCCTGCACTGAACAGGCCGATAGCAGACAGTTAGCAGTCAACCAACTGAGCTTATGTCGACAAGTCTGGGCTTGAAGCTACAAAAAAACTGGCATTACTGCAAAAGGGCAAGAAAGTAGCATGTGGCAGTTGCAAGTGGCAGGCGGCAGTCAGTAGTCAGCAGTCGTCGTCAGACAAAAGCACGCAAAAACTTTGTTGCAAAACACTTAACATTACACACATTCACACACAGCAGAACACACACAGACGACACAACAAAACCAGCACCAACACGTTCATTTGTACAGGCGACAAAATTAAACTATTGATTTCCATTCCATTTCCATTCCATTTCCACTCATTTCATTTCTTGCACAGCATTTCACAAAGTTCCTTTTACATTAAGCCAACAATTTCAGAATTTGTATGTGTTATTAGCCAACATTTATGTAACAATTTCTCGCTCTTTGCACAAGTTTAAATATAATTAATTTACAGAATAGCTAAAAGAAATAATTTCGTATGACTGCTCTAAACTTTGTACATTTTTGTACAAATTATAATAGCTGGTAGAAACAAACTTATGGTTAAACATATTTTCAGACAATTTTATATATTTTGGTTACTTTATTAAAAAACTTTTTTTTATATATTTTTGGCCAATTTTTTTTAAATTTTTTTTATATATATATAATTTTTTTTTATTAATATTATTATTTTTTTTTTTTTAATATTTTTGCTTATTTTTATTAAAATTATTTATCTATGCTATCTGAACCAAATTTACACGGAAAGTACATATCTAGGAAGTACACGTACTGATCAAGTTTGATCCAAATCGGACAACTATATCGTATAGCTCCCATAGGGCCGATCGGTCAAAAATACGCTCCAAATATGAATAAGTATGAAAAACTTTTGCGTTAACTAAGCTAGATTAACCAAACTCATACAGAATACATATGCCAATAATTTATATATACTGACCAAGTTTGATCCAAATCGGACCACAATATCGTATAGCTCCCATAGGAACGATCGGTCGAAAATATGCTCTAAACATGAATTTCTATGAAAATGTTCTGTGTTTGCCAAGCTATTATATTCATCACCATTGTTAATAACAAATTGAAACTGAGTAACGGGTATCCTAAAGTCGCGGGGCGACTATAGCATTCTTTCTTGTTTTTTTTTTTGGAATTCCAACTCATAAAATGCAGGGTATATTGTAGTCGCCCACTTTCTTTAACGTTTTTAACTGTGTGGTATCTCATGCACTGTCGAGTTCGTTTTGATTGTTGCCTTTCCTACAAGCTTCTAATTTAATTTGACATTTTTTGACCCTGTAACAACGCACTTTTAAAGGGTAACTTGGCGTTCAAAACTAAGATTGAAGTGTATTATAGTATTTGTTATGCATTAATTAAATTTTTAAATTATTTATTTATTATATTAATTGAAGATGTAAATTTAAAAAAAGTTAGCAATTGAAAAACACTCATTTAAGTGGGTTTATTGCTTATTTTATTGATAAGTTTGAGTCTATTTATTGACTTTAATTATTATAGTAACAGTTGAATGTAAAACTTGGTTAAGCAAGGCAATTTAACAGTAGTGTGTATGTGTATTAAAAAACAATGGAAGAAATTGCTTTAGAATAAATAAACAAAAATTCGTACGAAATTTGATAAACTTTTAAGCAGACAAAAAGCATGAAGGATTACTGAGCTAAAGCTATTAACAAGTATAATCACAGTAGATGTGACTATAACTTTTTAGAATAGAAATTTAAGCTAAAGAAAAGTTTAACTAGTTTTAATATTAAAGATTTAATTTTCCAGCGCTTTTATTTAACACATAAATCCACAACTGTTTGCCTTAAGTAAAATGCCAGTGCACAAAACGACTTTTTAGAATTTAGTGCGCACAGAGTCTTTTGCAGTCGACACCAGCAGCTGTGTGTCGGTTAGTTTTTTGTGCGCACTTGGTACATAATATATTTTTTGTCGCCTGGACGCGCGCGGGCAACTTTATGCTCTGCCAGTTATATCAGCATGTAAGTCAGTGGTGTGAGTGTGTGTGTGTGTGTGTGTGTGTGTGTGTGTGTGTGTGAGTGTTGTGCATTGTCTGGTTAGTCCTTTCCGCATATATTTGAAATAAAGTTACGACAAGTTGCACTCAATTTTCAGCATTTACTGTCAGTGGTGCTGGCATGCCAAGTTTAAAGTTGGTAGGGGGCCAAAAGGGGGGAGTGGTAGGCAGGATGTGCCTGTGTGTGTATGTGTGTGTAAGAGAATGGGCCACAAAAACTGTGTCAAATCGTGTGGACAGGGAGAACGATAGTAAAAACAAAAGCGAGCAACGCATAAAACGCTTGAAATGAATACGTGTAACTATTGTGTACACCTCGGTGTTGCAGCATCCCCCAGTGCCCCACACACTACGCTATCTTGCCACACTTTCACCACACACTCGCCTGTTGGGTGGTGTGTGTGTGTGTTGTCGGCTTGCCTTTTGATTTGCAAACATTTTCATTTTCATTGCAACTGCCACACCTGATTGTCTTTCTCTGTGTGTGTGTGTGTGTGTGTGTGTGTGTGTGTGGCAGATAAGCTGCTGCTACTGCCGCTGCGGCTGGTGCCACTGATGCTGCAGCTCCATTTGCATATGGAATTACATGCGTGTGAAATTTGCCCATCCGCATGAAACGCCCACACGCCCTAAGATTTTCCCGGATTCCCATTAAAAGTGTCACAACACAAAACTTACAGCCCCATGACAAGTGGCATGTGGCAGGTGGTAGTTGGGGCATGAGGCATACGGCTTGCGGCAGGTAGCTGCTGCCAGGTGGCAGCTGACAGCTGCACAAAAGTCTATTTAAGTTTCTAACAAATTAGCTTAGTAAATTAGCTGCTTATAAATCTGTGGCCATAAAAACATTGTGCCTCCAAATTGTTGCAACATCGGCCTAATTAACACAAGCACAAACACGCTGCGACACGTTTTGACAGGCACACACACAACATAGATTAGCCTGCTCGTTGCCAACTTGCAACTTGCACCACCTGCGCATGTAAATCCATCTCAATCTCCATCTCCAGCCCCCCTAGCTCCACCTTAGGGAATAGATGCATGTTCAGTCCTTGAGGAGTTGGAAAAACTTTTTTAGAAAATTATGCTTTTAAATCCAAGGGGTTTTCCATTTGGTCGCTTTTCCTTAGTTTTTTACTCTGTTTTCAGTTTTCTCTGTTTTTCTGATTTTAATTTTGCTTCACTGTTTTTCTTCTCTGATTTTTCCCCCTTTCTTTCTCCTTATCTCTATGCCTCCCTGTTTTCCTTACGTTTATGTATGTCTCTCCCTCTTCTCTCCCACTTTTTAGTCTTTGGTTATTTACTCCTCATTTTCTTCATTCCACATTTTGTTTTCATCTTTAGTTCACTGCTATATCACTCTCCATTTCTCTGCCTCATCAGCTTTCTCTTGTTTTTTGCCTTTTGGCTTCTCGCTTTCTCCCTCTTTCTTTATTTTGGATCCTGCATCTCTAACTTTCTGCAAATATCTCTCACTCTCCTCTCTCTATGTTTTTATGTCTTTTTCTCTACATCTCTATCTCTTTCTCTCTAACTCTCTTACCCTATCTTTCTTTCCCTCTTTGTATTTCTCTTTCCCTCTATCTCTTTCTTTGTCTTTCTGCCTCTCTTTTTATCCCTATTTATTTCTCTATTTCCCTTTCTCTCTCTTTCATTCTTTCTCTAGTTCTCTTTCTCTTTATATTTCTCTTTCGCTCTCTCTCTACCTTTCTTTCTTTCTCTCTCTCTACCTTTCTTTCTTTTTCTCTCTCTCTACCTTTCTTTCTTTCTCTCTCTCTCACTGTCTCTCTCTATTTCTCCCTCTTTCTCTATTTCGTTTTCTACCTTTTTCTCTCTCTCTCTCCCTCTCTCTCTCCTTTTCTTTTTCTCTCTCTCTTTCTTTCTTTCTCTCTCTCACTGTCTCTCTCAATTTCTCTCTCTCTCTGTATCTCTCTCTCTATTTCTCCCTCTTTCTCTATTTCGTTTACTACCTTTTTCTCTCTCCCTCTCTCTCTCCTTTTCTTTTTCTCTCTCTCTTTCTTTCCCTCTCTCTCTTTCTCTCTACCTCCTTTATCATTATTGTTCTCTGTTTCTGTGCATCTCCAACTGACTTTCTATCTTTTTGATAGGCGTTTTAATATCTTCACTTATTAAATCTCTATAAATTTATTTCTCTCTATCTCCCTCTGTCTCTCACTGTCTCCATCCCTCCTCCCCGCTCTTACTGGCACCCTAAAAAGCTGATGATTTACAGTGTTAAATCCATTCGAGTGAGTAACGAGTCAGATGATCCAGATTATTTGGTACATTATGATTCCAGGTGCTACGAATATTTCTGAATATTTAAGCACACAATGAGAAAGTGAGAAAGGAAGACAGAGAGGCAGATAGAGTGAGAGGGAGAGGAAGAGGGAGAGTGAGAGGGAGAGCGAGAGGGAGCACATTGAAATAGTTGCACAAGGAAATGTAGGAAGAAATTGTGGACAGCCAAAGGATTTCTTGCCGAAGGACTTGCAACAAAACTTGAGGTGTAAACTGAGAGGGGAGAGAAAGAGAGCGGCAGAGAGAGGGTGTGAGAGAGAGAGAAGTAGACGCTGAAGTAGTAAAGGAGTGCAAAGAGTTGGCCAAAAACAAGTTGTAAAGTGCAATGCAGCCATGGAGTTTTGTTGGCCATTTCGAGCCAAGTTTTATAGTGAGGTCGATGCGGGTGCAACAAAAGAGAGCGAGAAAGGGAGAGAGGGAGTACGGGGCAGAGAGCAGGACTCGGTTTGCCTGGTGTTGTCGGCAATTCCCAAGCAGTTAAAATAATTGCAACAAATTTTCAAGTTTCCTTATTATCCCTTTTTGCATGCCTTCTCTGCACATAATCCAAACACACACACACACACACTCCAACACACACACAACAAACGACTGTTAAAACCTGGCCAACACGACACTGTGCGCCAGTTGAAGGGGGCGTGGCCGTAAGCAGCAGCCACATAAATGTTTTAAGCTGTTGTGAATTATGGTAATGAATGTCAGCACAAACTTCCGGCCAGGCACAAAGTCTCTGCCAGCCAGAAAGGTCCTGTCTACCGCTGTCCCTCTCTCTCTCTCTACCTCTTCCTCGCTCTCTTTGTGTCTCTCTTCGTTTCCTGTGCTGTCTATGACTCCCCTTCCACCTCCTGACTGTTGTCTACACTGCACAACAAAAGTTTGTTAATCTTTTTTGTTCAGATTACAAATTAAAGTTGTCTTTAAATTAAACTTAACTTAAAATATAATAAATTTGGACTACAGCATAATATTTTTAAATAATTAAATTAAGTTTTTTTAATTAATTTAATTTTTTATTCATTTTTTTAACCGTTGAACTTGGCATGCTCTTTAAGTAGCTATCGAAAGAAAAGAATGCCATTCACTATTGAGAGAGTATTTTTAGAAAATAGAGAGATGGTCACATTGATTGTAAATAGTGAGAAGATACAAAGCGTGTGAGAGAGAACGAAATATATTAATATGTTAAAAAATTATCGATCAGGCTGAGTTTCGTAAAATAAAAAAAACAGAGGTGAATACAATTTTATTTTTATTATTTCTTTTTTATTATTTGTAATTTTAATTTTTGTTTATTTTTTTTATTTAGTTATTTTTTTATCTGTCTTTTTTAATTCTGTCTCAAAATTAGATATATAAAATGAAAAAGGTTAAATAAAGGAATTAAATTTTTTACAAATTTTAATTAAATAAATGTTTATTAGTTTTTTTTTTTTTTTTTTTTTTTTTTTTTTTGAGTAGCTCTATTAAAATAATTTGAAAGCTATTCCCTTTTTCTCAGTGCACTTGTGCCACTCCTCCCCGTTCCCCCATCTTGCCCTACCGCTTACTTTTGTTTTGGCCAGCTTTGTAGCTGGCGTGGGAAATGCAACGGTTTTAACTGCATACGAAACATAATTGACAAACGCTTTCAATGACACAATGTTTCAGTTCCCCCTCCCCTTCCCGTTCCCCTTTCCGTTCCCGTTTCAGTTGCAGTTCCTGCACCGGTTCAGACGGCCCTTATTTGAGCCATTTGGCGTCCATCTTGGGCTGTCACCGGGCGAGGTGCTCTGATTTATGTTGTCGTGCATTGTCATTTTTACCTGGCCATAACAAATTGGACACCAGTTGATGAAACGTGCAACGTGCAACATTGGATAACGGTAAACGGTGCACGGTAAACGGTACACGGTGCAACGGGGGCAGAAGCAGCAGTGGCAACTTGTCGCAATGCAGCTACAGACACCCCAAAAAGTCTTCGGTCCACGTTGTTGTGGTCACAAAAGAGCTGCAGCTATTAAACAATAAGTAAATTACATGCCAGAAAGCGTAGCAGTGTGAAGGAGACAGCAAGAGGGGGAGAGAGGGAGAAAGGGGGAGAGAGAAAGGGAGAGAGGAGGGCCAGAAGAGAGCAGAGATATGTATTGCATTCTGCAAAGCAGGCGTGTAGTGAGAACATTATTTTGTCATTGAATGCTGCATTGAAAGATGCATTGTTTTTAGGCCCTGTAGTTAAAAAATCAACAAAGGGAGTAACTAGTTTATGGAAAGGGTTTTTCATTAACTGTCAAAGAACTTGAAATTTGAAATTCTAAAACCAAATTGCATATATTCGAGACCAGATTAGAAAACTCTAGTCTTAAACACTTGAAATTCCTTTTTCAAGAACTTTTTCAAATTGACAACACTTTGAAATAACCAGTATTCATATATAGACACTTCAATTTCTCGCTAAAAATCTACAAATATTCCAAGTCCATTATAATTAATTTTATTTTGATTTCTTTGTAAAAGGTTCTTTAAATTCTTGGACTCTTAACATAGTTATAAAACTAATTAGAACATATATAAATACAGGAAAAAATACTATAGTTGCCTCGACTTTTGGATACCCTATACTTAGTCTTAATATGTTACTAACATTGGGGTATGATATTAATAATAGTACGATTGTGAGGTGACGGACACTAGTAAGTTTGATTAAGATAACTTGACCAATGCAAACATTTTTCATACAAATTCCTGATTTAAGTGAATTTTTGACCAATCGTTCCTATGGCAGCTATACGATATAGTAGTCCGATTTCAATAAAACTTGATCAGTGTGCACATATTACTAACAAAAGTATTCTGTGTGAGTTTCATTCAGATTGATCGGTCAACACTAAAGTTTTTGATACTAAATCATATTTAGAGCATATTTTCGACCGATTTCAAACAAATAATCCTATAGATATAGATAAAGTTGTCAGATTTGGATCACTTTTTCGACTTGTACGCACTTGGCATTCACATACTGTGTAAATTTGGTTCAGATAGCACAGCTAAAAAAAATATTTCCATACTAGAAAATAAATAATAAAAAGAAAGTAAAAAAAAAAAATAAAGAAAAAACAATTTTTTTGATCTCAAAATATGTTCTTTACTTTTCAAAACGTTACGTTTGTAGACCACAAATTTTATATTTAAAGAGTTTAAATTTTATTGAAATTTTTTTAACATGTACTATTTAAGTCGATCACACTCGACTGCTACAATGGAAATTTACGCAGCATGTGCAACATGAGCTTGTGAAAACAGCAAACATGGAGGACCGGACATTTTGTAGTTCAACAGAATACAAAATTACAAAACTAATGAAGTGAAATCAATGAAATAAACCGAAATAATTTTGTGCTTTAAACTGAACATGGAGGATTAGCTTAGTGTAAAGTCCGAGACACAATTAAGCTGCAAACAGTAATTAAATGTAATAAAGGAGATATGTAGGGCATGAGAAGGGTATGAGTGCTTAAAGTGAACATGGAGGACCAGATATTAAATACTCGAGAGTTAAATGAAGATACGGTATAAAATTACTACAGAAAGTTGCAGTTTTTTCTAGCAAAGATGTTTTTTCTACTTAGGTGTTCACTTAAATTTCAAAGAGACCATGGAGGACTACTTAAAAGTTAGAAGTACAAGTGCCAAATGAAAGGCACTGATTGAAAAATAAATTACAAAATTTTAAGGCTAATACAAAAGGGTTTATTAAGTTTATCGAGCTTTAAAGTGACCATGGAGGACTGCGTAAATAAAAGCCAAAAATGAAAAAAAACAGAGAATTTAAAAGTTGAAATATTAAAAAACTATTTTTTTTTAAACTATAAGAAAAAAAGCTAAAAAGTGACCATGGAGGACTGCGTAAATAAAAGCCAAAAATTTAAAAAAAATTTTTTTAAGTGTAAATATTTAAAAATGATAAAAAATATATATATTTTTAAAGCTATGAAAACGTTCGTGCCTTGTAAGCTAAAAAGTGACCATGGAGGACTGACAAAATTCAAACAAAATTTAAATGAACGAATTGAAATACAAATCCCTTTAAATATTAGCAAATTCTTAGAAAAGTTTGTGTGCTATGATCTTTAAAGTGACCATGGAGGACTATTTAAGGCTAAGCTTCAAATAAAAAGCTCTCAAGCGAAATCAACTAAATTTAAATCAAATGCAATCGAAATAAACATGCTAAACCATTATCTGTGCATAGTTGAAAACTACAAAGTGACCATGGAGGACCAGCATTAACTGCATTTGAATTTCCCCTGCTAAAATTGTAAATTTGCATACTGCGATTCTGTGTCTATCACACTGTCACCTGCAACCGACTTTAATCCGTATTGAATGTATTACGGATTTCACCAGTGGCAAAGGGGGCGTGGCAGTGAAGGGCAGGGTGGGACAGTGTGGGGCAGCGTGGAACAGCGTGTGGCTGGGAGGACGCGGAAACACAGTTATGGGGCTAAATTGCATGTCTTGACATGTGTTCAAGTCAAGAATTGGCCAAAAGCGATAAGTGTCGCATTAACCATGTTTAACACGACTTCACATTGCAGAACCCTTTCGTGCACTACACTGCAAGAAAAAGGAGACACATTTTGTACCCCATAAAGAACAGAAAATATATAAAAACATATATATATAAACTAAACATTAAAAACTGAAAAATACATACTAAAAGTGGCAAAAAAACATTTTTATACTCTCTGCAAGAGTATATTGGGTTTGTGCAAAAGTATGTAACAGGCAGAAGGAGGCGAGAGCGAACCCGCAAAGTATATAAGTTCTTGATCACCATCAACAGCCGAGACGATATAGCAATGTCCATCCGTTCATCTCTCCATCCCTCAGTATAAACACCTGGATCTCAGAGACTATAAGAGCTAGAGCCACCAAATTTGATATGAAAGCGCTTCTATATGTCACGCAGATCAAGTTTATTTAAAATTTTTGCCACGCCCCCTACCGCCCCAGCAAATTGTAAAAAACTATTTTCATTCCTCCACAACTTCAAAATTATCAGAGCTATCGTTACCAAATTCACACAATATTTGTATGATACCACTATAACTACTCTTAACAAAGTTGGTTCGGATCGGACAACTATAGCCTATAGCTCCCATAGGACAAGTCGGTCTCAAATGTGAATTTTGTATGAAGTCCTGTACTGTTAGTTGAGCTATCGCAAGCAAACTCACACATTATGTGTATGTCATGGTTATAGCTATCCTCAATGAGTTTGGTTCAGATCGGTCAACTATAGCCTATAGCTCCCATAGGACAAATCGGTCGAAAATTTCATATTTGTATGAAAAATCTCCCACTAGCAGCAGTACGGGGACTCTAACAGTCGTCTCGCTCTACTCTAGCCTGTCTTACTAGTTTTTAAAGACTTAACAAATTTGAATTGAATTCTTGCTTACCAAACTCTGTTTAGTGCCAATTGGGAATGGGAATTTCAAGTGCTCCACAATGAGAGTAAAAGCTCAATAATCTTTTCGAAGTGGAGGACAGAATTATAAGTTTAAAAGTGTCGGAAGTTGATTATAATTATTTTTTTGCGGTGACACCTGGCCAGATGGCACTGGTGTTGCTTGCACTGAGCCGATAATGAAAGTGGCAATTTACACAGTGACACTGTGGCACAGTGTGTGGCAAGTAGGTTGTGTTGCCCGTGGTGTGTTGCCAATTGCATTTGCGTCTGCTGCGCTTCATTTGACTGCAATTTAAATTCGATTAGCCAAAAGTGTCCTGGTGCGTGTCCTTTTCCAGCTTTGCCTGTGTTTTCCCCCCTAGTCGCCCACTTTCCCCCCCTTAACGCTTTTCCGCATTTTCTCGATTTCAACAGATGTCCGATTGCAGCAAGGGCCACTATTTTTGTGTGCCAAGTGTGGCAAAGTGGCAGAGACTGTGGCAACTAGGGCCAAGTGGGTGGCAACTGATTTTCATCATTGGCGATAAAACTTTGTCAGTTCGTGCGTGTGTGTGTGTGTGTGTGTGTGTGTGCGTCTCTCGGACAATCACAAAACTGTCGATAACTGTCTGAGCACTTGTTGCACTTGCAACACTCTCTCACACACACACACACACAGGGACAGTGGGACAAATCGACAGACGGACATTTCATTTTCACGCGCAAATAAATTTGACAGCTGCCGTTTTCCGATGAGCTCCCTCTGTGTGTATGTGTGTGTGTGTGTGTGTCTGTGTCCACTTCCACTGACAGCCGTTCTCTAACACAAGGGGCATGTCAACTATGACAACTATGGCTTAAGGGCTAAACTTTAACCAAAAACTGATTTAACGTTGATTTAAGTGCTCTCACAGCACAAATTCCTCAAAATTTGCACACACAACTCGAACTCGAGTTTATATCGAGCTTGCCAGGCAATAACATTTTGAATTCTTGCTACTATATGTCTATAACTTTGTCATTGCTGGACTTAAAGTGACACTGGAGGTCTGCGTGGCGGTAGAAGGCCAGCAAAGTGCCAGAAAAAAGGATTTTCATGCCATTCAAAAGTTGTTTTGCGTTGACTTGATTTGCTTACACAGCTCAAATCGTTTGTTTTCATAAGACCCTGTGCTCAATAAGAGTACAGGGTCTATTAGGTTTATCTAAAGCGAAATGCGACCCCATAAGACACATATTTGCTTGGTCAGCATCTACAGTAGAGTCGATTTAGAAAAGTCTATTCGTTCATCCGTCGGTATAAACACCTGGATCTCTGGGACTATAAGAGCTAGAGCCACTAAATTTTGTATGATAGTGCTTCTATGTGTCAGGCAGATCAAGTTTATTTCAAATTGTTGCCACGCCCCCTGCCGCCCACGTAAACTGTAAAAAACTATTTTCACATCACCATAACTTGGTAACTACTTGAGCTATCACAACCAAATTCACACATTAGCTGTACTTTACCGTTATAACTATTTTCACTAAGTTTAATGCGAATCAGACAACTATAGCCTATAGCTACCATGGGACAAATCGGTTAAAACTGCTAATTTGTTTGTAGAAGAGTAAGTACAGGGTCTTGGACAGTCGACTCAGCTGTTATTAATAATATTTTTCAGTGTACTACTTACTGTAGCGCTGATTCAAGGCTACTCAAAGCTTTGCTAGCTCTGAACGTTCATAGCGAGTGACTACTGTACCCGAAACGGGCTAAAGTCATTGTTGTGTTCTCGTTTGAGCCCAGTTTTAAGCAACCAAAGGTTTTTGATTTCGCTGTGATTGCGACTCGTGTCAACAGACAAAATGTGGCACGTTCCTTGTGGCATGTGTCACGTTAAGGTGGAAAATGTTGCACGTTATGGGCACCGGTGTCACATTCCGATAACTGTTGTTCTCAAAACACATTTGAAATCAATTCAACAGCCGTTTCGTGCATGTGTGTGGTCGCCAGAGATGCCAACAATCGTGGAAAAAAGGCTAGACTGGTAGGCATTTATTTCAAGTGTTTTTTGCCGCTAAAAACGGTTTTGGAATATTAAATACATTTAATGTATTTAAATCGTTTCGAAGATTTCAAAGCTTAATTAGTTTTTAGCCCTAAAATGGCTAAAGTGACAGCGCTGGTGCACACATGGGTCAGTGCCGTGGCCAGCAAGTTGGTCATGTGGAAACAAGCCACGTTGCAAGTTGCCAATTGGAACAATCCAGTGCCGAGAGCATTCGATTGTGCCCGAGTCCTTGCAACATTTTGTTGCACATCAGAGTGTCCATTAGTGAAATGAAGTTAGCTGTTTTACTTACCGCATTCTGATTGCATCTTAGCCAGTCAGCTTGGTCACGTGCCCCCAAGAACAATAAGAACCACACCTTGTCACAATCTGTCAACATTTTGCACTACTGCGATACAATTAATTAATTATTTGACAGAATCAAACCAACATTTACAGCTCATAAGCAATATTTATGGTGTAACGTACTTAAAACACCCTGTAAGTCTGTAATTTCTTAAATTGGCAAATATTTGTGTTACCCTTCGGTCTGAACGTACTCAAGAAAGTTACTCAACGTTTGAATTTAATTAGGCATAAAAGAATTTGTGAATTTAAAGGAATTTGCTAGTCAAACGCTTTTAGTTTGCATCATTGAGCTAATTGCAGATTGTGATAGGGACTAAGTAAGTAGTTGCGAAGCCAAGCTACTTTATTTGAACTTGACACACACACACAGCACATCTCTCAAATTTCGAATTCGAAACGAAACTCGTTAATTTTAGTCAGCTCCCAATGGTAGGCAACACTTTTTTGCGCTTGCTTTCATACAATTTTTTTTTGTATTTGCTTTGCCTAAAGACAGGCACACAAAGATAGAGCGGGAGAGCGTAAGAGCGTGAGAGCGGGGCAGCGTCAGAGACAAACATCACATCACACACACACACACACACATGCGGACGACGCAGTCAACTTGTTGCGCGAGGACAAAAACAAACTCAAAACAAAGCTTGCTGCGTGGGAAGGTGGGGGTGGGGCTGGTGTTGGGTGTGTTGTGGGTTGCTCAGACGGAGTGAGTGAGTGAGTGAGCAGTGATAGAGAGGGATTTGCGCATTGAGCGAAATTGCATGTATTATAACTGTTCCTTTAAAGGTTCTTACTAGCGATTATAATTTATGGCATTTACTGTGTGTGTGTGAGAGTGCAAGAAAATCAAAGGTAATCCTAAAAGCATTTTTGCACACGTTGAAAAAATAAGCAAATATTAAAAATAAAAACTTTCGCCACTCCATTAATCTCTCTTACTCACTCTTTCTCAACCCTTCTCGCTCACACACGCACGCACACACACACACGCACTCCTGTTTTCTTTACTTTGGCTGATTATTTTAAGCGCGAACTGTGTTTGTGTAATTGTTGTTGTTAATTAACTGAACTCGCATTAATAAAGTTACTTGAAGCGAGTCACACACACAGACGCACTCAGCCTCTCCCTCTCTCTCTCTCACTCCCTTACACTAACACACACAACTGTCGCAGCGCATAAAAAGTTTTAATTGGCAGGCGACGAAGTTGACCTGACCTCTAGCCAAAGACCTGCGGGCACACACACTCGCGCGCGCACACACACACACACACACGCACACAGTCACAAAGTCGCTAGCAATTTTTTAATGCATTTTGAAATGAATGAACACACACATGCATATGGTATGCATTAAACATATGCATGTGTGTGTGCGCTTGTGTGCATTTTTTTGCATATGGGAAAATCATTGTAGTGTTCCTCGTTTTTTCTTTTTTTAAGCTGAATTTGCAAATGCAATTATATTACATTTTACATTTATGCACTTATTTGCATAACTAAATACATAAAGTTGTATGTGCATGTGTGTTTGTGTGCCAAACTTCTTTATTTACAAATTTTTAATTTCCTTTAATTTTCACTCGCAACACGCTTTTCCCATTAACAGTCACAGATAGCAAACAATTTTGAATTTACCCGCCATTTTGTGCTCAATTTGGTCATTCATGATTCACTTGAGTGGATTTTGCATTTGCGCGCACATCTTTGAGTGAAGTCGCTGTGAGTATTATCTTGAGTCGAGTGCTTCGAGATGACAGCATCTGTTGCGCCACAGTGATTCAACAACAGCTCTTCTACATATCATTGAATCGATTTTCACATTAAACGTTAACTATATCAAAATGTGCATAATTGTTTTCAAAACAATCACATTTTTATTTGAATATTAAAAATTCAATCACTTTGGTTGCACTGTGCAGTTTAATGCACACAGTTCCATTTTGAGTTAACATTAACATTGAGTGGTTTTCGACTGTAGAGACTTCATTGAGTGCACAACAGCAGTTAGCTTGTGCAATGTTTAACAGAGCCATAGCATAACAGGCGCATGTTAAACGAAACTCACTCAACAACTTTTGACGTTGCTGATTTTGTTTTGCTTCTCGGTACGTTTTCAGTTTGTTTTGTGCGCGCGTTACGGACGGTTGTGGTACCCGCGTGTGTGCGTCGTCGTTCACTTCATAGCCGCCGCTGTTTTGTCGTTGGTCGCGTCTTTGGCGTAGTCGTAGTTCGTGCGAAAGCAAACCCAAAACGAAGCTGGTAAAAACGTTGTATGGTTTAACATATATGCATGTGTGTGTCTGTATCTTCAGTCTGCTTGAGCGTTGATCGCCAGCAGAAGCAACAACAACAACACCACAATGATCTTTAAATATTTTTGTTGCTTTTTTTTCTGTTTATTTTCAAGAGTGTGTGTGTGTATTTTGTGTGTGCTTGAGAATATTTATATTGAAAACATGGCAATATGCACATGCAATAATAAACGCAAAAGCCAAAACCGATAACAAAACAAATGTTTATAATTATGACCAATAATTGCTTTTTTTCTCAAGTAAAAGACAACGATATGTTCGTGTGTGTGTTTGTGAGTTTGCAAGAAATATTCATGGTTGTGTGTGTGTGTATTTGTGGGTGTGAGAGCAAAGCTTAAAAAAGAATTGCATGTGAAAACGAGTTCTTGCAACAAACGAACGAACGAGTTAAAAGAAAAGGGTTCAAGCCAAAGACAACACAAAAGCAACACAAAAAAAAAAAAAACAACTAGAATAAGTGGAAGAAGAAGCAGAAACAGAAGAAGGCGAATACGAAGAAGAATTCCCATTAAACTGTCGCTGACTTTGGCTTGGCGTGCATTTGCTCTCTCGCTCTTCAGTGATCGCGCGTACTCAGCGCTCTCGCGCTCTCTCGTTACCTGTGGCAGGTGTGCGTGAGCGTGAGAGCGAATGAGTGAGTTGTTTTTTTTTTTCGTGTGTTTTGTGTATGCGAATGACGGCACAAAGAGCAAGTGATGGTAGATCAATAAATGACGTTAGCATTTGTGTTACTTTTGCTTCTTTTCTTCTATTTCTTGCGTATTGTGTATGGCTGTCTCACGCACACACACTCACACACACACACACACACACATGACTACCGTTTCATGTTGTTATTGTTGTTGTAATTGTCAATTGCAGGCACTGAAAATGTTAGCGTCCAAATGGCAGCTAAGAAAATGCTCAACAAACATAAGCGGCAAACCACATTGAAAAATATTGTAGTTTAAAAAAAGAAGAGAAGAGAAAAATAACGAAAACTTTTGCCAAGTGGAAATTCAATAAAAAGGAAAAACATCAAAGTTAAAACCAAAAAAACAAACAAAACTAAAAATAAAAGTAATATAAAAATTATAATAAAACTAAACAGCAATCAAACGCAGACTTGAAGTAAAAGCAACAACAACTGGCGCAAATGAAGGAAAGGCAGCGACGATCGTTGGCGTCGTCGCTGCGTCGCGTCAACAAAAAACCAGCAGTAGCAGCAATAACAACAACAACAGCACGAAAAGCAGCAGCCGCAGCTTGGCTCAAAATGCTGCCGCCGCAAACGTCGACAGCGCTGCTGCTGTTGCTGTTCGGCTTTGCCGCATTTAGCTTGGACAGCTGCTCATGTTACGCGGGTAAGTTCTGTCTTCTGCACATTCCCCTATCTTGCTCTCTCTCTTTGTCTTTCTGCTGCTTACGCATTTCGACTCATTGTTTCCCACTGCTCGCACACACACACACACACACATTTCGTCCACTTAGACTCTTGCTGCTGCTGTTGCTGCCTCTGCTTTATTATTATTATTTCTTTTTATTTTCGGCGTGCCTCGAAAACAAGTACAAAACAAACAGCCCGTGGGAATTTACTGGTTCAAAGCGTAGCAGGAAATTAGGCAGAGCAAGGCAGCGTTTAGTACTAGTAATAGTAGGAGTAGTAGCAGTAGTAGTAGTAGTAGCATTATTTTTGTTTAGTACCAGCTGCCTATGGCAATATTTAGGTAGCATGTATTTCAGTTTCTTATCGAACTAAGCCAAACAAGCTGACCCCAAAAAGTCGTAACAGACGCAAACACTTGAGATTTACACGTGTCTAATAAATGCATGTACAGCATACATATATACACACACATACACACACTGTTGTAATCTACAGTGTGCACTCATTCGAACACACAAAACTTACGAGTTCGTTGATGCATTTTTAAACATAAATATTTAAGTTTATTTTATAAATTTGATGATGTGCTATTTTCCTGCTTTAAATATTTATCTTTTCTGCGAGTCTACACTTTTGGCAACTTGAAACCTCTCTGAAAAGACAAAAAACAGAAAAAAAATAATGTAAATTTAACACCTTGTCTCATTGATAATTTCCACAGAATTTCATAAACAGAGAAACGGCAAATGAAAGTTTCCTTTTTCCCCATTCCCCCTAATTTCCCCCTTACCATTTTGCATACAAAAAATGCGCAATGATAATAAAAAATGAGATGAATATTACAAAAGTTCCGACAAATTTTTATTACAAATTTCTAGAAATTTGTCAAAATTGAAATTTTCTTATTTGATGCAATAAAAAGGTGAATAGGGCCAAATTTTACATTTTAAATTAAGTTTTGTCTGCTAAAAATAGATTTCAATTAAATAAATTGGAATTTTTTTTCCTTTTCAAATATTTCATAAAATAGTTTTTGTTTTGTAAAGAAGTCTTAGATTTGAATTAGTCACTTCTTAACCAAATGTTTTTCATCAACTTTTTATTTGATAAATTTTTTGAATTTTTAGTAGTTTAAACATTTTTATTATAAAGTTTACTTTTTATTTATTTTTTATCTAATTTGTTTTTAGAATTCTAAGACATTTTTGTTGACTTAAAAAATACTTTGAATTCTAAACCTAAGAAGGGTTTTTTTCCCCTCAAGTTTTTACCATTTACCGTAGAGCTTCCCCATGTGTTCTTATGGGATGACAATACTTTAAACGTCTTCTAGACGATATTGTAAAAAATCTTGGTCAGTCTAGAATTCTTACAGAATTATCTTGAATATATTTTGTAGGTACTAAAAGTTTCTTCTGTCAATTTAATACTTATATTTCATTATTTTTTATTCAAAATTTAAATTTCGATGCTCCAAACGATTAACTTCTAGATTCACTTATATTTTATTAGAAGTTAGTTAGGTAGAAGTTAGTTAGACACTTGACTATTTCCACTTTCGGCTTAACTTATTTTAATTAACTAAAATTAATTTTAAATAAAATTATGGGGGATTTAAAATATAAACTAAAAATGTAATGTTTGTTTTGCTTTGATTGTTGGCTTACCAATTTGTTGCAGACTTAAGTCTAATACGTTTTGGCTTATTTACAACACACCTGACTAATTAGACACTGTCAAACACATGCTGCACAGTCGTAGGTTGCAGTCGGGGTGGAGAGGGACGAATATTCGAGGAAAGATGTCAACGATTTAACTGGAAGTTAAGGCTTAAATTCGAATTTGTACGATGATTTGTTTGCTTAGATTAAAGATAATTAATCTCGCTGCTCAACTGAATGAAAGTAAATTACGATTCTCTGATGTGTGTTTAATCCTTAACTGTCTCTCTCCCCCCTCCCCCACCCCCTCCACGTCACTGTCTCTTTTTCTCGTCAGAATGTGTGCACTTAATTCAACAATTAACTGCACTCTTTGTAAATTAATTATAATTAAATATACATAGATTGTTAGCGTTACTTTTAATCATGCTCACACATAAGAAAAAATCGTTGAAACTGATGGAAAAAAATTACTTTGATTAATTTCAATTACAAGATTTTTTTGTTATTTAAATAAATATTTATGGATTTCTGATGAGAAAATTAATTTTATTTACTCTCATATAATATTTATATTATTCACGCCACATTTGTTGATAGAATTGAAGCTTCATTTCATATTATAATATTTATTTCATTCATTGCGATAAATTATCAGCGTACATGTTAATATGCTCGTTTCATTCCATCGTTTTCACCGTTATCAGTCTATGCTGATGGAAATTCCATTGCACTTTACTTTCTACCGTTATCTACATAAATATATATTTTATTTATTATTATTTATTTGTGTGTTTCATTCCATTTTGTAGTCAACGATTTTATTCACATTTAATTATTTATTTCTCTTTGTTTCACTCCATTGTGTACCGCTTACAGATCTTTCATTCCACTGTGTTCCTATGCCATTTTATTTAACTTTTAATTGATTTACCTTTTCTATTGTACTAAATTTAATTGCAATTTGCACTTCTTCTATTCCATGACATCCCCCCTACCCCCCCCTTTACTTATTTTGTGTAATCCGCTTTGTTTCATTCTATTTGTTCCACTCTGCTTCACAAACCCTTTTTGAATTTACTACTATCTATTTTCCAACACACAATTAAATAATCGAAAAAAAAAAAAATTTAAATTGGCAAAAACAAAGAACGAAATTTCTACTAATTTTATGTGGGAAAATCGTAGTGCTTATTCCAAAATTAACACCGTTAAAAATATGCAAAATGCTCTAACGCCACAGCTTCCCTTTGCCTGCCTTTCACCCCCCCTTTCCCTTTGTCCCAGTTTATTGAATTTTCCACTTACTTGCCTGAACACACACAAACACACAACTAACGGGCACACACTCCAAACACACTCAAATATTTGATATTGGAGTGGTCAGAGAATGACCAAATACTAAATATTAAATATATCAAATAACAAATATCTCATATCAAACAACGACTGCGAGTTAATTAACAGCACAAGTACGCAAATTTCTATTTCAAATGCACATTTCCAATTTACAACACATTTCAGCTGAGCACACTAAAATGTGAGTCACTCGGAAATACTATGCCACAAAAATCAATCAAATATATTGCTTTTGATAGGAGAATATAGTACTAAAGGTCTATTGGATCTCAACAGAATATAAGAGCTATGAAAGTGTTAAAGAATTTTTAATTAGTTTTGAAATTCAAGCCAAAAGTTAACTATTCGGGCTTAAAACTATTTCAGATGAATACATTTAATATAAGATATTTGATATAAAATTTGGTAGCTATAACACTTAAAAATGTTGTAATTTTGTATTGTTAAACCCAAAAAAAAGTTATAATATTTTAATAGATTTTCTTCAATTCAAAAACTACAATTTCTATTTGTCTAAAAATAAGAAACAATCATTTTGAGTGCAGTGTCTTAACCCATCACATCCAACGACATCTCTTAATCTTCATAGTGACGCAACTTTTTTGTTGTTTGCCTAACTTTAAATTATCTTTATTTTATCATCAAATTGGGACTATTTTAAGCGCTCAAAAGTTGTGTTACCTGTCATAGAAAATTGTTGGACGTGTATTTAGCATTAGCATTATCATTAGCATTAGCATTAGCAATAGCATAAGCATTATCATTAGCATTAGCATTAGCATTAGCATTATCATTAGCATTAGCATTAGCATTAGCATTAGCATTAGCAATAGCATTAGCATTATCATTAGCATTAGCATTAGCATTATCATTAGCATTAGCATTATCATTAGCATTAGCATTAGCATTAGCATTAGCATTAGCATTAGCAATAGCATTAGCATTATCATTAGCATTAGCATTATCATTATCATTAGCATTAGCATTAACATTACACAGTTGCTACTAAAAGTTAATAAAAGCCAACAAATATTCTTATTTAAAGTATGTAAAGTAAAGTACAACTTTCAAATCGTTTTGTTTTTAAACAAAATTAGTTGCTGCACTAAAATGAAAAATAAAAATTTCCAACATTTGTTAAATTTATTTTTATGATTTTTGAGTGGGAGCTGCTGATGTAAAATTTTTTTAAACCCGCTTGGTTAAGGTCTTTACAATGTTGTCCATTCCAGTTTTTAACCTTTTTCGTTGAAAACCTTGAAATTTTCAAAAAAAAAAAGACGCCGACGCAACGTCAACACTTCTTACAAAAAGTATATTTATTTAAAATTATTTTGTTAACTTCATTGTGAATTATTTAAATATTTTGCAATATTTATACACTCTGTTCGCTTTGGCCTCGCACTTGTTGGAGATTTCCAGAGAGTTGTATGAAAAACTGCTGACGAAGCTGTCAGCCTGGCTAAAAAGGTTTCCCATTTCTGGCTAAGATATCATAATGTGCTAATTATCTGATCAATTGTGACACCTGTTTTTTTTTATATGTCCCCAGGCCTTGTCTACCTCACTCACTCACAAGCTGTTTCCTCTGTGTCTCTGTTCCCCCCTCTCCCTCGTGTCTGTAAACTGACCCGATAAATGGCAATTTGTTGTTGCAGCTGTTTGTCACTTTCTTTGTCATATTTCGGTTGCATGTGAATTTAACTGTTTGTCGCAAAAAAAAAAAACAACTCTTTCTCACAAACATCTCCAATTACATGCTATAAAATACAGAAAAAATAAATCCTCTTGAAATCTTAAAACCAACGAGCAGGCAGCTTGGCAAATAAACCTAAAAAGACCCTGTAGAAGTTAAAAATAAAGTTCTAGAAAAGTGTGTTTGTTTACACACTAATTTCAAAACTTAAGACAAGTTCTCATGGTTTGTGCTATGTCAACTTTTGATTATTTTTTGTGGGTCAATTAAAAGACATGGGAGCTGAAGGATTCGACTGTTTTGTTTGTCATATATTTAAGATACTTTTCAGTTATTTTCCAGATTACAGCTTTCGTCTGCCTCTGCACGGCCTCTGCTAGGCAACGAAAGTCTGTAAAAAGTTAACAGAATGTAAAGACCTTAAAAATAAACATTTTAAAAATATATATAAATAAATAAAAAATACTTAAAATTAAAAAATTATAAATTGACTTGCAACAAAATGAAGTGCGCATAATAAACTAGTCAAAGGGTATTTTTACCGAAATTGATCGGTTTAAATGAAGGAAAACACAAGAGTTTTGTCATTTTGGCCACAAAGGCGATTGCCTTAAGAGCACGTCAATATGTTTTACTTTAGTTTAGTTCAAAACTTAAAAAAATTGCGTTTTGTGCAGTCAATTTTCTGAGCTGAGCTGTAGAGTAGTGTGTGCTCCAAGTGTGTGAGTTCCCTTAACTTCTAGGCTAGCATGGCGTACTTAATGCCCTGTAAAAACAGTATTATAGTATTAGTAAATTAAATACTTTTGCACTAATAAAACTAAAAGTAAAATGAAAAAATGTTTTCATAAATTTGATAATTTTTGAAAATATTTAAATACTTAATAAATAATTATATTGCGATAGTTAAATATCCAGATAAATTTGAAACTATGCTGGCAACAATTTTGCATTGAAGTGACTGGCAAACTGTTGGTCTGTTGACAGTTTTGCGAGCATTTGTTAGCAATGCCTTTAAGCCAATAAGCGCATTTTGTTTGCAGCTCATTTGCTGTCTCTTTCATTTCGTTTGTGTGCATGTGTGCATGTGTGCATGTGTGTGTGTGTGTGTGTGAGGTTTTGGGTTTGGTTTTCTGTTTGAAATATGCCGTTTTCGCTGATTATGTCTGAGCATATTTCAAATATTTTGGGGTCTCATTAAACTTGGCAAGAAAGAAGCGTAGAGAGAGGCGGGAGAGCGGGTGGCAGTGAAAGGGGTCGCGAGTGGAAAATAAATCAAATTTTGTTATTCCGACCATTGTTGAGAGCATTGTTTTATTGCGTACCCAATTGATTGACCCACAAAACTGCAGCAGGAACAGCAACAAAACAAAGCGTGTGCCGCTAGCAACACACACACAAACACACACACACACACACACACCTACCCAGGCGATATGAATGTGTGGTGTGTGGTGTGTGTGCTCCAAAAATTTTGTGCATTATTCTAATGCATTTTTATTGACAATATAATCGCATTGCAAATTTTGATGCAAACAGCAGAAAGGAAGCTTCGATATGGGCATCAGTAGCATCGCCATCAGCATTGACATGCTCATTATCATTATCATTATCATGATCATCATCATCATCATCGTCAACGTGGCATAAATAACAATAATAACAATAACAGTTATCCTATATCGTACAGTGTGTTATCTCTTTATGGGATTTTGTTTCTGCTCCTGCCTAGTCCGCTATCAATCCATATACCCCTTGCGGCGCAGAGTTCAAGGGTATGCTGTAGGTAAGAGCTAGAAAGAGACATGTTCATTTCATATAGCATATATATTCTTGAACAACAGCTAGGGGCGTGTCGATTTCTGTACCTGGAGACTAGTAGAGCTAAGGGGGCAAGTGAAATCGCGATTTTTGCTGTTTCTACGAATAGAAAAAGTCCACTTTTATGAGTAATAAAACATGCTAATGAAGTTTCAATCAAATCAGGCTACTAAAGCCTACAGCTGCCAGAGGAAAACCTGTTAAAAATAAGCTCTGAATATGATTTGTCCTATATCTGCTATGGCAACATAAGTCTGACTTTTAAAACCTATCACATTTAACACCAGTCAGCTATATTTTTCTTATATCTAAACTCATTAATGGGTATCTCTACGTCGCGCATTGATTAGACACATTTTTTTTATGTGTTTTCCCTTTGGGTGGCAATATGCAGAGTGGCTTTTTCACACAATGGCTAAAATCAGCAGGCGGTCAACAATTTGAATTTGGGCAAATTACATTGCACAGCAACCAATCAATGGGAGATGCGGCATGCAGCATGCAGCATGCGGCATGTCGAAAAACGTACAGAATGGGGCAGCATAAAGCATGTGCCATGTGGCTTGAGTTGTGTTTCGGTTATATTTTGTTTTGTTTCTTTTTTTTTAAGGGGCACGACAGTCAGTCATTGCTCATTTAAATCGCTGTCGCGTTGAGTGGCATTCAATCCTTGACACGCTGCATTGCAGCAGCCGCTGCCCCTCTTCTCCCTCCTAACCCCAAACCCTTTTCATTTTTTGGCAGACCAAACTAATCACACTTTTTTGTTAGTGTCATTGCCACCATTCCCAGTTCAATTTGAAAACGGGTGCAATTTTCAAAAATTTCCATTCACATTTCCTGCTTAGTTTGTTTTCAATTTCAATTCCATTTCTGCTTCTGTTACTTCATTTGATTACGATTCCATTTTCACTTTGTAGAGTTCTCTTTTGGAAAGTAGTACGTTCTTTTACTGAGATTGTTTAGTAGAAATTTTGACAGGTTTTCACTTGTATCTGTTTCAAGGGAAGCTTCTCATTGAGAGGTTGAAACCATTTTTCTCAAAACAAGGTTTTCCAATCAAATTTCTTGGGGAGGACTCGATGTTTTCAGCCGATTTACTTTATTTAACGACTAATTATGCCTTATACCTAAATTCAGCATTAGAAAATTGTTTAATTTAAAAAAAAAAAAATTTCAAAGTGAAAAATCAGTTGAAAAATCACATTTTTCTTGAAGTGCAGTCAAAGTTTTAATTTGTTTTGGAAATTTCTGAGAATATTTTTATATTCCTTAAAATGTATTTTTGAATTGCATTTTTATTTTTATTGTTTTTCATTTAAAAACATTTTTATATAATTAAGATTTTTCATTTAAAAACATGAAATGCATTTCTTATCTTGGAACATAATTTTTAAGTTTTTAATTTCTATTTGCACTCAAATTCCTTACATTTTTCAATTATTGTTGAGTTTATTTTGCATTTCAATCTGCTGCAAAAAAACAAAATTCGCTGACAAAGTAGTATCCTTGAAGTCTTTTTATATTGGATTAAAAGTTAATACCTTTTGCCTATTTCAAGCTAATTTTACACCTTTGTTGTGGCGTGTTTTAATGGAAATTTATAAAATGTGTTTAAAAATATATTAAGATTGTTTTGCACATATTTTGTGCCTGCTGTGAATATTTTTTTGGTGACTCGTCCACACATCGAGCTTTCACTGTAGTGGCGATAACAAATTGTGACTCAGCTATTGCTAGTTTTTTCTTCAAGTGTTTTTTTTATGTTTTTTTGTTCTTTGCTCTTTTTTTTGCTTACCCCCGACAAAAGCTAATTGTTAATTGCAATATTTAAAAGTGTTGGAGTTGTTGCAATTGTTATAAAACAATGCCAACGTTGGAATTTAATTGCCAAGGAAATTGGAATTCTGGTACAAGCAACGGTAAACCTTGCCTACGATAAACGCTGCTTTAAGTATTCTAAAGTTTTCTACTCGTACAACTTTGTAGAAGTATTTTGAGTTTGTTTGTTCTTTTTTTTCAGTTAATTTTAGTGGCACACTCAATAAATTCTTGCTGTGATTTGCTGTTGTTCGCTTTGGCGCGCATTTCAATTAGCATTGTGCCACTTGCCACAACAGCAACAGCAACTGCAATAGAGTTAGAGTAAAGAAACCAAAGCTCAATAACAACAATAAAAGAAAATTTTAACGGAAAACACAAACACACGCACACACACAGGCACACACACACAAATGTGTACAAAACGCAATCAACTCTAAATTTATTCTATTGACGCTGTGTTGCAATTAAAATTTCTGTATTTGTTGTTGTTGTTCCCGTTGTTGTTGTTGTTGATTTGTGACCTGCGTTGCATTTTGAGCAGCCATAAATAATATTTCTATTAATTGACGTTTGTTTCATTGTTGTATTTTAGTATTGCAAGTTGTTGTTGCCAGTGTTAAGCAGTTATTAGGCAACTAATGAGCTTACAACACTCTCTCATACACACACACACACACACACACATACGTGCATAAACACAAAACACCGCGGGCACTTGCAACAACTACTACAATTAAACAAAGTTGCATCAACTTTCATAGTACAACAAATTATGCACAACTTAGTACTGCATTCAATGGGCCAGTCTGAAATTTAGTTGTTTGGGTAACTAGGGTGCACCTTAATGCACTGTAAAATTATATAATAAATAAAAATAATAAGTAAAAAAATAAAACCATTTTATAAATATTTAATACAAATTTTAAATATTAAACAAAAAATATTAAATAGGTACTAAAAAAATATTAACATAAATATAAAAAAATGGTAAAATATTTATGTAAAAAATATATAAATATATATATAAAAATTAAGAAAAAAAAAAAACATAAAATATTTGAGATATAAATAAATAAAATAATAAATAAATCCATTAAAAAATTTAAACAAGAAAACACGGTTATCTTCGGCTCGCCGAAGATTAAATACCCTTGCAGTCATGAATATTGCATTAATTTGGTTTTAATAACCGATTGTTCCTATGGGAGCTATATGATATAGTGGTCCGATCTGGCCGATTTTTACATATGAACTGCGTGCAGAGAGAATACAGGCCTGTACCAAATTTCATTAAGATAGCTTTAAAACTGAGAGACTAGTTCGCATAGAAACAGACGGACAGACGGACATGGCTATATCGACTCGACTGTTGATGCTGATCAAGAATATATATACATTATGTGGTCGGAAACGTTTCCTTCAATGCGTTACTAACTTCGTGACAAAAACAATATACCCTCTGCAAGGGTATAAAAAAATTAAACACCAAAAAAAAAAAATATTATAATAAATATAAAATAATAAATAAAAAAATGTAAAAAAAAAAATTAAAAAATTAAAATTAAATGGTAAATATAATTTTAATTTTTGTTTTCGACTAGGCAATCTTTCTTCTTCTTTTCTTTCAAAGCAATTCAAACTATAAAAACCCAAATTTTCAATTAAAATCATTATAAAATGTATGTATCAATCAATCAGTATATGTTTTTAAAAATTCTAGAAATGAGTCGCAAACTTTTCGTCTTTCAAGTGGATTCTTAAAAACACACATTTTTTGCCTTCAATATTTTATGCAAAAAAAAGGCATAAAATTCAATTTGTGGTTAACAAAAACTTTAAATTTACAATAAACTAAACAGAGCTTATGTTTTACTTCTCTCTTCTTTGTTATTCTTCTTAAACTTCTGTTTGCTTCTTCAACTTGCTTTGTTCGCATCCTCTGACTTTTGCCGTAGTTACAGGTAGCAATTGATTTGTGCCCTGTAATTAATATGCCAGAGAGGCACACACCACTTGGTGCTTGGTATGGGCTGTCAAGCAATAATTGTTGGTCCGACTGACTGACTGATTGACTGCCATTGCAACACCAAACGATCAAGGCCGACTAGTTGCAACAACAACTACAACAAAAACCAGAACATGAACATGAGCAACTGGAAATGGGTTTCAATCGCTGCGTACCTGAGGCTTATTGGTCACCTTTTACCACATTTGCATAAGCTGCAAAAGAATATTCATCGAAATCCAAAAACTAAAAAAATTGAAATTTATAAACTGTCAGTTAAAGTGTATGAGAAGTTTAAATACTCTACAAATACACGGTCTAATATAAAGCTAATTTTTTAAATTGTTTGCTAATAATTTTCAATAAGTTTACTAACGAAACTTAATTGTATGCCATTTAGCTAATGAAAAACAATTTATGAATTTTAATTAATTGGATTTTGTTAATAATAAATGAGCTATGAGCTATGAGCTTTGCATTGATGTGAGGCACTCCCAAAAATTAAATGAGTTTTATTTTTACAAGCTGATCACGTGTTTGACAACCATGTGATAATTCAACTTTTTTGAGGGTATCTGAAAAATATTTACAAATTTTCTTATGGGTGTAATACGCCTAGAGAACTCGTTACGGGCCAGGTGCAAATTGACTGCAGTCCAAGCCATAGTGGTGTGTGTGTGTGTGTGTTAGGGACTGTGTGCGTGTATGTGTGTCTGCGTCGCAGCTATCATCAGACATTTCCGGCCATTTCAAGCAGCCCAGTCATAAGAAAAAACAAGAGGCGAACACTGAATTCATGCAGTTTTGAAAAGATCAAGTTAATTAGGAAATTATTGAAGCATTTTATAGAGCTGCGATTTAAAATATTATATAAAATTAATAATTAAGTTAATTTTTTATTATTAATTATTTGAAAAAAAAAAATTCTATTTTAAAAATGAATTTTTAATATTAATTCGTTGTTAAAAAAGAATTTTTTTATTTAACTAATTAATAATAATTATTTCAATTTAATTAATGTATTAGTTAAAGGCTCTTTACATTAAATACTGTGCTATATAAATTTTTAAAAAATATTTTTAAATTTTGAGAGCGAAAAAGTCGCTTCCACTTCTGTAACATTTGCATGCACTGTGCTCCTGCTGGGCTGTTGGTGCAGTATGCAGAGAGTAGGACAGGCAGAGACAGAGACAGAGAGAGAGAGGACAGAGACTCACACACATGTGGACACAGCTGCAGAGTCGCGTTAGCGCCTATTGTTGGCATTTACCTTTTAGACTGTTTGTTCCTAACTCCACTTGGCTCTCTTCCTCACTTGTTTCCCCTGTCTCCGCTCTGACTGTCTGCTTCTTCTACCGTCTCACAGGTAGCTGGCTACCCTTAACTGTGTATCTTCCTCTGCTCCTGTCACTGGCCTGTTACTTACCTCTGACCACATGGACCGACCACTAAACTGAACTTCGTTCCCTCGGTCACTCACATTGCTGTTGTTTGGCTTTGGCTTTAGCTTCTTTACTTCACTTCTTTTTTTTTTTTTTTTTTTTTTTTTTTGGTATTGGCCCCATGACAATATGGCGTTTAGATAAACGAGTTAGCACTGCGCCAACTTGGCTATCTGCCTCTCTCTATCTCTAACTTCAGCTGCTCATTTTGAACATTCTCGCATTCCAGCTCCGACCATAAATATCTTATAATGATGTACAAAATGTCAATTATCAGCATATTTGCTCTTTTTAATTGTCGTTTCATTAATTTATATAATTAAGTAATAATATAAAAGCTTATTAATCATTTCTTTGTTCTTTTCTTTTTAGGTAAGTTTCTTCTCTACATTTACTGACTCAGACTATGTGATGACTCGAACTAAATATAATAACAAGTAAGATTTAGCTTATACAAATCAAAGTAAAGATTTAACTATGTTTTATCTCTTTGATTAAAATATTTGAATATTTTTTTAAGCACGAACGATTCTTTTTTTGCAGCTATCAAAATTGTTTTTTTAAATCTTTGAAGTATAATTTAAATTTATTTTATTTTAACTTAAACTTTTAATTGCACAATTAATCAAATTTTAATACATAAAATGTTGCTACATTTTTAACAATATTTTATGTGAATATAGTAAGTAGTAAGAAAGAATCCTGTGTATAAATAGTGTGAAATTGTAGCAGTTAAAAATTCCTTTATAAGTTAAAATAAAGTTTTATTTCCAAATTTCTACAGGGTTTCGCTTAGTTGACTACACTCGATTGTATTCTCTTTTCTATTTAATTGATTTTTATTAAACAATTGGAATTATTTCTGGTCTGAATGCAATATTAATTGGCCATGGCACTTGGCGAAATGCCAAAAGTTTTTTTTATTTAGATAATTGCATTTTGATAAATCAATTTTTAAGCTTTTTCCACGTTTACCTTTAACACGCCCCGAGAACTGCTCAAATGGCACATGTCAGGCAAACAATGCTGCCTCGGTAAGTGCCTTTGGCATGTCCTCGGGTAGCGCTCTCTCGCTCTACTCCACCTCTCTTTCTCTGTCTATCTGTGTTTTTATATATTTTTGTTTTCGTAGACCTTTTGAACTCTGTTAATGCCAATAGTTGTGGCATTTATTTACGGCTTCTAACACGCCTGCACGATGGCTCAAATCGTTAGCGTTGGCGCAAAGGAGCAGAGAGTAGACTGACAGAGAAATAGACAGAGATGGAGATAGAAATGGAGATAGAGTGTTGTAGCAGGAGAAAGGCGCATAATTTTTAGCACTTGCAATGCTAATTTTATTATGCACATATTTTATATTCTTTTACACGCCTTATCAACTTAACATGGACTTCAATCTGAGCAACGCCCCCGACCGCAAGACCCCCAACTACCTACACCACGCAACTTCTACTTTGTTACCTGTGCAATCATCGCTCTCTACACACCTTGGGCTTGCATTTTTCTTTTTTGTTGTATTTGCTCATTTTCTGCTGTGCAGTTGACGCTTTTAAATATTAAATAAGCCTGGCTAAAACAACGACAACAACAATAAAAACTCTTGTGCACGTTGCCAACTCTTTTGTCAGCCCTCGCTGTCCACGTCGTGCCCCCATCCACTCAACTGGCGTTTGCCATTCTGTTTGCATGCTGACCCAACTCTCTATCGCTCCTTTATTTCTCATTCTCTGGCTTATCTTGGCCCTCTTTCTGCTGGCGCTGCAGGTGGCAGACGGGGCAAGACTTGCGGCTTGCTGACAAAGTGCCAACGTTGCCATCACTTGAGCCTCAACTGCGTCTAGAGTGCGACGAAGACGACGACAATTGCAACAACTTTCGTCTCATCTCTGATGCTTGGCTCGCTGTTTGCATGCCACTGCGGCATGCACCATCATTGTGGCCACTCTTTGTTGTTAAGACCTCGTACGCAAGCATTTAGATGGGTGTGCTAGGGTTGTCTAAAGAGAAAATGAAAAAAATGTAAGAAATCAGCGTAACTTGGTAACTAGTGAAGCTAACGGCCAACAGTTGTTCAGACCAAATTCCAAATTGGCTGATAAGTTTTACTACTATCTAAGCTGGCTATAGTGTGAGTGATTAGCTGCACTCCAGCGTGGTCTTTTAAAGTTGATACACTTCACTAATGCATTTTTATACTCTCTTTTTCTGCTAGTCTTTTTCATAGTCTAGGGATTTTGTTCCCTTCTCTCAGCTCCTTTCACTTTTTTCGTGCTGTTTTCCGCCCACTTTTCAATTTACTGTTTGCCTTGTTATTGTGTTTTATGACGCCTTTATGTATGCTACAATTTATATTCATTTCCATCCCCTTCACCCACTGCGATTTTCCCACTGATCCAACGGAATTAGCTGCCTAACGGCACTTTTAATTTTTCGCATGTTTTCTTGACCAACACAGATAAAACGTAAAGAAGAAAAGCGTGGCAAACAAAAGGCACAAAACTCACAAAAGGCTTCCAATGACAAAAGATCAAATAGAATTGAAATTGAAATGGAAATTATTATTGTTATTGGAAAAGGAAGTAAAACAAAAGATGGAAATATTTTCAACACATACACAGTGTTGGTAAAGTTTGCTAAAAATATTTGTAAAAAGAAAAGACAATAAAACAAGTAAGTGAGGCTAGAGTCGAACGAGTCGACTGTAAAAGACCCCGTACTGCCGTTAGTGCGCATTTTCCTGATTTATGCTATGGGAGTTATAGGCTATAGTTGTCTGATCTGTATAAAACTTGGTGAGGATAGCTATAGTGGTACCATACTTGTACTGTGTAAATTTGGTCACGATAGCTTTTTTAGTTTCGAAGTTGCAGTGTAATGAAAATAGTTTTTTACAATTTGCGGTGGCGGTAGTGGGCGTGGCAAACCTTTGAAATAAACTTAAGCTGCCTGACATATAGACGGGCTTTCATTCCAAATTTTGTGGCTCTAGCTCTTGTAGTTTAAAAGATCCAGGTGTTCTTCCAAACAGCGGACAGAAGGACATTGCTATATCGACTCGTCTGTTGCTGCTGATCAAGAATATATATACTTTATAGAGTCAGTCTCGCCTCCTGCTGCCTGACAAACCTAAAAGACCCCTCCACTCTTTTTTGGCCTACGGGGTCTAATGAAACATTCAGTAAATTGTAGCAAAAGCAATAATCATGTAATAAAATTACACAATTTGAAGGGATTATGAAAAACAATTAAAATAATAGTATTGACACATATGGAATAACAATAAATATAAAACATTCTTTTGACCTGAAACAATATTGCACTAATGCAATGCTGATTGTATTTCAATACTTTGTTAATTGAGTTCAACAAAAGGATTTTTTTGATTTATCAAAAACTCTATTTAAATTATGGGTAAAACGATTCACAAGTTTTTTTTTAACCTCAACGAAAGCGATTCGTTAATTGTGGAACGTGTGAGTAATACACTGAAAAAAAGTGATAAAAGAATGGGAATGTGAATGGGAATGGGCATGAGAATAAAGCCAATGCATTTAGAACGCTTATCATGAAATATAAATAAAGGGGGCGGCGGGCGTGGAGAAATATTGTTGTGCTCCAGTTTTTTTAATTTCCATTTATAAATACAGTAATTCAGTTGGTAAACGAGCAAACAAACAACAAAAGCACTGGGTCTACAGGGTCTACAAAATGTTTACTCGCAGTTGTTGTTGCACTTGTTTATAATTAGTACTTTGTGGCATGAAATTTGTCGTTTGTTAATTTTGGGTCTTGTTGTTGTCTGTTGTTGTTTGTTGTCTTTTGGTTTTATTATTTATTATTATTACGATTAGTAGTCAGTCAGTTTGTCTTTTGGCCTTTATCAGCTAAAGTCGACTCGAGTGTAGAAACCCTAAAAAAAAAATCCGTTTTAATACCTGTGCAGGTATTGCTATGGCAACCAGCTTTTGGCACTCCATGTTGCCGTCATAACAATAATGGCCCAAACATACAGAACATGAAAAGTAGAAAAGTCGAGTATGCTCGACAATCAGTTACCTTGTTTATAAGAACACGAAAAAAGAGCAATTCAGTGTTACTAAGCTTACAGTGTTGCAAAACGTTGTTAATCACCTTATGTGCTGAGCTGCAATATTTACTAGATTTTGCACAAAGCCAGCACACCCCTTTGTGCCCCAGTTCAATGGGTTCCAGCCATTATTATAATGCTCCCAAAAGCAACAATTGCAACTTATCGCTGCGAGTGTGAGTTTTGAATTCTGTGTGGTTATTAGCCATTAGGGAGATAGAGAGGGTGTATGAGGGGGGTGGGTGCTCTAACGTTGCCTGTTGTACAGTTAATGAGCGTCATGTGCGCCCGATTGCTAAGCACTTTGCTTTGCTTATCGTTTATCGGTTATCAAAACACAGAAGTCGTTCTCTTTCCACCTGTTTCTCCCCACGCCAACTGATTTAGCCTTCCCCTCCCCCCTTTGCCCGCTACTAGAAATAGTTGTTCAATGTGGTTGCGATGATGGATGTTGCACTGAGTTCAGTTAATACCAACTTGAAGGTTGTGTCGCAAGCCCAAACAAAAAGTGGGACAAAATAAATGAATTATAAAAAGAACTAAAAAGTTTCTCATTACATTCTGAAGATTTGATACTCTTATAAATCACAGCTAGATTCTTAAATAAGAAGTTTTGTATCTGTGAAGTTCATTATCAAAGTGTTTTGATGAGCAAATTGAAAAATTTGTTTAAAGATATTCTATATTTTTATTTTAATATTATTATTATTTTTTTTTGTAATTTAAATTTTATTTAAAATATATATTTTTATTTTATTATTGTTATTATATTTTTTTAATTTTATTATAATTATTTTTTAATTTTATTATTATTATTTTTTTTTAATTTTATTTAAAATATACATTTTTATTTTATTGTTATTTTTATGATTTTTAAAATTTTTTTTTTGTTTAATTTTTTTTTTTTTAAATTTTTTTTTTTTTTTTAAATTTTTTTATTATTTTTTAATTTTTTTTTATTATTTTTTTTAAATTTTATTATTATTTTTTAAATTTTATAATTTTTTTTTAATTTTATTTAAAATATATATTTTTATTTTATTGTTATTTTTATGATTTTTAAAATTTTTTTTTTTTAAATTTTTTTTATTATTTTTTAAATTTTTTTTATTATTTTTTTTTTTAATTTTATTATTATTTTTTAAATTTTATTATTTTTTTTTTTAATTTATTTAAAATAAGTTTTGTGCCCCCTAGGAGAACATGCCCCCTAGCTAACCTAACTATCATTTAATTAATAATTTTTAATCCATAAAATACAAATTAAAATTTTATAAAATTTACAACTAAACAATAAACAGTCTAAAATTAATGTTGAGCCTTTTTTTCTGTTTAAAATGACTCAACCTTGCCGTATAATATGCATAACAGACTCATCGAGAATACTTGCATACCCTTTGCAAGAGTATTTAAATTTATCAAGTCGTTACCTGTTTGCTTGCAGCTTTTAGCCCGCTTGCTTAAGCTTAGTTGGGTTGCCATGCCATTGGCATGAATCATGCATATTGATCTCAAAACTCTCTCGACTCTCAGCTGAGTCACAATTTTGGCTTTTGCTTTGCGGTTGCTAAGTGCAGGCCACGCCACTGCTTAAAGCCAGCTTTTTTTTATTTTATTTTTTTAAATTTTATTGGGTTTTGCTTTGTGTTGACCAAGCGGACAAGAAGCGGAAATGTTAACAACGAATGGGCCAAGAAACTGTATTGGCATAATAATTATGAGTGATTTTAAAGTCTTTCTACTTTGTCGCGTTTAGTGTTTTATTATGCAAAGCGCCATCTAGCGTTTGTGGTTGGCATATTAAACATAAAATTATCATTTTATTTATGACTTTATTTTGGCCATCGGAAAACGCGTCATAATAAACATGGCTTCTAATTGCATTTCATTTACACAATTCAATTGTTTTTGGCCCGTATTTAGATATCTCAGCTGGAAACAAATAAATTATGCAGTTAATTAAATTAGAATTAAACAAAATACATCAAATATTTGGCTTTATTGCATGTATGTTACTTTAAAGCATTCAACTTCCGTTTTGCATTTAGTTTAATAGCTTTGTTTTAATTAGTGTTAAGTGATTGGCTTTTAAGGCATTAGCTTAAGGGTTTAGTGCAATTGGCCAAGCTTTTAGATTAATATTAGTTAAAACTGTTATGTTAATTAACCTTTTTATAACAATTTTAATTTGAAATGTCGGAATAAAATCAAGTAAAATTCGACTCAATGGCTGAGTCACAGAACTAAGCTTAATTCATAATAAATTTGCATTAAACTGAACGACTTCTGTGTCTCAGACTTATATCCATTAATTGATACCTTTCCATTGTATTATTCCCCATAAGTTTTCCTGGAAAATCAAGTTGAGTTGTTCCCTTTAGTTTTCCGAGAACAATTTGCATTTGGCACTGATTTGATATTAATTTAATTAAAAACCAGCTGCTGCAAAATTGCATTTAAAGCAATCATAATTCAATTTGGCGCTATGAAAATGCAATTCAGTTAGATTATAACGGAATTAAAGAATTATTGTTTATATGGAAACCAATTCAGTGTGTGTGTGTGTGTGTGTGTGTGTACTTGGCTCATGTCTAAGGGCTTTACTTGTGTTTGTAATATGTCACAAGCATATTATAAAATAATAGTGCCTTCATTATGTTGATGGGAATGTTTTATATTGCATTAAAATATAATTTTTCCAACTTGTCGCATTCGCTAATGCCAACCAAAATGTTTCTGATCCCACTGTACATCGAATAATGGTTACACGGGGTGAAATGCACTTGCATAGGGTGATTGCGGTTAAAGTGGTTTTATTTGTGGTTATTCTGGCTCTATTAGTATGTCAAATTCAGTGACAGATTGCATTTTCAATGTGCACTTGTCCCCCACCCCCCTCCGTTGCTCTGAAATTTCACCTGTGTGATGAGTAAGCAATACATTAATTGCTTAACTGATTGCCGATTAAATCAGGTGCATGGTGGTAATGCAGAAAAAAACATGTGGCAGCTAATTTAATTTGTTAATACATATGGCAGAAAAGTGCACTCTTTTAATTAGCTTTAAAATAATATTAAATTACTTTGTTGCAGGGAAATTTATGTGTTACTTAACTTAGACTTGTAGTAAAATATATACTTAATTTAGAAGCATTATTAAGACTTGTTTTTAATGATTATTTGCCACACTTTTTTATGATTCCGTTGATTTTTCACTTGAAATCTTTAGGTCTGTCTACTGATAATGCTGATTGCTACTCTTTGTTAAGCCTATAGGAAACAGTTTTGAACAAGCTGTTTGCTGTGACACATCTCACCTACTGCTGACCTAAGCTGAAGCACTAATTAAACAAAAAACAATTGTCTTGTTAGTGAACTGAGTGCAATTGTCCTAGCTAATTGCTATAAGACTCTGTTAGATTGAGCTTTTCATAATTTCGATTAAGCTAGTCCGCTTGTTTTAACCCACTTAATGCTAATACTCCCCCAGCTAATTCCCCTGCATTCTTAGCCCATCGCTTATCGAGTTGTTATGCTCGCTATTTGTATTTTATAGTTTGTGTGCCTCCCGCCACCGCCATCGGAACGTTTGGCATTTGTTTTGGAATGCGCGTTGCCCGCTTCATGTTCCAAATTCCTTAATCTCCCCCAGTTTCGCGTTTAGTCCAAAGTTGTTGGTTGCCTTTTTTTTTCGTTTTGTTGTTTGTGTCGTTTTGGTTTCTGTTTCATCTTTTGTTTCGTTTCGGTTTCCGAGTGCATGTGTGGCCTATGTCAACATTGACTCGGCTACTACTCAATAAAGTGCGTTCATAGGGTATTATCAAAGTTGATTCATTTTGTGGATTTGCTAACTTTTTGTGCTTTGTTGCGTTTCAAAATAATAATATAAAAATATATAAATATTTCAGCCAAAAATTTAATTTTTACTTATGGAATCTTTTTACAGAATTTACATAAAAATACAGCAATATATTTTATTTAAATTTAATATACGATTAATTTCCAAGGAATTATTAACAAAAAAAATAGGTTTATCAAGTTAAAAAACTACGTTTAAAGTGTCTTAAAAAAATAATTTTATTTTTATAAAGCGTTTATTCACTATTTTTAGCCAACAAAATATAATAAATGTGTGTAAAAATGCATTTATGATGTTTCATGTATTTCGCTACAGGGCATTTGCACGTCGCATACTTACGCCGCTGTCAATGAGCTTACGTCTTCATTCTTATTGTTGTGATTTTCGCTTGAGTTTTAGGAGACGCAACTTTTGCCCGATTCACGTTTTTATTATAAACTTTCGTTTCTCTGCTCTTTTATCTTCTTTGTGTCTTTTGTTGTTGTTGTTTTTGTTATTGTTGTAGCTGCTCTGCTTTTATACAATGTACCGCGATTATTATTTCTCTTCATTTTACTCTTCTTTTTTGGGCTGCACTTACATAATTACTCACTATAGGTGTATGTGTATGTGTGTGTGTCATTGTGTGCGGCAATTATTGTGTTGTTTGACTGTTTTTGTGCCATTTTGTTTACCGTTACAACAACTACAAAAACAACAAGCAAATGCGACAAACTACAGTTCATATGACAATTGGTTTTCATGCAAGAGAGAGGGATACGCTGTGGGAAAGAGAGTGTAGGGGAGGTGGAGGAGGAAAAGAAAAAGAGAATGGGAGAGGATGGCAGGCAGTCAACTGCTAAATCGAAGTTTAAGTGGCCACACCAAAGTCGCTCCAATTTTTCATTTAATTTTGACTTGCCAACAACTTTTGTTCCCACTCCATACCATTCCATTCCATTTCGTTCCGTTCAATTTCATTCCGATTCGTGCCTCTTACTTTTTGTTTTATTCCCTGCTGTTCCATCCCTCTCTCTCTCTCTCTGTCTCTTTTCGCCAACAATAAAAGTTATTTTCTGTTGTACTTTGTATATATTTTATGCGCTGCGCTTTCCACTTTGTTCCTGTCTTCTGTCTGCACATCTTCTTAATTAATTTGACATAAATTGCAAGCATATCGCACACACTCGCTCACACACACACACACTACCATACACACATTACACGAGTGAAAACACACACACAGAGAGCGAAAAAAACATTGGCATTGTTCTGACTTTTGTCTACTTGGCCAACGACTTAACTACTATAGTTGCCGTCTGGCACAGTGCATGCCAAAAGTTTGCATTCAACTATATTGCTTCCCCGAGTAGTGTGTGTATGTGTGTGTGTGGGTCGCTGTCTCTGTCTGCCTGTGACTACTGAATGCAGACAAGTTTCAAGCTAGCATCTGGTCAATTGCTTTAACTTTGAAATGCTCGAGAAGGCAGAAAACTCAATGTAAATGATGATAAATACACATGCACTTGCACACACACACACACATACCTACATACACTTGTGCACATATTTATGCACATACATACATATTTATATGGCGCCACCTATTGTTCGAACCATACAGATTGCATATCTCAGTGGTTGCCTCTTCTCTCAAAACAAATATGTATTATTATCATCAACACATGAACGTGTATATACATATATATGTATGTGTGTATTTGTTTTTCCATCAGACGTGTACACTCGATGCTTAAAAATAAAAGTAAATAAATAAATAAAAAACAATTTAAATGAAGGAAATGTTTCGATTTTATTTTTGGTTCAATTGATTTCGTAAATAGCAGTATTTTTACGGGTAAAATGTTCGACAACTTCAATTTACCTCGTTTCTTTTTCCTTCCGATTTTTTTATGTTTTTTTCTGGTAGTTATTTTAATTGTTTGTTGATTACAGATGTCAATGGGAAAATGTTTTCAAATATCTAGCGAAATTGTAATTTATTTTTGCATAAATCGGCGAACATTGTTTTTAAAAAAATATTTGTTATAAAAGTGTTCCATTTCCATTCGTTCAATGCTGATTTGTTTCAGTTCCAAGCGTTTCCTTAAACCTGAACTTAACGAAAATTATTCAAGTGCCATATAATTACAGTGGCTCACACCTTATTTGATACAGTGCATTTAACAAACTTTCTGTTGCTGTAACTCAAAAACTATAAACAATATTAACAAAATTAAAATTCTACATTTAAGAATAATACTTTCACTTCAGTAAACAAATGTTTTTATTTCATAATTCATGTTGTTTAACGGCAATAAAAAACAAAAACAAAAAAAAAGTCAAAAAAATCTCCAACAGCTTATTTGATACAGTCTTAATATTATACTTAAATTAAACGTTTATACTAATTTTAATATTTTGTATGCCTTCCCCTAGTTTTGATTACAGCTACATATGTCAGACTGTAGCTCATTTCAAGCTGTTCCACCAACTGCTTGCATGCACTGTTTTGCTTTTCCAGCTCTTTTCAATTGTTTTTAGAAAGTTGCCAAAGAGCATAAGCAACATTTCAACACACAGACACACACACACTCGCTTACACCTGTAATTAGCTGACTAGAATATTGGCCCCTGTCTCCAATTTAGTGGGTGGGGTCACACTGCTGCCCCACAGTGTGGCAACTCTGGGAATTGATGGCAGCTGTTGACAGACGACAATTGTCTTTTCGTTTTGCTTGATGTCCATCGTTTTTGGTTGGGTGGTTTTTCACTTTTCCACGTTGGTTTATTAATTATGTGATTCAGCAATTGGCTTTTGATGTAGGGACTCCAACTCCCCCTTTCTCACAACGTCTCTCCATTCTAGACTTTCTGGCTGTTGTTGTTGCACTGATATCAAATTTGTTGTCTGATTTTCTGGGCCTTAAAAGTGGGCAGCAGCTAAAAACAATTGACCAAGTTTTCCGCTTTTCGTTGTTGGCTTTTTCACATTGTCTTGTGCATCATCATCATCATCATTATGGTCGTTATCATGATCATTACTATTATTTTGTGTGAAAGCCTTGCCGCCCACGTTTTCTCATTTTCCCGTTTGTGGTTTTCAGTTTTCTGTTTTCGGTTTGCACATTTGTTAATTTTAATGCCGTAATTTTTGTTTTTTGTTGTTTTTGTTGTCTTTTTCTTTTTTGCTGGCTTTGTTTTGTTTGCTTTCTACATAAGTTTGGAGTTTTCTTTTATTTCATTTCATTTCTATTAATTTTATGTTCAATTTCATTTTCAATTTCTGCTTTTGCTTTGCCTTTTGCCTTCCTTCTGTTGCTGTTAATTGAATGCCAACCAGGCGCTACATCGATGATAAGCCCAATTGTAAATATTTGCCCATTTAACTCAATTGAAAATTGCTTTATTCTCTTTTCCGCCCAACACCCGCCCACAACGCCCACTTTACTTTTTTTCTTCCGCAAAGTGCGAAATGAGCGACAAGAGTTAATGAAATGTAACAAACATTTCACAATGCATGCGCATATATAACTAGTACTCAGTGTGAAAAAAGACTGGGGGAGAAATTTGGTGAAATTTTCCTTTTTTTACAGCTGTTGAAGGCAAGTGTTAAATAATGTTATTTTTATACTGGTTGAGGCAGAGTCAGATAGATTTAAAGTGTGGACAGAGCTAGAAATAAATGCAACAAACTCAACAGTTTTAAGATAGATTGTGCTATTTGCGGTGTTTGACGTTTACAGTTAGTACTATCAATCATTTTACATTGTCGCAACGATATAGAATATCTAGAACAGAAGTTATGGCAGCTTAAAGTTACACTCGGCTAGCGTTCCTAAAAGTATGCAGTGGATTTTGTGCCACTCGACTTTCAAATGCATACGGCTACAGCTATAATAAATAAGTTGTTTCTTTGGACTCGAAATAAATGTTTAAAATAATCAATAAAATTTGGAGAAAAGTTTTCAACACAGTCGAGTCACTCTACTTACAGGGTATATTCTAATCGTTTTGTTTGCATTACATTCAAAGTAAAAGTTGAACTTTTAATTGAGCACAACCCGCATTTGACCCATCATTTAAATCCACTTCTTTCTCCGTCACTTTTTTTTGCCGTCTTTCGGTTTAAGGCACATTATTGCCGTCTCTTTCTTAGTGTTTGTGTCTCCTCAAAAGTTGGCTGTAGATTTCACGGAAATTGCAGTTCTCTTAGCAACAATCTTGAGTTCTTTTCAAAACAAACTTTTGTCAGCACTTTGCTTTAATTGACCCCAAAGCGTTTTGCCCACCTGAAATAACGGTGCGCTCGTTTAAGCCGTGCCACGCCCAAGCTGCGCCCCCCTATTACCAAAAAAAAAAAAAAAAATTATATAAGTGCGTTAACTAAATGCGCGACTGGGGGCGTTTATTATAATTGTTTGTTTTGTTTTGTTTTCTTTGGATTGTTTTTGTTTTGTTTAGTTGTTGTCAACTTGCTTTAGATTTAATTTCTATCTATGTAAATTATTGTTGTTGTTTGTGTCGCTGTATTTATTTAAAATTTGATTGCGTTTAATTATAATTTCTTGTTTTTTTTTCTTCCTTCTGCTTCCCACTGATTTTCTTACAACATTCTCCAGTTCCATTTCGCCGTTAAAGTTTATTTTTTTTTTAGCTTTTCTCAGTTGGCCAACGCATTTTATGTGCATTTTCTGCTTTTTCGCCATGGCGCAAATATTTACTTTGCATATCGGTTGCCTTTTACAGCATACGCACACACACACACACACACACACACACACACACACACACACACACACACACACACACACACACACACACACACACACACACACACTCACACAGACACCCACATACAGTGCCTGAGACTTGTTTACTTGCTCGACTTTCCGCGCAACTTCTTTCAATGACCTTTTTCAATTACAAAAAAAATATATAGAAAGTTTATTACAGAATCTTTTTTTTTTTTTTTTTTTTTTTTTTTTTTGAAATTTTCTTTTTGAATACATTTGTCAAGGGAATTAGGGGAATGCGTATACAGTTGGTTGAATTTTTTTCTAAATAAAATGTAAAGTAGTAGAAACATCTGCTGAGAGTTCTATATGCTGTATCTGTTGAGTCAAGTTACTTCCATATTTAACTTATCTCTTTTAACATTAAAGCAACTTATAACTACACTTTATATATAAAGTAGTTTGATTTAATGGAAGTTAATTCAGTTTAGTTAAGTTCTTCATACAAATACATAACTTATGTAGTCTAATTCCCATGACTTTACTGTTGATCTAGAACAAGAATATATAAAATTATAAGTCAGCCATGAGTGGATTATGTACATAATACTCCCCTTAATACTTCACATTTGCAATGTTTTTATACTTTTTGATTCAATTAGGTACACACATTTCCTACCTTATCTTAAGCTATTAAACGATAAGGACTTGAATAAGATAACATGAAAATTAAAAGGAAATCATAAATGTGTTTAAAAATAGAAATTTGTATTCCACTTGCATGCTGTGGAAAGTTTAGTCCCCATTTTCCGGACTTGCTTCACTTTTCACTTCACAAAACGTTTTTAATTTTTTAGTACACTTAATTAAAGGAGCGTTGTGTTTTTTATTTCATCGTCTTTATCTGCTGTTTGTTTGTTTATGTGCAACTGTTGCGTTTACATTTGAATTTTATATTTAAATGATTTTTTTGTAAGCGTTTTTCGCACGAAAAATCGGAGGTTACCCAACCCAACCCAACCCAACCGCCAAAAAGTCAAACTGCCACGCCCACACAATTGTGCGCCTGCTGGAATCTGTGGGCGGTGGCACTTACTTCATTTCTTGATCATTTTTTGATGTTGTTGATTTTTCACACATACGAAAACAGGCAAAAATTTGGAGTGTCTTCGACTCGTTAATGTCCGTCTGGTTATGAAATGATTTTGAGTTTTTTAATAGACAGTTTGGAAGTTTTAAAAATTATTTCAGCATTTGTGTTACTTTAAAAATTTTGTATTTATCTTATATCTATAACACTCAACTTCTTCCGCATCGAGCATGCTTCAGTGTGCCTTAATTACAGGGTATACAGAAAGAAAGCCAAATGCTAAAAGTCGAGGCCTTCGTCGTCGCCTTTGGTCTCTTTTCTGCTACTGCTTAATTGAGCATCAATTAAAAATGTCTCGCCTCATTAAATGTGCGCTTTAAAAAATAAAGAAAAGCAACAAATACAGAAAAAAACACGAGAAGAAAAAGCGAAGCAGATGAAATAAATGAACAAACATTTTTTATTTGCTCATCAAAAATGTTGCACAGATAATATAAACAAGTAAAAATGGCTACAGTCGAGCAAGCCGACTGTAAAAGACCCTGTACTCCATATAGTGCGAAGTGTTCCAGTTGTTCATCTGGACAGCGGACAGACAGACAGACGGACAGCGCTATATCGACTCAGCTGTTGATGCTGAACAAGAATATATATACTTTATGGGGTCGGTCATACCTCCTTCTGCCTGTTACGCTTCTGACAAACTTAATAGACCCCTCTACAATTTTAGCGCAATTTTTAGGTCTAATAAAAAAGCCAACGACTCTGACTTGAAGTTCTTGTTGTATGAGATGATTTTTATACACTTACAGAAGCTGCAATAAATTAAACACGAAGCTTGTTAGGGATTGAACAGAACATACAAGTATAGTATATATATTCCTGATCAGCATTGTCTAATAAAAAAGGCAACGACTTCTTGTTCTTGTTGTATTAGATGATTTTTATACACTTACAGAAGCTGCAATAAATTCAATACGAAGCTTGTTAGGGATTGAACAGAACATTTAAGTATATTATATATATTCTTGAACAGCATTGTCTGTTGGGCCGATTTAGTCAATTTTAAAATTATTTTTAAATTTGCCACTTCAGTGTAAGTTACACAGCGCGCATAACTTACTGTATACACTGTATATGCATAACAATCATATGGGAGTTCTTTAGAAAAACACTTGATAAGGGTGTTCCATTCCAGCTCGTTCCAGTCACATATCATGTATTTGCATATTGCATTTAGATGGCTTGAGTCAAAGACTAACTCTTCATTGGCTATCAGTTTACGCTTTTTCCAATACAAATGACACTTTATAGTCGCCTCTTTAATTGAGCTTCTTAACAGACTTGCCACTCTCTCTGAGTGTGTGTGTGTGTGTGTGTGTGTGTTGTGTGTGTGTGATGACTCACTTTTTGTGCTCAGCATGATTGTGTGGATTCTCTTCTGACTGGTTGGAAAGCTACCAGGAAATGTCGAGTCATTTTGTGCAGACAGCGAGTTGAGTCAGCCTGAAAAAAGATATGAAATAAAGTTTGTTTGTAATGTGGATTGCAAGTTGTGGATTGCGTGTTTGTGGATAGAATGCAATGATTTGTTTAGTTCATTAAACATTAAAATTATGACATGAACTATGAAGTGTGGATGGCGTGTTGTGGATTGCATTCAAGGCATGCGTTTAAAACATTTGTGGATTGCATGTTGTGGTCATTGATTTGGCCTAATTTGTGTATTAAGTTGGTGTTTTGTAGAATTTTATAGGACTTTAATAGTTCTTTAATTGGGTCAGTATTTTAATTATTGTATTAAAAATGTATGAGTATATTAATAAAATATGTAAAAATGTGAATTGATTTCCATTTAATGAAGGTAAAGCATAAAATAATTTGTTGTTTGAAAATGGTTTCTATTTAACAAATTTGTAAAAAATGATTGCAAGTTTGATAAACAGATTAAATTAATGAAACAATTACAGATCAAACTGTAGATAAATATGAGGAATATATAGATAACGTGCGAGATACCAATAAAAAACACTAACAATAAACAATCTATTATATTACAAAAGATAAAGATATAAAAAGAATGTTAAGTAGACATAATTTAATAAATTAAACACTCTTCACAACCCGATAGCTATGCCTATATAAAATGCTTGATAATTAATTCATGTTAAGTAAATAGTTGAATTCATTATATAAATGATTAAATGATATGCATTAATTCCTTGTTGAATTTATTACCAATTGCAGGACTTGAATAAGGTTAAACTTCATTAGTCAAATCTCGTGCCAGTTACATATATTTATATGCATTTTCAATTCCATTTCGTGTTTGGGTTTTTCCCTTTTCCCTTTAATTTTTCTTTCATTTCCATATCGAATGTAGGTTCCATTGATCAAGAACTGATTGATAGTCAACGTCTGCTCGATGCGAGTCAAGAAGTTGAGTTGTCTGATCTTTAACCCAACCCACTTACATGTATAAATGCTCCATTCATTGGGGCAACATCGTGTTGCACATTTCACACCATTTGTGTCGCCCAAAAGAGCAGGGCAGGGGAATGGTGAATGGGGAATGGGGAACTTGAAGTCGTCCAAATGAAAAGACGAGTAATTATAAGCGACATAACATAAATGCCAAGAGGCGCATATAAATCAGATTACGTACACCACGCCCCTACCGCCCCTACGCCTTCTTTGCATCTGCTCGTAAAAAATGCATAAATATATATGAAAAAAAAAAATAGAGGAAAAAACTTAGATCATAATTAAGAGCGAGATAGTTGGACTGAAAGATGGCAAAGGGCATGAAGTAGTGTTTAGGTAGCAAGGGAGGGAGTAGCAGAGAATGGAGGGAAACTAAGACAACAACACAGATGTTTGACACAGAGATAACATGAATACATATATACACATATATATAGTACACAGAACGTGTGCATGTGTGTGTGTGTAGTCTATCAAAAGGGCAAAAGCGAATGTAGCCGACAAAAAAAAAGTAAAAAAAAGAAAACATCTGTCTGCGTGAATGTATCTGTATCTTTAAGTGTGTGTGTGTGTGTGTGTGTGTGTGTGTGTGTGTGTGTGTGCGTGTGTGTGTGTGTGTGTGTGTGTGTGTGTGCGTGTGTTTGGTTGTAACTTCAAAAGCAACTCGTGCACTCATCGGTGGCCAAAGATATCCATGAATTGCGCAACCAAAAGGCGCATAAACAGCACAACTACAACAACAACAACTACTGCTACTACAGTAACAACAACAACAACGCGATTCCAATAAGAATATACACATATTTATGTGTATTCCCGCTAAATAATGAACTCGAGGGCGTACCACAAGGTACAACTACAAGTCAACAACAACAGGAACGGGCGGGAAAGCGGAACGAGGGGCAAACTGAGTAGGAAGAGGAGGGTCCTGGCGGGGAATGGCGGGGACGGCGAGTACACAAATGCAGAAACTCTTCTTCTTTACGCAAAACAAATTCTAAACGCGCAAAATAAATAACAAGTCAGATTTTAGCAGGAATTGAGTTGAGTGCGCTAAAGATATCCTGTGAAGTAGCAAATTTATTATAAGTATTTTTATAAATACATATTTTTTTTAAATTATTTTAAGCTAAAAATGTTGGTATATAAATTAAATATTTCAAGTTTATTACAATGATTTGTGTAGTTAATAGAATTTTAGTACTATTTCCATTATTTTCAAAGAAAAAACACAATTTTTTAAGGCTAAAAATTTGTATTAAAATTTTCAAAATACCTCAAACAAGTGCAAGTAACTCAAGTAGATTAAATTATAAATTTTAAGATATTTATAGAAATTTTAACTTTTTCTCAGGGTTAAATTTAGCGCTTACCGCTTTCAACACTTCTTTTCATTTCTATAAATTCCGCGACTAACATTTAGTTTTGCTGCATACCCTGTACTTTGGCAATATTGTCTTATAGGGTATTTAAAAATGAAAACAGTAACACGCGTAGGTCAACCAAAAGCTGCCGCTTGATGTACCCACTGCCACTGGCTTTTTGCACCCACTGTACTTGCGTGTGTGTTGGTGTGTTGGTGTTAAGGTGTGTTGTTGTGTTTGTACTTTTAAAGCGTGTCTAACCTCAAATGGTGCTGGTCGCTGTCTGGGCTCAAGGCAAACAGACTTCCCGAGTTCCCGACTTTTCGACTTTGGCCCACACCCACCCGAGGATGTGTGTGTGTGTTTGTGTGCAGTGTAGCGTACTTCCTGGTTCGACTGTGGGAGTAAAACTCCTGTTTGTTAATGAAAAAAAAAAGAAAGAAATGAAAAGTGCGAAGAAAGGGAGCAAGCAGAGGAAGCTTCACACACACAGGTGTGTATACATGTGTTTATGAACAAAAATAAAACTGCGAGCGGCAGTGGAAAAAAAAAAACAGATAATAATAATAAAGAAGCAGTGCAAAAACATAGCTCAGAGAACACGGAAGCAGAGTGTTCCCATCGTCAATGCTGGGATTGTTTGTTTGCTTAGATGCGACTAACAGACAAACGGAGGAACTAAAGGGATAGACAGACGAAGGGACAGACTGTTGGACTGGGAAAGTGACTGAGTTTGTTAGTGGTAGACTCTGCGCTAAAAAAGCAAGAAGAGTTGGCTAGAAATGTCATGAAAGCAGTCAGAAAGTAGTACACACGATTGGGTACAGGGTCTTTGCAAGTCGAACCCCCTTGAGTAAAGCCTTATCCACTAGTTTTTGTCTTTTCTGCCTTTTTCTCTGAAGACGCACAACTATTTGCAACATTTTTGCGGCGCTTCATCGCGTATGGCAGGAACGTGTGTTGTCCCATTTGTGGCAGCGAGTTACTAAGTACTTTTTACATACATGCAACTGCCACATGCCGCATACCGCATGCCACATGCCACATGCCTGCCCATATAGAGCAGCAACTAGCGCTCTTAGCTGCATAAACTAAAGACTTGTCGACGGTCCAAAAGTGACCAAAAATGGCATAGAACTCCATCATGCCCAACTAACTCCAAAGATGATCCCAGAGATTTCTTTTGAGTGAAAGAAAATGGTATAAAACTGGAGTGTAAAGAAGCAGCAAGTCTCCAAGATGCCGTCAGCTGAAAGATAAGATGAGAAATGAGCACAAAATGCAGTGGAACGAACATGAGAAGGCAAACAAACATACAGTGAAACATGTGTAAGAAGTACGAGTACTGTAGATAATGTTTAAGAAATGTGGCAGTAAATAAAAGATACGCAATGTGTAAATATGCGTGGCATACACTCAGCGAAATGCCACTGCAGAATGGATTTTAAGAATTTTTACTAAAGAAAATGAAGAACATTTCCAAAGACTGTTTTTTCCCTTATTTAATTATAAGAAAGCATATGCCAGTCTTATCAACCAAAATATTCTCTTTTATAAAAGTTGAATTTTAAGTAATGAAAATTTATTTATAGTTGATAATTAATGTTAATTTTAATAGTGATTTAATGAGCTGAAAACTTGTGAAAATCATTTAAAACAAACAAGTTGTTATCATAAAAGAAAACAGATTTCAACTCGTGTCATTTGGGTCACTGCACAACATTATAAATTCAATTTTAAATTGATTTTAATCGTTATTTCCTTTGAGTGTAAGTTGTGTGATTAAATGAATCTAAACGATTGAAGCAGATCTTTAACTGTTGGCCATCATTTAATTGGTGTGCCTTGATTATAATTCACTGGAAATAGCCGAGCTGCCCTCTTCAACGCAGACAAGACAAAAAAAACAACCGAAAAATAAAATTAAAAGAATAAGAGAAAACATTTTGTCTGTTTGGTTGACCTGACTTCATGTCGAAATGCAAACAGGAAGTTCATATTTAAAATAAGACAAGACCAAGACACGCACACCACAACAACAAAAAAACAAGAAAGAAAATAAACCCCCACACACACACACGCACACACACACTCTGCATACCCTGAGCTGCTTGTTGGGACCGGGTATATGCGGGTTGGAGTGACCAAAACTGAGTTTACAACCAATTAGCATGAAGCCCTTTGACTTTTGGCCGCCAACGTAGACGATGACGTCGCTTCTGCTTCTGCTTCTACTCATCAGCCCTGACCACGCCCACCGCCAAAGCACATACAAAGCACTGCCCCCATTTCTTTGACTGTCTTCGCCTCTGGGCCTCTGTCTAGCGATTGATTGTCTTTTGGTTAAACAAAACATTCCTAGACCGCTTCAAAGCGCACGTTTCTCACATGTGTTTAATACCCTACACTCGCTCACTTGGGGCGTATTAGTTGGGTGTTTGGAGCGTGTGCTGTTCAAACTGTTTGATTCGTTTTATTATTGTCTTTTATAGACTTCTTATAGACTTCAGTAAATAGTTTGACATATTTTTGGTGCTGCCAACTGGTTTCAATTACTGGAAAGGAGAGCAACAATTTTAGTTTTTCACCTAATTTCGGCTTGGAGCTGCCAACTTGCTAACTAGTGTAAGCATCTTTACTATTAGTATTTTTGGAAAAGCTGACAACTTGTTATAGAAACTATATTGTAGGGTATAGGGTATATAAAGTAGGGTAAGCTGTGGCTTGTTTGGTTACGATTTACATTTTGAAGTTGCAAAGTTTGACTGAATTTGTTTTGGGACTGCCAACTGTTTATCTATATGTAATAGGTATATATATAAATTAATATTTATTTATTTTAAATATTTTTTATATATTTTTTTTAAGACACTTTTGTTATTTATAGTCTTTGCAGCGTATGTTGTAAGTCGTTTACATTTCTTCTACATTTTGTTTACCTACTCATACATGTTTTTCTCCTTTTTGTTTTGTTTCTTTCTTCTTCGTATTCTAGTTTTGTTTGTTCTTGTTTGTTATTTGCCTTTCTTTGCTCGGTTTGTTGTCGCTTTAATGCATTTAAAACTCATTAGTCGCAGGCCTTTGAATGCAATGGCAGCAGCAGAAGCAGCAGCAGCAGAGGCAAAAGTGGCAGCAACTGAAGTGGCTGTGGCAGCTTCTTCGATCGCTGCCACGCCCATTTGACCATCTACGGCAGCTATGCACTGTCATTAATTGTCGTTTAGTTTGTGTATATGTAGAAGTACTTAGTGTGCTCTCCCGTCCTTGGAATATTTTTATTATTATTATTTTTTTTTTTTTTTTTTGTATACTCTACTTTGAGAAAGTTTTGTAGGCTATATGAAGATTACACATAAAATTTTTAAATAAAGCTGTGAATATTTTAGGAGTATCTTGACAATCATTATTATTTAATTAAGCAAGTTTTAATTCAAGTGTTTATAATTTTTTTTTAATTTTTCAGTAGCGATAAGTGATTAAATGTTTTATTTTTACTTAATTTCATAAAAAGTAATTTTTTTTGTAACACAACATTAGACAAATTCTTTGTTGTTTAGCACTTAAATTAGTTTCATAGCAAAGAGCATTAAACATTTGCTGTACAAGACGTTGAGTAAACTTCTTTTTTATTTTTTTTTATATAATTAGTTCTACTCTCGTTTCACTTGGTTGTGCATTGTTTTGGGTTCTGCTGATGCATAATTATGTCCATTAACGTGGCCCTGGATCTGGCTCAGTTGCAGGCCATTTGGGATGAATTGCCTTTAACACGTTTGGCACAACTTCAAATAAATTTGTGCGACTCACGCAATGCACACACACAACCACACACACCAACACACACACATCCACACACATAAATTTATTTTTACAGAGTCTTGATGTAGTCTATATGTATTACACGTGAGCAATCAATAAAATTGTTGAACGCACATAAATAGCTCACGAAACGGCAACAAAAATCAGCAAAATATATGTACATAATTTAATTTCACATAAACAGTGTGCAAATTTTTGCATATTTCACTTTGGCTCCAGCCTATTTATAAAGACCAGTCGAGCGTCTAGCGTCGACGGTGGCACGGGGGCATGGGGGGCGTGGCATGGTAACACTTAACACGCAATATTGGCCCAACAAGCGTAGACTCGACAGCAGACAGAGTGAATTCAATGCCCAGACAATCATCGGTATGAAGGGCCAAGTGGGAGACAATGGGTAAAAAAGGGGTAAAGAAATGAAGGGGGCGACTGGGACAAGTTAACAGGCAAAGTTACTGTTTTGCAGCGTTCAAGGACTTGAGCAACTTTTGAAAATTGGCTTAAAGCAGCGACGCCATGTACTTGACTTGTTCTTTCTGTCTCTGCTTACCACTCGCCTCATTCATTTCAATTATGACTTTGTGCTCAAAGTGCGCACAATTCCAAATTCAAAATTCAAAATTTCTATATACTTATACTTACTTTTAAATAATTAATCAGACTTGTCAATTTAAAATGTCGTTTCTTGACAACGTTTTATGCGAAAAGTGAATGAAAAGTCAAACAAGTCGATTGATTATTTTTTCACCGCTGAAATTGCGAATTTTTGTAGTTGTGTTTTGGCATTGAAGTTGTAAATAATTAAAAATATTTAAATATATTAATTAAACCCTTTGAGGACTCGAAGTAATGACAACCAAACTTTAAGTTATGAATTGCTTCTGCTGGTGGCAAGTGAGTAAGAAACATAAATCAAGCAGAAACTGGCTAAACGAGGAGTTACCCTCTAAGCTCTGTCTGATTTTCAGGCTTTCAAATGGTTTATGGTATTTATGATTAGTCAGTAGTTTGGCATACCCCTCAAATAGCAAATAATAAGCACAAATTTAAGCGAAATGCTGTGTTTATTTTCAACATTGATCGGCAAACAGCTGTAGGTTTGTTACGATGTGTCATGTACAGACAGTTGCCATTCCCCCTTTCAGTATTACGAGAACACACACACACACACTCACACCCATCTGGCTTCCCTTTTGCTACTCTGCACTCAATCAAATGACAATCCACTTTTCAAGACATTGGCGCAGTCGCGTGTGCCGCCTGTCACATTTTATTTGATTTTATTTTTATGCTGGGAGTACCCGCAATCCAAGGGATTTGCCCCTACCCTAAGGCAGACCAATACTCGTACATAATTTACGCCGTATGTGTGAGTGAGTGTTTGTTGGCTTTTGGCACCCGTGCTGAATAAACAATAATGCCAGAAGACGACAACGACAACGACGACGACGAGGACGACGACGAGGAGAGCAACAAGCTGAAATAACGTAACAATTTCTTGTCAAAGATTTTTTCCTCCAATTTGGAAAGGAATATGCAAACATGTGTGTATATTTTACTCTCCCTCCACCTTTCTCCTTTCTCTGAGATACTCGACATTTCATTGTTTTATTTGTTATGCAGTGTACACCATTTTTTTCCCCCAACTTGTTTCTGGCCAATTTTTGGGCGTTTAATGTTTGACAGCTTTTTCCCCTCGTTGTTTTTTTGGGTTGTCGCATTTAATTAACCAGATAACACGCGACAAAAACAACAACAACAATAGCAACAACAATAATAGTAAAAACAAAACATTGAAACAGTTCATCAGCATCAAACAACAGCGAAATTGTTATTGTTGTTAACGATGACACGCGACAAAGCAAAAAAAAAAAAGTATAAAATAAAAATAAAATTACAACAGCTATAAATAAATAATGCTATGGAGAGTAGCGGGGAATTGTGCTGCTCCCTGTCTCCCTCACTCTCTTGCTCCCTGCTCCCTGCTCCCCGTTGCTTGCCACCAAATGTTGCGCTTTGTTGTGGCCTGATTAAGTGCAAGTCAAACGCTGCGTTAAATCACAATTCTGGCAACAAGTTTACACTCATTTCACACTTGATTAAAAATTAATTTAATTTAACTCAAGCATTATTTTATCTACAATAAATTAACAAAATTTATATTGCAATTAACATTAACTAAATTCGTTTCTTTTTGCTATTTTTAGGTAAGTTTCTTGGATACTTTTCTTATGATAAGCGGCAACTATGCGATGAGTCAATGGTGCAAGTATTTTCAAGTAAGAATACGACTTTTTTAATGGCTTTAAACCAAAGTGAATTCAAGATTGTTTGGAACTGTAAGTTTAATGTTTCTATATGTAAATAGTAGAGTTTTTAATATATCTAAAAAAAATTAACAACAAAAAATATAAAAAATATTTGAAAATTATTTAAAAGTCTGCTTGCGTCCTCTAGATTGAACCTTCGTTAGGCTTAGGCTACTTTTCTTATGTTTTAAATAAAATCTTTCAAGAAAAGTCTTTGACAAGCAAAGTTACTGCAAGGATAGTTTAATTTTGAGCCTTGAAATATTATTTACCTTTTGTGGTTATGATTTTAAGTTAATACAGAAATTTAAGTTGAAACAATTTAAATAAATTTGAAACCTTCTTACTTTGATTGGTTTAGCACTCGCATAGAAAAGATGACTGCAGATAATTTGCTTTGATAGCTTTGCAATTTATTTCAACAATTTATTGTTATCTTTATTATTATTTTTATATTTATTTTTATTACTTTTTACTTTGTTGTTGTATTTCCTGGAGCTTTTGCTCATCGCTGGTAACATACAAATAAATTGCGCTTGCAACTGAAACAAAACCGCAAGAAAGTCAAGTTTTTACTTATTTTTATTATTTTTTACCACGCTTCTGTTTATGAGTATTACCACTTGCCTCTATTGTTGTGGTTGTTGTTAGCGAGTTCATTTGATGGTTTGCGCTTGAAGCATTTTTCAAGCTGTTGCCTTTATGTTGATTATGTTTTACTGCGCTTTTTCCCTCCACTTCTTTTTTTGTTGTAGCTGTTTTTTTTCGTATTCATTCGCGTTCTTAATATGGAATTTCATATGCAGTGCTTGGTGCTTCAACTTTATTTTTTTCCCTTTCATACCTTCATACACATATACCCTATGAAAAGTAACTAACAACAGGTATGCGAATGCCAAAGAGAATGTAAGACAAATAAAACTAATTAATTAGGCTTATTTGACATATTCCTTTGTGTCATTGCTGTCTGTGCACTATTTAGTTAAATTATAAAATAGTAATGAAAGAAGGTACTCTGCGTACTACTATGAAAGCTAACTTACAACTGGCAAGAGTTATATATGTCTATATAGAGCTGTGTTTATCTCTTATAAATAGTCACTTAAAGCTGTGGAATTATTATTAAAATATAAATAAAATATTTGTAATTTAAAAATATGAAAACACAATCAATTTTATACAAAAATAAAATAGGTTACATTCTTAAAGCTTAAAAGGGTATTCGCGTCTTTGCGCCCAACATTATGCAGCACATTTTAATTGTGATTTTTATATATTTATTTTATTATATATATATATTTTTTTTGTACATTTACCGCCTGAATTGAGGCTATGCCCCGTTTTTTGCCTTTGCAGTCTAGTGTAATAAAAATGCAAATAAATTGTATGAAAGTGTTCGCTTGGCACACACTACTATCCCCTCCCTCTGTCGCTTCTCCTGCGGTCATAATTCAGTGCACTTTCCAACCAGTAACTTTTTCATACTATATACCCACAAAAGCCATAATACTTGATCAACTATAATTTACTCTGTTATTCCTAGAGGAGGTGGGTAGCTACCACCTTCCAAATGTGAAATGAATACATATATATATTTATAAATAAAATCGAAAACGAAACTGAAACTGAAACTGAACTGAAAACGGAAAGTAAATACACCCTTCATTCATATTTTCAATTAAGTAATTGATTGGCCCTTAAATGGCTGCACTGTCGCTGAACTCGTTGTCGAAACCGGATATGCCAAATCGATGAGAGTTAATTAATTTGAGTTTCAGCTTTCGGCTAGGCCAAAAACGATAAACAAAATGAAACCAAGTCAGGTCATCAAGTTATACGTATTTAACAACATTTGTCCAAGTCTTTTGATGCCCGTTAAGCGTAGAGAACGGGTATATTTCATTAATATAGAGTTAATGATTTGCCTAAATGTATTTGGTATTAAATAAAGCCTAAGAGCCAGTAAAAACACAAGAAGTTATGCTGTAAGCCACATACGCGCCTAAAACTATGCAGCAGTTTTTGTACAACAGGTATGTTTGAGTTGGGAACGGTACACACTTGTGTTACCTGTTTTCGCTGAAAATACAAACAAGGCTGGGTGTGTGTGTGTGTGTGTGTGCGAGCCCTAAGTCAACGTCAAAATGTCAGCCGCGGGGTAGAGCATTCCGCAGTGTTTGCCTTCCTGCCTGACTGCCCTTTTCTTTAACTGTCGCTCTGTGCCGTTTGATAATCAAACAATTTCCAAACACACACACACACACACACACACACACACACACACACATGCGCGCGCGAAGGCTCAAGCATGAGGCCATTAAAAATGTGTAGCCTACTTTGCAGCGCCAAAGCCAAAGCAAGCAAGCAAGTAAGCCAAAAAGCCACCCAAAAACACCAAAAGCCAAAGCAAAATTGTGCTTCAAACCGTTTTTCAATGTCAATGAACAGTTAAATTTTTAGGCACGCTAATTGGCAATAGAGCTGCGCAATAATTTGTAGCTACTGAGCACAAAATGCTAAATCACGTACTAACCTCAAGAAAAATATAACGAGCAAAGGAAAAGGAAAAAAACTACAACCATCATCATTTTCGAGTTTGAGTTATTAACATAACGTGATTATTGCACATTTAACAAACGAAGTAAAGAATATTAAAGATTTAGCCGAAAGTAGAACTGGATTTTAAGCAAAATTGTAGAAAGCAAAAAGAAATGTTAAACAAATTACTTAAAAAACTTTTTTTTAAACATTTCAAACTTTGATAGAGGAAAACATAAATTTAAAATTCGATAAATTTGATTTAATATACGTGCATGCAGAGATGAAAAATTGATCATTGATGATAAATTCATACCCCTTTTGGGTGAATTATGTAGACGGTAAATAACAACAATAAATTATTATTATGTTGAATTAATCGTTACACGTGACAATCGTTAATCATTCCTCATCACTGTATTTGTGTATCGGCAGTATGAGAATCACCGAGAGAGTCACAGTTTTATGGCTAGCAGAGCTTTATTCTACTAATTAACAAAGCCAATTTGCGAGCAATAACTTAAACTCAATGAATTCCAGTGGATTGGGAATGGGATTGAAATTGGGGTTAGGTTGGGGATGCCACTTGGTGAAGTGGCTAAGGTTGCGTGGCATAAAGTTTAGCTTTAGGTTGAGTGGGGGTACGTTGCGTTGAGGTTATGTTTGCTTAGATGTTTAAGGAAAACTAATTTTCAAAGTCAATGTCGCGATGTTGTTGCCGTTTACAGGTCAGAAATGGGGCAAAGCTCTCAAGCCTTTTACACCAACTGTTGTTTGAGTGTGTAAAGTTTTCATTATATATTCATGATAGACGCCAATACACACACACACACACACACGAACTCCCATACACACACATACCAAGGAGCAGCGAATTTTGGTGTTAGACGCTCGTTGAAAACTTTTCGACATTTCGTTGCGAACAATTCAATCAGGAGCAACAAAAACAAGTACAACAGCTACTACAACAATATGGCATAACTATACACACATATACACACACACACACGTACAACAAATTTGTGCTGATTTGGTTGAAATGTGTTTTCGTTCCCTTTGCTATGCGGCATACCCGTTACGCAGTGAGCAAGGGTATTTATATAACATGTAATCAAAAGAAAACTTTTTTTAAGTTTTAATCGTATGCATTTCAATTACTCAGCTTTTAAATTAAATATGAAATAAATTAGGATAGGATTGGCTTTAGCCACTTAAGCCAGTAAAAGTACGGGTATTTTGTAGTCTATATTCTTAGCCTTTTATTGATTTTTCGCTGTAAACCATTTTCATTTCCCACTGGCAAAAAGTTGCTCAATGAAATTCTCATTTGTAGTTTCTAGTAGCTGTATGTGATGTGTTGTGGGTGTGTGTGTGTGTGTGTGTGTGTTACTGTTATGTATGCACATGTGTGTGATTGATATGCATTCATCTTATTTGCCATTGACAAGCAAACTTATTGTTGTTTTACCTTGTTTTCAGTCAGGTCTCCTCCTATTGCCATTTCAGTTTTTGTTTTTCAACTCTTTTTTGCGATTGTTGTCATTGCATTTAATTTGCTGTAACGGTCATTAAAAAGTTAGCATAGCCAGCAGGCTGCAATCTATACATTTAACCATTCATCCATTTGATCTATCAATAGCATTCATCAATTTTCTCTCCAATCACAAATTCATTTTGCATTTTGATTTAAAACGATTAGAGGCGAATATAATCATCAGCTGCATTCGCAGTGGCCACTTTGCGAAGCTATTCAGAGTGAATTTGTCAGGAGCCCTGTACCCTGTAGTAGTACTTAAATGGAGTTGTTATGTTGAGGTGGTGCAGTAAGACCGTACAGTTGGTTATCCTACAGTATATTAACACACACACATTGGGACAGGGTATGCCGTCGTCAGTCAACGCTCAACATTCGTTCATTATGAGCATGAATTAATTTTTTCTTTTATTTATATCATTCCATTTCTATCGCTTATCATCTCTTAGGAACACTTTTAAATATAATTTGAGCATATACAGGAATACTAACCATAATTGGCGCATCATTTCAACAGCTGTTCATGCTTGAGTGGACAACCAGGAGGACGGGTGGGGCAGGTAGGTGGAAGGATCTAATTTGAGAAACGAATAGACTGTAAAAAATGTGGGATTCCCCTAGACTGTATGTGTCTGTGTGTATGCTAAAAATGTTTAGATTTGTGCGACTGCAAAACAAGTAAGTAGAGAGTATAGCAGACAAGAGACTACAGTATGACAACTATAGATATAATAAAGATGTATATGCTGATCAGGTATGAACTTCTGTGCACTGCAGGGGTTGAGAAATATTTTATTCTATTTTATACCATTATAGTCTACTAGGATGAAAATGTGTGTAGTTTTGTATTTTATATATTTATTTAACTCTTATCAATTCAGAGGTATAGTTCAGTTATTAATTGTTTCTTTCTTTCACTTTTCACTACTTTACTTTCAAGACTTAATTTTAATGCTTCTGCTCTTCTTCAACATTGGCTCTGAACTGTCTCGATTCCATTTTCTTCTTCTTTCTCATTATTCCTATACTCTTATACTTATGCTTATACTAATACTTATATTCTAACAGCTGATTGTGATGTGCGGCCTACTACATGTGCTTTAGCGGGGAATATGTAAATAATGAATTTTGAGCTATATAGTCTTATGCCTTAAAAACATAAAATAAAAACAGACATTTCTATGTTTAAAACTATCATAATTAGTTATAATACCTCAAATATTACAAAAAAAAAAATTGCAAAATGCAGGTCTTTAGAAAAATATAAATTTTCACCCACCTTCTTCAGGTTGTTTGGCTCAAATACATTATTTTTTCAAAAGAACTTCGAGTTGTTAAAGGTTCAAATAGAAAGTGATAGCATTAACAAGATGTGTACAAAATTTCAGAAAGATCAGTCAATAACTTTTGTCTCTGTTTAGTTTAGTCTCTCAGTTTAGCTCTACCAATGCTCGAATGCAAAAAGCTCTGTAATGTGATAAATACTTCAAATTATGTATTCAAAATTTGGAGACATAGTCCTTAAGTTCTATTTTCAACATGTTACATGTGTCTCCGCACTTAAAGAGTTGTCTGTCTGCATCCACACGCACACACACACGCACACACACACATGGCATATGTCCAACAAACAGTTGTTGCTTCCTCAGTTATGTTTGCCAACAACCTTTAATATTTTATATATTTTTTTTATTTTACTTCTTTTTTTGTGATGTTTGCAAAATAATTGATGCAAAAATAAAAAACATTTTTTTTTCCGGCATTGACAATATTTACAATTACTGCATAAAAACTGAGGAAATGTGAGGTGTGTGGTGGGCGGGGCAGTTGTGGACTTGGCAGTTGCATATGCTCGAGCAATTTTTTGCAGTTATTTAATTGGTTCTTCTACCAATTGGCCTTTTTTGGCTCTCTGTCTCTGTCGCTCTTTTGTAACAGATATTTCTGATATATATTCCGAGCAAAAAAGCAGAGCCAAGAGCACTAAATGGCAGGTGGGGAGTAGGGAGTAGGGAGTAGGTAGTAAGGGGTGAGAGCTAATAATGTTGGGCTTAGTTCTGCAGTCGCAATTTTGTCGAATTCACCGTCTAATTTGGTAGTCTCAAATTGATTGACGTGAATTAAGCCGACCTGCTTTACATGTGGCTACGGTTCAAACATAATGACAAATGAATGTACTCAAATATTCGTATACGAATTGCAATTCGTAGTCGTTTCTGTAACTGTAACTGTAACTGTATCTGTATCTGTTACTGCATTCGCTATGCAAATTGCAACTACATTTGATGACATTTACAGGAAGCATTAAATGGGTACATAATCGCACTGAAGTTGCCCAAAAAGTTGCATGTTTTTAAGCTGAAAATTTTCAATTTAAAAATCGATTTTCGAAAATATCTTCATTCATAAATACATTTCTAAAAGAGTTAAAAAGTAAAGAGAAATTGAAAGAGTATAAAATGTTAAGCTGATTTCCATATTACCTGCAGTACGTAGTGAGTAAGAGGTTTTCTGTCAAGCAGCTTTTGTTTGTGTTTAGTTGTGTTTTATTTTGATTTTTATACCCGTTAATCGTAGAGTAAAAGGGTATATTGTAATCGTTGGAATGTATGTAACAGACAGAAGGAGGCTTTGCAGACCCCATAAAGTATATATATTCTTGATCAGCATCTATAGCCGAGTCGATATAGCCATGTCCGTCTGTCCGTCCGTCCGTCCGTCTGTATGAACAAAAGGATCTCAGAGACTATAACAGCTAGAAAGATGATAGAGGTCGCAAATGAAAGGTACAATACCCAAGCAGTACAAGTTTGTTTTTGTTTTTTGACACGCCCACTTTAGGGCGATTTATTTGCATATAAAGGTAAATGTACAGGTAAACGTTGAATGTTTTAGTATAGAAAACTTTTTTGTTAGCTATGCTATCTGAACCAAATTTACACGAAAAGTACATATCTAGGAAGTACTAGTACTGACCAAGTTTGATACAAATCGGACTACTATATCGTATAGCTTCCATAGGAACGATCGGTCGAAAATATGCTCTAAACATGAATTTCTATGAAAATGTTCTGTGTTTGCCAAGCTATTACGTATATCCCTAACCATTGTTAATAACAAATTGAAACTGAGTAACGGGTATCCTAAAGTCGCGGGGCGACTATAGCATTCTTTCTTGTTTTTTCTTTTATTTATTCAAGTTTTGTTCCCTTAATCTTTGGCAACAACAAAAATATGATCACGAGGCGAGAACTTTGAAATGAACCCTTTTGCTTGATGATTCATTCACTCATGAATAAATCTGTTGCTACAAAGAGCTTTCTTTTTAGCCATTTTGCACGACTTGGTTTATTCAGTTGCTGCTTCTACATCTTTTATTGATGTCGTCGTTGTCGTTGTCGTTGTCGTTTTAGTCGGCCATGTTGTTGCTGTTGCACTTGTTGTGTTGCCTGAAACTGGAGCAATTAGTCTGCATCTTACTTTTAATTCCCTATTGTAATTTTTGTTTTGTTTTAAATGCAGTCAATAAAATATTGTTTACCATTTACAACTGAATTATATATGTTGTAATGTTTATAAAAATATTATTTTAAATGTTCAACTGCAGATTAAAAATATTTTAATATTTTAAAACAGTTCTTTGACTTGTTTTTCGTTTTTGTAAATTTTGTTTGGACGTGTTATTTTGCTAGGAATGACTTACTCGTACCAGAACTTTTAACAAAATGAGAAAATAAGTAAATAAATAAAAGTTTCTCTAGCTTATGACAGAAAGCTGAAGGTTTTTAAATCATTCTTGTTATCCTTTCTCATTTCTAAACTTTAAAATTTGCCAACTAGAATTTATTTCTTAAATCAATTTAGTAATAAACGTGCTAAGAGGCAACAACCACAATATGGTGGCAAAATCTTTACAATCCATTTACTGTTAACAGTTAAGAGTATCTAATAGTTTCGTCACAACTTTTTGATTGTAGTTCGCATCATGAATTTGAAGAGAAATTATGGTTATGTTGTTGTTAGTTGATTGCTGTTGTGTGCTCTTTTGACTTTGCTTTTATAATTAGATACAATGTGTCTCAGCTGGCTACCCCAAGCAACCCCCAGTGCCAGCTACCCGCAATGCTGCCACAGGGCATCAACATCTTTTACCATGTGCGTTGCTGCTGCACTTGGATGCGTTAATTAAAATAAAAACACAGCTGCTTATCGCTCCTTAGTTTCGAGTAGTTTGAGCAGTTCTTCTTCTTGTTTCTGGCGCTTGTTGTGTCATGAAATGTGGTACACTGACAAAAATAATGTGCTAAAATAAAAAAAATAAAATTTCTGGTCTCTAAGCAGATCTTAAAGCATTTAAAGGACTTTAGTAAAATAAAAAAAATTTTTATATTAATTTTTTATGTTGAAAAATGTTATTTTTTTTATCAGTGTATAGACGGGGTAAGGTTAGGGGAGAGAAGTGGGTGCATATATAACTTTTGGCTGTCAGGCGGCAGCGATAACAACAAAAGTTGACTGCACTCGCTCGCTCTCTCTCTCTCTCTCTTTCTCGTTTCCCTCTCGCCCTATCTCTGTTTGGATCTGGAGAAGAGGGCACTTATTTAGGAATTATGCGCCAAGGCGCAACTTTTGTTACAACAACATGGAACTTGCAACGTGCAACGTGAACCGAACTGAACTGAACTGAAGTGAAGTGAAGTGAAGCAGCGTTGTACACTTTTGTCGTTGTCAACAACTTGTTCCTGGTTTTCGTTTGGCTTAAAAAGAAAAAAGGAAAAACTTTTTAGAGTCAGCCCGACGCCAGCTCAGTCCAAAGACAGCTAAATCCTTCTACACACAGACACGTACAACACGCACACACACACACTCACACACGTACAATCGCTTGCATGTCTGCAGTCTTTTGGTCTGGAGTTCTGGAGACACGCCCGAAGTCCAGATGTGACTCTACATCATTGAAATGCCAGACATTGTCGCTACCAAATGCACAGCAACAAAACTTCTAATCAAATGCCAGCCTAAAATTCTATGACTGCAATTATAGCTTGCATTTAAAATATTTTTTAAAAAATTATGTACACACACTCAGTATTCTAGTCGAACTAGGCACACCCTTAAACTTAAACTTAAACTTGATTTAAGACTAGAATCCTAGACTTTTTTGCAGTGTAGTGCATAGCTTGCCGACTGCGGGGGGTGGTAGGTAAAAAGTGGGTGCAAAAGCGTTTGCATGTGTGTGTATCCGTGTGTGTGTGTGTTTATAGGAAAAGTGGCTGCTGTTACGCCGTCTGTTGGCTGGCTGATTGAATTGCCTGATTGCTCTGATTGCCGCCGCCAGACATTTGACGTCCGACGTCGTCATCGGCATCGTCAACGTCGTCATCATCGTTGAAACTAAATTAAGACACTTCAATTGGCTCCCGTCTGTTCTCCACCCCAAACTGCCCCCCCCAACTGCCCCCCCAACTGCCCCGAGCAGCGCCCTTTCTCCCACTCAATCTCTACTTTTGGCTGCTTGCAACATGTGCAACTCGCTGTCTCGACCCTCACAATTGCCAGCTCATTGCTAAAAACAAACTGGGAAAGTAATGAATGTTAAAACTAAGTACAAATTATTTTACACACCCAATTGACTATTTTATTTGCTCCAGACTTGTTGTGTAAATGAAAATGTGGAAAATTCCTGGAAAATTTTAATTGATTGATTTGATTGTTAGGCTACTCTCAAAACTATTACAACTTTATGTAATAAATGCTAAAATAATAAAAGCAAAAGGAGTCAAAAGTATGTAAAAACATAAATTGTTGTGTTTTTTATAATAACTAATTTAAATACTCAAATAAATTTGTTTAAATGAAATACTTTTTTACGATTTGCCTTTGCTTGAGCTCGATATGGGAAGCAGGCGACTTTTTGGACTCGCATGGAATTTACTCCAGTGAATGATATTAGTTTTGTGCCACAGGAGGAAATGCTTCGATGGACACTAAAAGATTTGATGACTTACTTAATATTATTAGTTCTATGCAGTTGCCCCAGTTAGGGGCACTTAACCCGTCAGCAGAGCAGAGTGCGAGCTAAATGTTTCCATCTCCCAATGGAGAAAAAAACTTGATGCTATTCGACATTCGACATTCGATTAAATGGAAAACATACTTTTCATTGGCAGTGTGTTATTTTTGTTACTTTTTGATGGCAGCTCGTTAAAAATTGCAACACACTAACAGTACTACAGTGTACTGTACACTGTTACTAAAAGTCTTGCGGTTTTTTTATTGCATTTTCAATTGCTCATAAAATTGGTAATAATAATGCGATTTAAGTCAAATATGCGCCGTTTTGTTCGATGACGAGTTCCCAACGAGATGCCAACATCATAATGCCCCTCTTGTAGAAACTCGATTCCCTACTGTCAAAAAACTCGGAGAGCCAATTTTCACAGGACTCTCTTGTGGACAACTTCCGACTACCAAGCGCGTTCGCCATGGACAGAAATAGGTGGTAATCACTTGGTGCGAGATCCGGACTATACGGTGGATGCAAAAGAACCTCCCATCCGAGCTCCCGGAGCTTCTGGCGCGTCACCAAAGATGTGTGAGGTCTGGCGTTGTCCTGATGGAAGACAATTCGGCCTCTGTTGATCAAAGATGGCCTCTTCTGCATGAGTGCTGCATTCAAGCGGTCCAGTTGTTGGCAGTACAGGTCCGAATTAAGCGTTTGGCCATAGGGGGAGCAGCTCATAGTGGATGATTCCCTGCCAATCCCACCAAACACACAGAAGAACCTTCCTGGCCGTCAATCCAGGCTTGGCCACCGTCTGGGCAGCTTCACCGCTTTTCGACCACGACCGTTTGCGCTTCACGTTGTCGTAAGTGACCCACTTTTCATCGCCAGTCACCATCCGCTTCAAAAACGGGTCGATTTTGTTGCGATTCAGAAGCGATTCGCATGCATCCATACGGGCAAAAATTTTTTTTGCGTCAAGTCGTGTGGCACCCATACATCGAGCTTCTTTTTGAATCCAAGCTTCTTCAAATGGCTTATAACGGTTTGATGACTCATGCCCAGCTCTTGGCCGATGCTACGGCTGCTACTATGCCGGTCTCTTTCGATCAATTCAGCGATTTTATCGCAATTTTCGACGACAGGCCTTCCGGACCGTGGCGCATCTTCGATCACCTCCGCGCCAGAACGAAAACGTTGAAACCATCGTTGTGCGGTGGAAATGGAAACTGTATCGGGTCCATAAACTGCACAAATTTTATTAGCTGCATGAGATGCATTTTTGCCTTTATCGTAGTAGTACTGTAAAATATGCCGTATTTTCTCTTTATTTTGCGCCATGTTTGCGACGCTATAACTCACGAACGATTAAAAACAAACAAAAATTAATCAAACACGTGCTAGCGGGTGAAAAGAGCTTTCCAAAAAGCCTTAGCGTGAACCGATGCGACGAATACAACTAGAAATACGCGCTTGCAAAGACAAGCTTGCCGAAATACCGCAAGACTTTTTTGACAACCTGATATGATCACTTATCGATACATTTTTATCGTATATCGATACGGAAAGCACTACAAAGCTAAGAGCAACTAGAGTCGTGTTAATGATTAAATTATAATAAATTTAAACTATCGACACTCTGGAATGTTATCGATATGTTTATCGATAGCAGTTAAAGTGTTAGTTTTGTTAGTTATTCAATCTGTTTACATATTCTGTTAAAAACTCATAATTTTGCCTTATTTTTAACAGTTTTTATGAACTGTTTCGCTTTTTAGTGCAATTATAAATAAATATCGATATGCAGCGCTGTGTCGGAATACATTTTGCACTTGGTGTAGTCTTAATTAAATAGGCTTTTCCATTTATTTCATGTCAAGTTGCTACGCAGATCACAAAAACTAGCTTTGAAATAAAGGACAGCTGTCAAATGTCTACAGGAATTTCTGGCCATTGTACGACATTGCTTTGAAGCGACAACAAAACACACCACACACCCTACACACACACACACAGAACACCCACTTGCCTTAAGAAGAAAGCTTAACATTTTGTAAATAAACAGAAATGTCAAAGAATGTTAGACCCTGTAGTGGATAAGACCAAATGCTATGCATGCCAATGATTTTTCAACAAATTTTAGAATGTGTGTCAAACATTCCAAGAAAATACTGAAACTATTTGTGTGGGTGTGGCTGGTCTTAACGCAGAACAAGTACGGGGTATGACGCTGTCGAGTTGCCTCGATTATGGGATTTTCTATTAGCCGTCTCAGTGTTTGGCTTGTGGACTTGCAACAAAATCTGTTGACTTGTCTGGGTCTGTTAAGCGACACATATTTCATGTGGCACCTAAAAACTGCATTGCAAAATGCAACCACAGCAACAACAGCAAATTTGGGGTAAAATGATTGAGGCACACAAAAGCGACAGCACAAAAGAAAAGCCAATAGAGTTAGAGCGAGAGCGCGTAACAAAAGGGAGAGAGAGAGAGAGGGAGGGAGGAGCAGGGCAAATATGAAAAATAAAAGCACAAGAGCAAATTGTGTGTGTATTGTTGTTGTCGTTGTTGTTGTTGCTTTTATACCTTTTTGTTTGCATTTTATTTTGTTGTGTTATCGACACTCGAGCTGCAAGTCCAGCGATCGTTCACTTAAGCTCTGCTCTCTGTGCCACATTTTGTGTGGCATGCAACTGACCCTGCCCACATGCATGCAGCCGCGTGGAGTATTGAGCAGCGTATGTTGCTGGGTGCAGGAACAATGCAAAAAAGCGGAAATAAGCCACTTGAGGCGACCTCAAAAGGCTTTCGACAACAGCAGCAACAACAGCAGCAACAACATGTAAGTAGTGCAGTTTCTGGAGTTTCTAAGGAAAGGGAAGTGGTAACAACACAAAACATACACTGCTCAAAATCATTTCAACACAAATATTTAATTTAAAGCGTAGCAAATTTATTGTCTTTCAACAAAATTAGAAATAAAATGATGATAAAACTATTTTACCAGCTAAAGTATTATAAACTTTTTGAAGAACTGGTAAAATGACCAAGTTTGTTGTCTGAAAAGCTCGTCATATTAGCAGTGCAGCCAGCATATGTGTGTGTGCACTGTGCCACTTGCCACCGAACACCCAAACACAACTGATGTCGGCTGAAAGGTAAAAAGCTTTGCTGCAGCAACTGCAGCTGCAACTGCAACTGCAAGAGCAACAACAACAGCAACACACAGGTACACGACACCACTTTTATTATATATGAAATGAAATGTTTGAAATAATTCAGCAGCAGCAGGAACTACAACAGCAACAACAACAACAACAACAATCTGTGCAGCTCACAAAGGTTAATACGTTGACGTTGGCCAAAACCTGATTTACTTGTTCTGCTTCTGCTTCAGTTTTTCCCTCTGCTACTTCTACTTCTTCTGGTTCTTCTTCTTGTCGTTGCTGTGCTGCTGCTCATGTTCGTTGGCTCCTTTTTTTTTTGTTGCATGCCACTTCTGGTCCATGTGGCTCTGATTGCCTTTGTTTTAGCTGCCTCACTGGCTGCTTGGCTGACCTGTAACATAAATTTCAGCATTTATTTAAGCCTGACTGAATGCCCTTCACCTCCTCCTCGTCCTGCTGCTCCCCTTTCTTTTCCTGCCACTGCCCACTGCCCTGCAATCCTTCGCCACTCTTACACCTACCTGTCCGAAAATTTATATTTCGTTTCACATTCTGAAAGAAAGTCTACAATTTTCAACAATTGCAAACTTTATTAAAAATTATTTTTTGTTCAACATTTTTAATTTTTTTTCTTTCATCATCTTAAACTACATTTACGTAATGAAACATTTTTTACCAAGTACCTAAACCGCTGTTACAACTGGAATTTGTTCTAAGATGAGCTTTTATTCTAACTTTTCTAGTTTTGCGGCAGTTTAGAGGCAGCAGTTTTGTTAGAGCCAGTGCTTGATAAGCTTTTAGTATGAATCAGATGAAGATTTCATATAGTTTTCATTGAAACAAGCAGTCTAAATTCATTAGTAAGTACAGTATAACATATCATATTGATTATGAAATATTAGTCAGCATAGCTACAGAGACTTTTAAAGTCGACTCGCTCCACTTTAGCTTACTTCTTGTTTCCCAACTTCTAAACAATGCATATTTATAGCTCATTTTATTGGAATCATCAACATAATCAGCTGCAACAAAATGAAAATCAACAGCATCAGCAACTAACGGAGGAGAACCTCCCTTCCATTGGCCCCTGTCCCATTCTACCCCCCTTTCCTGCCCCCTTTCATTGCCCTGACACTGCCTAATGCCAAAACAAACAACTCTGAATTAGATTCCGTACTTTGTTTTCTTTAATTTTTGCTGCTCTAAAAATTGTTGAGTTTAATTAAAAGTACACGAAGCCAGTGCAATACAACAAAACTAGCGAACAAATTGCAAATTGTTTGGAAAAATTATCGCATTATATTTTTGCCTTTGAGGCAAAATTCTGCAGCCATCAAGTAACTGGCAAAATTGGGTTAATGCAACTTGTGTGTTGTATTATTAGAATTCTATAAGGCACCCGAGTTGCAATAGCTGCAAGTAGGCGAATACTTTTATAGACACTCGAATTCTTACATAAGAAAAATTTGTTAAACCCATTTTAATTTTAAAACTGAGTTTCTATTTCTATACTTATGTAGTTTACTAAAACTAAATTCAGCTCTAAATTTGATATTTTCTTGATTCCCTTAAGATTAATGAAAGGTAATTTGTATAGCTTTCGAAACGCCTTAAAAAAAACACATATCATCAATGTGTCTTTAATTAGTCTTTCAGCTCGTCGAGATTGATGAAAAGTAAACTTGTGTTCCAAAAAAAAGACAGGAATTAAAGTACAGGCGGGCTGTACCGACCGTAAGTTACCCTGTAAGAAGTCCGGTACTGACTTGAGATTATAGAAATCCAATTGATTTCAGTAAACGCATGTAATCGAAACTTTAAAATTGACTTAAAGCCTGCCCAAAAGAAGAGTCTTTATCTCTAATGTGGTGTTCCCAGCCCAGGCCGATTTCGCCTATGGGACCTATGGGATATAGTTGTCCAATACGGACCAAACTTGGCATGAATAGTTATAATAGTATTTTAAACATAATCTATAAATTTGGTCTTGAAAGCTTGGTTAGTTTTCGAGTTATCGCATTTTAAATTAGTTTTTTTATAATTTTCTGGGGAGGTATTGGGCGTGGCTAAAATTTAAACTAAGCATGATCTGCCTGCACACTAAGATAGACTATATACCAAATTTGGTGTTTCCAGCTTTTACCATCTCTGAGATCTTAGCATACATACGAACAAACAGACGAACAAACCCAATGTACCCTCACAGGGTATAAAAAGGACCGGGTACATGTGTAAACAGAGTCTATTTTTATTCAAGTTTTTCCCCAACTTCTTTTTTAGTTTTTTGTTTATACTGAGGTGCTCCAAGAACTAAGAACAGCATACATAAAAATGAGTTTGAATCAAAAATAAAAGTTTGTGCTGCATTTAAGGCAGTGTTCATCATGGGGCAAACTTCACTGTAGTACAGTCTAAAAGTCATTGCATATTTGCTGGTTTGCTGCCTCTGGTTATAGCTCATTTGGCTTCTTTCAGCTGCTCTCGACTTTGCGGTTTCCACTTTGTCCCTTTCAGCTATTTTTATTGAAAACAATTTCTTAAATCAATATCAGTAAAAACCACCAGCCCTTGCAGCACCGCTAAACACAGCAGAGCCCAACCACCAAAATGCAGCAATACTCGCTTAATAAAGCTGGACCACTGATATTGCTGCTGTTGCTGCCAGTTAGCGGTTTCAGCGTAGATGGTTAAGAAAATCCCAGAAAACCCAACAGAAAATAAATTGCTTTGCTCAATTAGCGGTAAAATTTTTTTTTTTTTTTTTTTTTTTTTGTTTGTGCTTTTCCTGCGGGCACTTTTTACTTATACTCTTGGCTAAGAATTTTCATTAAATTGGCCGAGTTTGAAATTTGGAATTTTTTAAGTTTTAAAAGTGCTTGGGGAACGAACTTCTTTTGATTAAAAAAATCAAGTTTTAACATCAATAAATTAATTAAAAAGAACAGAAAAAACTATTCCCGAATTAGCTTAAGTCCTATAGCTATAACTACTTTAAAAGTTTACATTTTTTAAATATTTTTTATAGAGCATTTAAAATTCGACGTGTCGTGGCAAGTTGATTTTTCTTGTTCCTTTTTTATACCCTTGCAGAGGGTATATTGTTTTTGTCACGAAGTTTGTAACGCATTGAAGGAAGCGTTTCCGACCACATAAAGTATATATATTCTTGATCAGCATCAACAGCCGAGTCGATATAGCCATGTCCGTCTGTCCGTCTGTCTGTCCGTCTGTTTCTATGCGAACTAGTCTCTCAGTTTTAAAGCTATCTTAATGAAATTTGGTACAGGCCTGTATTCTCTCTGCACAGTTCATATGTAAAAATCGGCCAAATCGGAAATCGGCCAAATATCATATAGCTCCCATAGGAACAATCGGTTATTAAAGCCAATTTAATGCAATATTCATGACTGCAAGGGTATTTAATCTTCGGGCAGCCGAAGATAACCGTTTTTTCTTGTTTTTGATTCAGTTAAAGTCAGCACAGAGTTTGTGGGCGGCTTCGAGCTTAGATTGGATAAGATGAATGCGTTGCAAGTGAATGTTGTAAGCAGGGCAGAGAAAGGGAGGCAGAGAGAAAGGGTGAGAGAGATAGAGAGAGAGGGAGGTTGAGTGAGATGGGAGAGACGATGGCATATTGTGAGGGAGGATCAGCAGTGCGACGACAATTATAGGCGCGTCATCGAGGGGGCGTGGTTGTTTTGGTAATCTGAGACAGCGTTTAGACTGTGATAGTCAATCGAGCTGTAAATTGCTGCAGGCGGGGGTGAGGGGGTGCCGCAGCTGTTGCAAGCGTTGCACGTGGTTCCGCTTGAGCGGCAGCAACGGCAACAAAACTTAATTATAATACATAAGGAGCATATGACAGCATATAGAAGATGTTACTCAAGCGTGGTAAATGGAAATTGGAAGCGTCTGGACTGGAGCAAGAGGGAAACAGTTGTAGGAGGGGAAATTGGGAGCTAAGAACTGAGAGTTTGGAAGCTGAGAGCTGGGAGCTGGGAAGCAATGCAGCGAGTTCTGAGCATTGTTTCAATGTCACGTCGTGGCAAGCGACGGCAACAGCCGGAAATGCAGTGTATGTGTGTATGTGTGTGTGAGTGTGTTGCAAGTTGCATGTTATGTGAAGTGCCTGGCACTTGGGTGGGTGTCGCCTCGAGCTCAGCAATGCTTCTCAGACACGAACAATGAAGTTGATGATGGCAGCGCGATGAAACTGAAGACGAGTACGATAAAGTTGCTGCTGCTGCTCTTGTTGTTGTTGTTATTGTTGTTGTTGTTGTTCCTGTGTCAGACAGTTGCAGGGAAATGCGCTAATTATGTTGCCATTGCATTTTCAGTTGTTGCTGTTGCAGCGACCTTGTGTGTGTGTGTGAGTGGCGTCCAACAACTACAACTACAAGGGTAACTTGATAAATTTGAGTGCATGAAACAGGAAGAACTTCAACTCGATGTTTATTACACTTGAAGAAAAAACTATGTAGTTGTAAGTACACAACAATTTGTTGTGCAACTACAAAGTATAAAATGTATACAAATACTACCTGGCATACTAACAGATATTTCTAGTAAATTTACCTAATTATATAATAATTTACAACTTAAATTTATAGATAATAAAAATACAATTCTTGGTAAAATCTAAAAATAGTTTAAAGTGCACTAAGTACCGCTGCCAGCCTACACAGGGCAACAAAAGCTGCCTTTGATTTGTCTACACTGAAAGGAGAATAGGTCATTATTTTGTTATTCCCATTCAACGCTAATTTGACTAAGCTTACAAGTTGTTCTACAATTTGAGAGACTCTCATGGCTCGACCGATTCCACAGAAATGAAAACAACAATAATTAATTGTAACAATAATGAGAGCATACAGAAAATGAACATTAAAAGGTACCAGGCAGACAGAGTCCAAAAGAGGCAAAGAATCCATGGCATCAACCGCAATGAACAGTAGCAGCAACTAAAACAACAACAATAACAAGAAGTACAACAAAAGGGTCATAAAATAAAAATTATATACTACATATACTACTATGTGTAAGTTTATAATTCCGAGAAGCTCGAACACTACAACTTGCCCCGAAACTACAAAATATATGCAATAGCAAGGGCTAAGGTTAGGCGAACTGACTGCAAAAGACCCTGTAAGTGTTACAGAGGGTGGGACTATTTTATATAGGTAACAAAGGAGTTATTTAAGATATTTATTTTATGTACTAAACATAATATATAATATAATATATGATGTAGACTGAACTGAAACTGATCTTAAGAAATTAGAGGTTGCACTTTACAGTTATGAGGACAATAATACAGTACTTTTTTTGGGCAGACCCTAGCTGCTTCTTCTGCCAACAAGCTTTAAATACCTCTCTATAATTTTGAGTACTCGGTCTAAGAACAGCAACTTGTAAGTCAACTATAAAAAATAAAAACCCTAAAGTGGAAAACCCACACACCTTTTAGGGAGTAAAAAATGCATGTAACTCCATATAAATAGGTAACCCATACAAAAACAACAACATGAACAACAACAACAACAACAACATGAACATTAACAAAAACAACTTTAACTACAACAAGTAACATTGAAAGACTTCTTCTGAGAACAAACTATAGAAATAAAGTGAATGCCAAGTGAATCAGCGGGAGTGAGAGAGAGAGATAGAGCATAAAGCAAAAGCGCAAATAATGTAGAGGAGGAAAATGAAGGTGTGCAAGCAGCTTAGGCGAGAGGGGTAGGGGTACGGGCAGGGGTAACGCCTGAGGGAAAGAGAAAAATAAAGACCAAAATAAAACGAAACGAAACGAAATGACATGAATGCAAATGAAACCAAACAAGACACAATTGTTGAAAATTATATTAAAAAGAAAAGCACAAATAAACAGCAACAACAGCAACAAGAGCGCATAACTTACCTGCTCACTACCTCCCACCTCCTCCCACCTGGTAGAAAGTGGAAGCAAGAGAGCGAGGGGAGCAACTAGAAGCAATATTAAATGATATAGTGTTGATTTAACAGCACCTTTGGGCATTGAGATGCAAGTTATTGCTACTGAAACTCTGGGATACATTTTAGAGTTTCAAAATGTTTGCTCAGCAGTTGGAACTGTGTGCAGACTGCAAATAGATTTCAGTTGAAATGGCAAAGAGTGCTTTTTGCCGATAGTTTGCGAAACTATCGCTTGAGCTGCAAAGTTTGCTAAGCGTTTAACGTACAAAAAACATGTAAAATGATTTTAAAAAATATTTCAGTCGTTAGTTGGATAAAACTATAGACTTTAAGTATTACTTTTATATGAATTTTTATGAATTAATTAAGCTAAGATAAACTAAATACGTATACGATTACAACAAGTAATTAATAATGAAATTTAGACTAAAATAAAAGCTTTAAAATGGGGTACAAAATGTAAAATTTTACAAATTTACAAATTTTATTGTAAGTAACAAACGATAGTTGTCAAAAGTGTTTTTAAGCGATACTATCGTTTTAATATTAATATTTAAAGCTAAACGAAAGGAAATTTAAACTTCAACTCGCTCATTATAAAACAATTTGCCATATTTTAATAAGCTCTTATGCAGCTAACAATTAACTATTTTAAGTAATTCATTTTTGCTAGTGCCAACGCTTAACTGGTTTTAAATTGAACTAATGCTCATCTTTTTAATAGCTTTTAACTTGCTAATTCCATTTAAATAAGTCGCTTCTGTAGTTTAGTCGCAGCAGAGTTTGGTTTTAAACAACAATCGGTTATAAGAACACGTGCCAATATAGATTTTAATGGCCAGATTATTGTGGCTTACTTCAGTTTATCTTCTCTGCTCCTTCAAATTCAACTTAATTCCATCTGGTTGGCTTGTCTGCTTAGTTTTCTTTCCATTATTGCTGGTGTTTTTTTTTTGTTTTGTTTTGTTTTTGTTTGAAGGATTTATGGAAGCGTCGGGTGAATTTTCATGTTCAGGTGCATTTGGAATCGAGGTGAGCTTAATGAGCATGAGAGTGAGAGCCGACTAATAACAGCACATTATTATGAAAATGATGATGATGATGTTTATAATGAAGGAGCTGCTCAAAATGGCTCAAATGGCAAATGGCAAATGGTTGGAAAAGCGCTTCAAACAAAGAATCTAGAAAATTGCATGCTTTCGCAATTTGCGTGTCAAGAAGAAGAAGGAGAAGGAGAAGGAGAGAGAGAGAGAGAGAGTAAGAGCAAGAAGAAGCAGCTGGAGCCAATACAACTTGCAACAGCTGCGTGTGAATGCAAACTTCAAGATGAGCTCTATAACCGGTTAGCAGCTTTTGGCTAAGACCTCCATCTCCTCCCCACCCCTTCTACCAACAGCATGTGCATAATTTCTGGCCAAATGAGCTCAGCTGAGACCTACAAGCAGCTAAAGCGAGTTGATTTTTAAATTCTACAGCTTATCTTTATAATCTGAATACCTTTACTCTTTAAACTAACTTTTAAGTTAGAGTATCTCTAGTGCGTTCTAAACAAACTATTTTAGAATCTTTGTATTGTTTTCTCACACATTAAAGATTCCTTAACGGCATAACAATAACAACTAACCATTTAGCTGCTCATGGCCAAGGCCAACAACATTTGTTTTGGTTGCTATCGCTATAGACCAAGTCAAGTCGCCATCGTCGTTGTCGTCTCGACTTTAAATTGTTTTTATTAATTCAATAAACATGAGTCAAGCGCCAGTTGCTGTTTCATGGCACGTTGCTATGTCACTCACCCCTACACCCCGCACACCCCCTGTGGAGAGCCAACCCTAAAGAGGTCCAAAGAAATGGCCAAGAGCGTCGCGCCTTGCCCAACAACAACACGACTGCGACTGCGACTGCGACTAATACATATTTAACTACACATATTATAAAACATGTAGAAACTAAATTCTTCTGCCGCTTGCAAAAAAAAAAAAAAAAACAATAAAAAAGAAAAGAAAAGAAAAAAAAACGTAACGTAAAAATCGATAAACTCTTAAACTTGAAGTTTTTTGAACTTTCTTGTGGAACAATTTATGCTCGAGTTTTTCTTGTAGACTGTATATACTCTGTAAAAATAAAACCTCGATAGAGCCGCCTAAGAATATACTTTCCATCAACTTTGTCACATAATAATTTGTGTTTCAAAATACTAAATTACCTTAATTAAGTAGCTTTTTAAATTTCTACCTTTATTTAATTGATTAAAATTGTTTTGCCACACTTCGAAATTCTACTGTAATTAATCTAATTATTTAATTAATATTTAATTTTTGAATTTTGTCACTGTAAAGCGATTTCAAATGCTTATCTACAGCTACAAATGCTAATAGTTGTGGCATAAATTATAGTTTTTATTGTTTTTACACTATTCAATGTATTTAGAGGCATTTGTTTTGTGGCGCTCTTGGCATTAGGAGGGCTTAACTGCTTTTTAAGCTCATTTAAAATAAAGGCTACAAAGCGAAAACGATTCCTAAGCTGTTTATCGATTTATAATTCAAACCAATTGAATTTGATTTATGTTTAATTCTAAATCATTTTATGCAAGTGCTTATTGTTATTTTTATTTTATTGTGGCTTTTATTTGTTGTTGTTGTTGTTGGCAAGCAGACAAAAAGTATATTTTTATCTGAATTCTTGAGTTTTGCTTTCGTGCAGTTTGATTTTGCCAAGTGCCAAGAAATTCGAATGGCATTTTAATAGTTGTCCGTTCATTCAATGCAATTGAAAGTTGTCTGTGTTGTTTACTCCCCTTCAGCCTACTTTTTCTGGCCCTTTTTCAGTACTGTGAGCACCCGCTGTCCTTGCCGCAAACGTTGTTTATTTGTCACACGATATTTACATATGCGAGTTTAGTTGGCTGTGTGTGAGCAGTGTGTGTGTGTGTGTGAGTGTGTGTGTGTGGTCACTAGCTGTCACTTGAGTACTGTCCTTTTCCTTGCTACATCTTCCTACTCATTCTGCTGACTAACTCGACAATTTTGTGTGTTTCTTTTCGTTCATTTCGTTTCCCTCTTTTTTTACCCAGTACATAAAATTTATAAAAAGTTTATTAAGTTGGTCAAAAGTGTGGGCCAAACTATTTTGAGCATATTTGTGCACAAAATAAAATTTTTTATTATATCAAAACTTTATTTAAACCGAAAAAAACTTATTTTAAATAAACTTGGCAGGTACAGAGTCTTTAGCTTTCGAGCTAACACTTCATTTACTCTTTTTTTTCCGCTTCTCAAAGTCTGGGTTTATTTTGCAAATTGGAATACTGCGGCTATAATGCCAAAATCTACTGGGACATTGTAAATTCATCAATTTGCGCTTGATTTGATTTCTCAGATTTCGACTTTGGCATTTGCTGTTTTTTGTTCTGCTTCTTCTTTTACTATCCTTCTGTTTATTTTTTTGAGCATTTTATGCATCGACATTTTACAAGTATCCCCAAGGTTATTAATTTTACTAAAAATATCTACAAATTGCAGTTGGTTCAAAAAGTTCAAGGACTTTAATTAGATACACAAATTGTTTTAAAATTATTATGTTTTACTGGAAAGTTTAAAACGCAATAATAAGGTTGATACAAATTAAATAACTTGGGTGTTTTAACGGTAGTTTCCACAGGGGGAGAAGTGGAGTGCCGAGAGTACTATTAACTGTAAAACACTTGAGCTTCATTACGAAAGCAACGAAAAGAGTGAAACTGTGAAAATCTGGTATTGAAGCGAACAAAATTAAGAACAACCCACTCAAAGGAAAGTCGCGAATAAGTCGATTGGGTTGCAGGCGAGCAGAGGAAGGGGAAGAGGGCAAGAAAAGGGAGGTGCAGTGAGGAATTGAGGGGGTAAAAGTGATAAGTGCAATTTCTCACGTGGCAGCAAAGAGAGCACGGATTAAACGACGGACAGACGACAGACCAAAAATTTATGAGTCGTGTGCAGCAGGAGTTGAAATGGTATGGAGGGGAAAAGGGGGTGGGATGCATTGGTGGGCGGCAAGGGGGAAAGAAATGATGAAATTGGAACGTGGTTCGTGAGCAGCTACCAGTGACAAACGACGCTGGTGACAGCGTCAGCTGTATGTCAGGCGAAGCATGTGGTGCCAAATGGAAATGGGATCGGTTGAAAGGGAGAAGGGAGCAGAGAGCAGGAAGGATGGGTAGAAAGCGAGCGAGAGGGAGTGACTGCAATTGCCACTTGAGCGAAACTTTTCAACTGCTCAAAATACCTCTCTTTTGCTGCATCTACTTCCATCTCTCTCGCGCTGCCACCCGCTTTTACATTGTGCCACAAATTGTGTTACTTAAAGCGTTGCATGTGGGGTTAACACCAACGTGTGTTCGTGCCACAAATAAATAATACGCATATTGATCCTTTGGCTGTAATTAAGCAAATCTCCAATGTCATTGCCTACTTGGTGGTTAGGCGTTGTGGCATTGTGGCCTCCACACCATCCCTCCCCTCCCACTGCTCAGCATCCCGCATAGGCACGTATGACTGTAAATACTATTTAAAGACTGTTAAACTGCATCGATTCCATCAATCACACACACTCAAATGCTAATCAAATACGCATTGTATAAGCTGGAAAAGTTCTGTGGAACGAGGAAAAGTCTAGGGGAAAAGGGTTCAGTTTGAGGAGAGATGCGGAAGGCAAACAAAAGAAAGGCAAACAAACCAAATAGAAATGACCACTAAAAAAGTCATGTCTATATGTGTGTATATAGTGTACCACACACACTCACACACACACATGCACCCACATACAGCGAGTTGTCTGTGAAAAGTGTTAAATTTGATTGATGTGCTACAAGTTGCAAGCAGACAATGTGAAAATTAGTTGAGAGACTTTTGCTGCCTGTTCTGTGCGGGTCACGAGCTTGCGGGTGCGGGGGGGTGTTTTGGGCCTGTTGCAATGTGGTTTGGCGTGGTTTATACGCAGTCAAAATGATTGAGAGTCGTGGCCAAGCGTTCACTTTTAACGCGGAGCAAAGCCAAAAGAAATTACTTGTAAACTTTATGTGTTTAAAAAGTGTTTAAATTTATTTTAATTGACTGGAGTGGATTAGTAGAAAGATGAGCAGAATAGCAATTATTTATTAAAGCAACCATCAAAATAAAACACATTTCCTAAAGATGCCAGTACAACAGTCTCACCCACTCTCGTACCGTCTGAGTGCCAGAACTTCACTCCAGTGGAAACTATGGTAATAATTTTAAATTTTCTGTTGATTGGCAATCATTTCAGACACACTGTTTTATTTTTCTTCGCATGTCTGTGAATTGTGAAGGATGAAGAGCGAAACAAAGCGATTTGTAATGGAGAAATAGACAAAGAGAATGAAGGGAGAAAGATACAGTGATAGACAGTGAAAAGTCTAGCAGAAAAACTGTGAATTTTGTTTTCCATGTGCTGTTCGTGTCTGTTACTTCATTACCTTTTCTTACAGTTACAATTGTTACACTCGAAAAAATTACTAGACAGTTTTTTAAATTTTTTTTTTTTGGCTTTGTTACCTCAAAGGAGGAGTTTGCTACAAACTGGTAGTTGAAAATAGTTTTCAGTGTAGGCGATAAAACAAAGCGTTGCCAAGCAAAGCCAGAGAAAAACTGAGAAGAAAGTGAGTAAAATTCGTATCGCATTTCACTGCAGATGCCACACACATGGTCATAAGTTGCATGTGGGTGTGTCTGTGTGTGTGTGTGTGTGTCTGTGTGTGTTGTATCATTAACATCAGACACCGACGTCTGACACAAGGATGTGGCCGGGCTCCTTTTGCAAGCACTTGAAATGTTGGACGAAAAGTGAAACTGAGAATGAGAATTAATCTGAGTCTAAAACCAGCAGCGTTTACGTTAAACAAACAAATTTTCAACAAAAAGCTCAAGTGTGTCGGTGTGCAAGAGTGTGTGAATTGTGCGGGTGTGAGTGTGTGTGTGGGTGTGTGTGTTGTGGCAATGTCTGACACAGTTTCCTGTCAATGGTCCTGCTGCCAGTCGCTGTCTAAGTGCAGTAAATTGAGCGCATCCACAAAAATAGCAGCACTTTGCACATAGACAGAGAGACAGAGAGAGAGAGTGAGTGAGAAAAACAGGGAGAGCACATGAGTGAGATGGAGATATGTTTAGCATATACATTACTGTTTGCATAGTGCATATATCAAATGACGACTTGAGAAGCCATTGAAAACGCGTGTGGCGGTTGCGCATGCGCAAAAACCGCAACCTCAAAGACCATCCAAGGCAAGACCATAGAAAGGGCCAGGGTGTGGTGTAGAAGGCGGGAGGGGGGGTCACGCGGTTGCCTGGAAGAGTGTGCCGGACACACATTGGCAATTTAACGCCTGCTTTTGTCTTGGCCAATTGCTCCACCGCCCTACGCTCCGCGCCCCTTTGGGCAACTGCCTCTGGTTGCAGGTGTTGCTAGTTGATTGAGCATAGCGCGTCTCTTGGCAACACCGCAACTTATTGACATAGCCTAATTAAAATGGCCAATAGCCCAAATCAGCGATGCGTGTAACTAACTGCCCCGCCCCCTTACACAGCCCTCTGCCATGCACTCGTATTTTAAAATACAACTACCCCGAATTGCTACATCAGTTCCACGCCTTTAACTTTCCCATATGTTGGCCATATGCTGGACTGGTTTATAGACCCTGTGTCTAAATAGTAACATATGGTATATAAACTAGAAGCATGCACCACACAGAACATTTTTATGCCTGCATTTTAAATTAATTTAAATGAAAACGAGAATTAAATTTAAAAAAAAATAGTTTAACTTCCATTTGTTTCTTTACATCCCCACAAACAAAAAATAGCATGAAAAATATCAATTTTTATTATAAAAGAATTAAAAAAGCATTATTTAACGAATTAAATTAGTTACACTTACCATTAACTTTAGAAATTTGTGCTAAATTTCGTGCTACAAATAGTTTAGTTTAAGTACAGGGTTCATACAAATCGTGCTTATAAGCCAGTAGTCATTTCTACCGCTTCCTTCCTCGTTTTGTATTTTTGTTTCTTTTGAGCCAAGTTTTAATTGTTTGGCACGCAACAAAATTCGCAACATGGCCATAAAAATATGTAAATCCATCCCCAGTAGTTATGCCTCTCAGTAATGTTGTGGGGCGGTATACAAAAACGAGATAACTATAACGAGAATTTTACTTTCACAATTTATTGGGTTCGTGTAAATATGATTTTAAAAATACATTTAAATTTGCGTGTTTCCAACATTCCCAATAAAATTTACTTTAAAAGATTTTTTTTATTTGGTGCGTAGCTCAGATAACTGTGCTGAGTTACATTTCCAACACACTTTTTAACAAAAACAAAAATTATTTAAAATAATAATTGAATTTTCTTCGCAAAATTGCATTGATATTTTTCACATTTTAAAACTAAAATAAATGTTAATTGAATGCAGTTAGAAAGATCTAATAATAAGCATTTTTTTATTATTATTTTGTGCGAATTGCACTGCAGTGCATTAGGCAGAAGAAGCTTTTTTGCATTTCAAAGCATGCGGTAACATTTTTATTGCATTTTTTTTAGTGATTTGCATTGATATCAATAACCAGATAACACTGGGCTATGACTCATTCGTTACTTTGTTGGGGCGTGTATCAAATAAACAAACCACAACAAATGTTAAAAATATAGATTTGCATGTTTTGCGATGAAAATGAATTTATAATCCCACAAACAGGTCAACCCAACCGACCAGCAAAACAATATTTGCAAAAGACCAACACAAAAACCACTCGAAACTGAATCGAACTGAACTGAACTGAACTGAGCCAATGCTCAACAATATCTTTTATTTTTAGACCCCGTGCTCTAAAAAAGAGTAGAGGGGTGTATTGGGTTTGTCAGAGCGAGGCAGTAGGTTGCCGAGTCCATAAAGTTTATTTATTCTTGATCAGCATCAACAGCCGAGTCGATATAGCAATGTCCGTCCGTATGAACACCTAGATCTCAGGGACTGTAAGAGCTAGAGCCATCAAGTTTGAAATGAAAGTTAGTGTACTTGGCAAGCAGATCAAGTTGTAAAAAACCATTGTAAACACCATTTCATTACAATAAAACTTTCAAATTATATATAAATATTCAAAAGTCAATTTCGAATGATTTTTACATGTTAGAAAATCCAAGGTTCTCAAAAACGTGGCTTGGTGCAACTGGTAGAGTTGCGGTTTGCTGTAGAGCACACATGTATGAGGTCGCAGGTTCGAGTCCTGCCGAAAATTGTGTTGTTAATTTATTTTATTGAATTTTAATTAAATATTATATGTATATATTTACATACACACATGCGAATCACTTTAATGCTTCCCCGTTTTGCCTTTGTATGGAAAATGCGCAGTGGTTTTACTACGTGGTCTTTTCCAGTCGATTCGCTCGACTTCAGCCTTTCTTACTGTTTGTTAGTGTTGCTATTTGTTGTTTATACTGTCGTTGTCACTTGGATTTATTGGATTTATTACGGTCGCGGTGCAAGTTACTGTGGCTCGAATGTCTGTTGGGTGGTCTACGGGGGAGGAGTAGGCGCTGGTTTAATAAAGGGATATCGAGTCTGTAAATTAAATAAAATATACAAATTCAGTTTCTTTTGTTAGTACAAAATATTGTTCGCAAATGAAATAATATACAAGAGTTTTTATTTATTTATGTTGTGCAAATTTTCATAGTTGTACTCATTCGCTCAGCTTTCCCCTGTTGTGCTCTGCTCATAAAATACTTGTTTGTAAATGTGTAGCCAGTATGACAGTATTTACATGCTTGACTTGTGCCAGCCAGAAACTAGAACCGAAATCAGAGCCGGCTTCATCAATTCTAATATGCAATCAGTTGCTGGCAAAATTCAATGCATAATTGTTAATAAAAGGCAACTGGCAAATGACCAAATAATTTCTCAGATTTCTCAGATTGGAGCTTTGCTTCTGGGCCCATTTAATTAAAATCGATTAGTACTTTTGGGGTTGCCACACGTACAAATAAGCCACACTCACACACACAAAACTCCTATTGGCAATTTGATTAATGACGTTGACTCTGATTTTCATGGCCCCCTCAAACCTTTCGACCTTTTGGGAAAAAAGGTTACACTACAATTTTGCTCGTTTTTGATATCAAAGCAAGGCCCATACCAAAAATGTATTTCATTTCACTTTGATTAATGGTGCAAGCGTAGTTTGCATTTCATCCATCGATAGCTTTATTAGTGCTTAATTAGGCATACAGTTTACAACGATTTGTTGCCTGCCTATCGATAGTATTGGTGTTGTTTACTATCGATAAAAGCATTATCTGAGCTTATTACTTATTATTGTGTGTTTTTATAATTCTAAATTAATTTATGAAAGGCTACAAATGAATTTTACTAGATGTTATCGATAGCTCATTAGCTACTATCGATTAATTTGTTGTTTCTGTAGTTATTTGCATTAATTGTGCAAGCGTAGTTTGCATTTCATCCATCGATAGCTTTATTAGTGCTTAATTAGGCATACAGTTTATAACGAGTTTTTGCCTGCCTATCGATAATATTGGTGTTGCTTACTATCGATAAAAGCATTCTCTGAGCTTTACTTATTATAGTGTACTTTTATTACTTTAAATTAATTTATGAAAGGCTTTAAATGATTTTTACTATGTGTTATCGATAGCTCATTAGCTACTATCGATTAATATGTTGTCTCTGTAGTTTAAATAAATTGCTTAGCAATTTTCCATTATAAGATTTCGAGTATTTTGGACAGCATCACTATAAATATTTGCATTTCATCCATCGATAGCTTTATTAGTGCTTAATTAGGCATACAGTTTACAACGAGTTTTTGCCTGCCTATCGATAGTATTGTTGTTGTTTACTATCGATAAAAGGATTAAATATATGAGCTTTACTTATTATAATATACTTTTATTACTTTAAATTAATTTATGAAAGGCTTTAAATGATTTTTACTATGTGTTATCGATAGCTCATTAGCTACTATCGATTAATATGTTGTCTCTGTAGTTTAAACCAATTGCTTAGAAATTTTCCATTATAAGATTTCGAGTATTTTGGACTACATCACTCTAAATATTTGCATTTCATCCATCGATAGCTTTATTAGTGGTTAATTAGGCATACAGTTTACAACGATTTTTAGCCTGCCTATCGATAGTATTGGTGTTGTTTACTATCGATAAAAGAATTCTCTAAGCTTTACTTATTATTGTGTATTTTTGTTACTTTAAATTAATTTATGAAAGGCTACAAATGAATTTTACTAGATGTTATCGATAGCTCATTAGCCACTATCGATTAATATGTTGTTTCTGTAGTTATTTGCATTAATGGTGCAAGCGTAGTTTGCATTTCATCCATCGATAGCTTTATTAGTGGTTAATTAGGCATACAGTTTACAACGATTTTTGCCTGCCTATCGATAGACTACTACTACTAAATATTTGCACTACTACTAAATACATCACTCTAAATATTTGCATTCCCTGTAAACACTTAATCGTGTCAAATGTTGACTTATCGCTTTTATCGATTACACACATGTTTACTGTGCTTATGGCACTTAACATAACTTGCCATGTGTTATCTAAATTTATGGATAGATTTTTTGAAGCTCTCGACAAGTTGAACTAAGAAAATGCTAATCATTGTGTAACTATTTTCCTTGCAGATGCTTCACCCCAGCAGCAGTTGCAGCTACCACAGCAGCAGCAACAACAACCACTACAACAACAACAGCAGCAACAGGCACCACGTTTCACAACGCATCCTTCGTCATCGGGCTCCATTGTAAGCGAAGGACGAACGAAGATTTTACAGTGTCTCGCATTGGGTAAGTTAAAGCCAAGACTGAGCAAAGTTGGTAATAGAAGACACCGTCACGGGATATGGTCTAAAAGGAAGAGTGGCCAGGGGTTTGTGTGAGTTTCACTCCTTCAAAAGTGGGCGTGTCCGTGAAATGAAAAGTCTAAACATTACACTTGTCCTTCAAAACGCCTGACAGCTGAGCTTAAGCATCTAAGATGGGATACAGTGGCGCATAGGGAGGGGGTGGGTGTGGGAGTATGCAGGGGAGTGTGTGGCAAGTGGCTTGTAAAATGAAACCATAAACGAAAACACTTTTTTTTATATATATATATATGAACTGCTTGTTTGTTGTTGCTACCAGCCCTTTAGCTGGGCAGTGGAATGAAGGGAGGGATGGAGGGGGTGTGGTTGTGGGCGTAATTTTGCTTTTGAAAGATAATGAAGTAGAAAAACAATAACTTTTATGAGGTTTCCAGACCAGTTGGGAAGCCCACGAGAGAGCGTCGTAATCCTTTGAGCCGTTTTCGTGTTTGGATCATTGGGGAAATATGGAGGTCAGAACAGCAGGCTTGGCCCCAGCCGCTTAAGGGCCAACATAAGCACACGCACAGGCACAAACACTCACACACACACAGGTGTTGTTGTTTCGAGCTGGCCTTCTGCGTCTGGCGTTTCCAAGTATCGGTTACAATATTGTGTCATCAAAAAAAAAAAAAAAAAAAAGAAAAGAAAAAAAAAGAAAACACAGTTGTGAGAGTATTGCCTTCGGGTCTTTTGGACTTCTGGTGCCCAGTTCTTCAGGTTGACTTCAACTCGTTCTCGGGTTTTTGTCCTTCTTGTCATTTTCATTCTTTTTACTGCCATTGTTTGTGCTCTGCCAAGGACCCTCAAGACAATTTTCAACCTGATGTCCTTGCTGTCTGTGGGTGTGTTTGGGTGTCCGCTGTATGTTAGCTTTGTGGCCTTATGGCCAAAGGATTCGCACAATTAGCCGTGAAATGTATAAAAAATGAATGCATATTGGTTCATCGATGAGCCAAAGGCACACAGCCACGCCCCTTTTTCACTTCCACTTCCCAAACATCTCACAAATAGCTCAATTTGCTTGCTCTTCAAGTAATTTCATGAATTGCCCGGAAAATTGTCAATTCTCGATGGCTGAAGTAAAGAGCAAACTTTTATCGTTGAAATTAAAAAAAAAGGAAATAGGAAAATCAAAAAAAAAAAGAAAAACAAAAAGAAATGTAACTTTGATTAGGGTTTTGTTTAAGGACGACAGTCTAGAATAATTTGCAGTCAAAATATTTGAAACAATGTCCTTACAAATCACTTGTCATATTATTCACTTAAATTGAATCTGGGTTTAGAAAACACAATTTATGACTGAGGTTGCCTCTTTGCTTGGGAGTCTAAAGCGCAAGTTATGAAACAGAAGAGTAAGTAATCGACTAGTGTATACCCTTTACGCAGTTTGACAGTCATTGTTGCTGCTGAAAAGTTAATACTTAAAATCGGTTGTTCCAAATAACCTATAGTTTGTACTAGTCCAATTTGAGTGAAGTGTGTGACCGGCCTTTTGGAATAAAACTTTTTAGACTTCTCTTTTCACACCTGTCTCTTTATTCTTCTTTCCAAGAATTTACTTCTTCTTCTTCATTATATCGATCTTGTTCGTTTTTCTTTGGATCGCTTACCATATCGATATTTCATGTTTACATTTATATTATGTTTCTGCTGTTAATCTAATGTACACTTAACATTATGGGTATTTCTACTTAGTAGCCTGCTACAAGTGTTAAGTGTTAAGAAGTGTTTGGTTCATAGTAACAGTAACAGTGTCAGTAACAGTAACAGTAACAGTAACAGTAACAGTAACAGTAACAGTAACAGTAACAGTAACAATAACATAGTAACAGTAATTAGGACAGCTACTTAACATAGTAGTCAGAATTGGAAGAGATTAAGTCAGTGGCTTTCAAATTTTGACAAATGTTCTGACTTTGATGTGCAAAATAATTGAAAATTTTTGAAAACTTCTTTAAGCTTCGATTTAATAACAATTTTTTGTGATTAAAAATTGTTATTTTAACATTTTTACACTTTTCTGTTATTGTACCGTCTTTAAAATGCGTGTCGCGTAAGAGAATGTAGCTCTGTTCGATCACGACTAAGAAGGTAACAACTGAAAGTGGCACAAAGAATCACTTGCGCTTAAATATTATTAGGAAACAAGCAAATGCAATTAACAATTAATATCTATCTACCTTAAAACAAATGCCAACTGATTGCGAGCTAAAAAGAAAACTCGTTTTAACCAATATTGTAACTGCATTTGATGGTTCAAACGTTTACGTAACTGCCAAATTTTGAGACTTTGCTGGTTGAAACTGTTTCGGGCTCAAATCAAAAATTCAAAACTCGTAAATTCAGCAACAAGAGCAATCCTTGGATATATCCACAAACACCAAATGCAGCACCACCACCACTACCACCGCCACTTGTATGTGTGTGTGATTGTGGTGCTAATTGATTGGCCTTTGATAACCTGGCTTGACCATTTGAGCTGTTTCAGCTGCGTATCTGAATATGCCAGCAAACAACACGGCACACACAGACACAGACAGACACTCATACCTTTACACACACAAATGCATATGGAAATGTACTTACGATGTGTGCGTACCTAAAGGGTTGCATGCGGTATGCGGCATGTGGCATGTGGCATGTGGAATGCGACATGTGATATGAGGTGCATGGAACCATAAAGAGCCCTGCACTTTGCGTAAGCTGCAAAACGGCCAAATGCAAAAATGTTACACCAAAAATGACAAAAACAAACTAGTGGCGATAATTTCTTGAGCATGTCGCACACTGAATACCCTTTAGTATAATTAAAGAAATGTCAAACCAAATCAAAATATTTAAGCATAGATTGTCCACTATTTTGAAGAATTTTATGAAATGTTTTACAAAATTCCACTAAATTTAATAACTTTTAAAACGCTTTGACTTTACAGTCTGTTTTAAAAATATGCCTAGTTATTGCATAAATAATTTAGACAAGTAGCAAATGAAGTGACATTTATCAAGCACTCTCAGTAAGGGCATAAAAAGAAACATGCAAATCTTGTCAACTGTTTGTGTTGTTGTTGTTGGTGGTGGTGGCACACATGCCGCGACAAGCGTTGCCAATGGCTCTGACGTTCACGCACTCAGTCACTTTGGCGCTCTCAACTGTCAGCACACAGAGAGACACACACAGATTGGAATGAGGATGCAGATTGAGGATATAGATATGAATAGGAAAGAGAATGGGAATGGGAATGGGAATGGGGACTTAAAAGGATCTGGGAATAGCGCTGCGGATATATAGGCACTGCAGAGTCCCTCGCTCGTTCAACTCCACCGATTCTCTCTGCGTTTTCTCTTTCCCTAAGCTGTTAAGGAACGCAGGAATTTTTTTGTTTCTTTTACAAAACTATTTTCATGCCATATACCCAATAACATGGTCACGAAATTGAGGAGTATACTGTTTTGCAAAGGCTGTAAGAAACGAGATTTATTGAACAGAAAAACCATCTAGCGCCTGAATGAAATTTATTTTATTTCAAATAATTGTTAGCTGAAAGCAATGGAAGTAATGCGGAATTCAGGGTATTTTCTAGTCAAGCATGCTCTTCTCGTGACATTGCAAACTTGCTTTGTTATCTTTCAAGCATTTTTTCTAGTTGCTTTGCGCACAGTTTTTAGTGTGCAGCGAATTTTGTGGCTTGCTCACATTTCGACGCGTCGTTGCAACAACTACAAACTTGTAAAAACAGAAGAAAAAAATAATAAATAAATACAAAAGAGCAGATATAACAATGTGGAATGCCCATGTGGTGTAACCAGACTAAGGCTTACCCTGTAAATGCAAAAAAACAAGACTTTTATCATACTTGAATTTATAATTTAAGTTAAATGTTAAGCATAACAACTAATATAACAATAGCTAACCAAAACACTGAAAAAACCTTTGAGAATTAGTTTTAGTTAACCTGAAAAATATTGAACCCAATTTCATAGCATACTTTTTAGGGCTACTAAGTCAAATTGTTTGAATAACGTTGCTCGTGAAATTAATATCAAATATTACAATATACCCTGTAAATTGTTGATGTTATTGCTGCTCTGTGGCGCCACCTGGCGTTAAATACATTTTATTACACCAAAAATGGCCAGATAAATAGGGCAGATGGCAGATTTTGGCTATAACCAGGTTGAGACTGTTAATCAGGATTAACAACGACACGTTGAATGGGGCAATAGAGGTGCACAAATGTAACTGCAAGTGCTGCAAGGAATAACGCTTCTATTGCAAGTAGTACTTGCAGCCAAGTTGCATGTCGTTGAGAGTATGGCACATGGGGAGTGGGAGGAGAAGCAAGGAGTAGAATATTTTTATCAGTGATGGCAACAATTTAATGTAAAGAAGGCTAAACAGACGACAACTAATATAATTTATAAAAATAAAAGATAAAATAAAGCTAAGAAAAATGAAATTTAATACCATAATTTAAACCAGTTCAATTGTCAGTCCATGCCAAATGTTTGCGAGAAAGCTGCTAAAGCGGCATCACTAATTCATAAGCATAAAGTGTGGGCAAAGTGTGTGTTGAATTGTTTTCAACGACAAGTCGCTATGCACCGCAACGCAACGCGTCACGACGTTGCAAGCTGCATTTTACTCAAGCCAAGTTTGCAACAAAGACTTTGCTTTTTATGGCCAAGAGCTTCCAACGGCAAAAGCTGCAACAGAAGCTGCAACGGTGCAGCAAATGGTGTACGGAAGGATAAGGCACATTCACACACACAAACACAAACAGAGAAAAAAAAATGGGGGAAAAAAGAGTGAAGGAAAATTCTAGCCATATAGAAGTAAAGTAGTGAAGTGAAAATGGAAAAACCTACAGCGACAGCAGCTGAGGAACGTGCGTGGCTTAGTTTCTTTCGGGTTTTAGTCATGGTTCTGGGCTCACTTTACAACACTTGGTTTTTTTCTTTGGTTTCTGTTTTTCCCTCGACTCTCAGCGTCAACATCCAAAACTAACAGAACGAAAACAAGAAAACAAAAAGACAAAAAACATTACTAAGCGAAAAACACAACAACAACAACAAAAACAATTGTGTCAGGAATTGTTTTCTGTGTGTGTTTTGTCACAATTTTACTAAAGGCACTAAGAAAAGGAGTGCAATGTCTTTTTGTTTTGTTTTTTAAATTGTTGTGACTGCCTTAAAACACTCGACTTTAAATGCTGTATAAAAATTAGCTATGTACATCTAACACAAACGGGAGTTGTGCCGTGCCAGAGTATTTCATAGTCATGCACACCCTTTGCACTTTTTCTGTTCATGTGTCGACCAAGTAATTTAAATGGTTTGTTTTAAATCTTGTGTTGGCCATAAAAAGCCATTAAACAATTTTTTAAATAATGTATATTGAAATTGCCTAAAGGATATTATAATAGATAAAATCAATACGCCTAAGAAATAAGAAACTTGTGTTTCCCGTGGGCCAATTCTTATGAAATTTGCTTAATGAGTTTTTGGAAAAATCAACACAAAAGTGGCAGCGGTTATCACAAAGGGCAAAATCAAATGGGTTAAAGCATAACAGTCCAATCAAGTGTATCTTGTTTCTGACATGAATCGCAGTAATTACTTGAAGCAACGTTTTTTTATTTCGTAAAATTGAAAGCTATCTCTTTTATTTACATTTTGATTTACTTTGAACAGCATAAAAGTGAAATAAATTGTAAAATATTACAATATAAATAAAAGCAAACTATGCGTTGTCCCGATCAATCAATGTAAATATTAGAAATTTAATAAACGGTAAAATGTTTTAGTCAAATAAAGCTGCAAATTTAACATACATATATACACATACTTATGTTCATACAAAGGCTTTAAAGAGATATGTATGTTTTTATGGCTTATTCAGGCGACAAAGTAGACATTTCTTAAATTTAATGTCTTGCATATTTCTAAGCAAGTGCAGCAGAAAGAGTTGGCAAGAGACGGAAGAGAGATGGAGATGGAGAGCAAAGTCTCGTGCTTCATTTTGCTTATCTACAAAAATGTCTTTTCTCTTGTTCTTCGTCTTGAATGCGACGTGCAATTTCGCTACACTGTTTGTGCTTTCTTTTCTTACTTACCAGCAGTTGACACACTTACAGATACCCTACAATGCCAACCCACTCTCCCAAAACATTCTTATCCTTGGCTCACGTGTGCCACGTGATGAGAGTTGCTCAGATTTTTCGGGAGATGCATTTACTTTTTTTTTTGTATCCTGGCCAAGTTTTGTGGTTAAAACAGAACAAAAAAAAAAATAAAAATAAAAAGTGAGACAGGGAGAAAGGGAGATAAAGAAATGTGTACAATGGAAATTGTACATAAAAGTAAAATGTGCTGCCAAAAGTGAGAAGGGAGACAGAGATGGATGCTGATGATGGAACAAAGCAAAGCGGACACTTTTAGGCACACTTTTCTTTTCATGGCACTTTTATGAAGTTTACTTAGATTCGAGTGCACACACACACACACACGCACGCACCTTTGCGGCACATAGCTGCGTCATCAGCAGCATCAACGTGCTAGTGCTGTGCATAATTTAGCAAAGCATTTACCACAAAGCGTTGCACACACACACACACATGACACAAGGTCCAAAGAATGGCCAAAAAGGTCAACAGACAGAGCTGTCCAGAAATCAAAGGCATGTAACAGTTCTGCGCTCGACAATATGACAAGCAATCGATGTGGCATGCAACAGAATTTCAACTGCAGATTTTCTTTGGTCAGACTTTGAGTGACAAAAGATGCACAATACCAGAATTGGGCATTAACAAACATTTGATGTGGGCCAGTGGTTAGCAAGCGACGCTAGAGTGTGACAGTTAGTTAAAAGAGAGCATGCTCTCTGGAATTTCTATAAACATTTTTTTACTTTTGTTGCTTCCATATTGTTATCAGTGCAGGGCGACAAGTTGACAATGTTTGTTGCATTGAAGACAGCTGCAAATCAAACAATATTCAGCAGCAAAGCAGAGTAAGAAATAGAAAGGGAGTAGAAGTGGCATACACACCCACACACACACACCCACACACGCTTTCGTGTAAATGCAATTTGTTGCGTGTGTGTCGCGTCGTCAGTTTATTGAATTTATTTATATGCAGTCGCTTGCTTAGACATTGACGGATTGATGGAGTGATTGAGCGATTGAGTCACTTCTAGCTGGTATACAAGACCGAATTTCATTACAGTACTTAGCTCTCTCACTCGCACTCGTTTTAGAGGATAAGCAAGGACTTGTTGCCCATGCATGGGGCTGATGACGAAACGTGTGTGGCATACAACATTCCCATTGGCTTTAGACGCAGCAACTTGTAAGGTTTCGTTAAATATTACCAGCATTTTGCCATGTACTTATGCTTTTAGATAATTTGATTCAATATCCACTCAAGTCGATGTTTGTTGACTAATATTCGTAGCGCCAAAAAGTAGGCAACACAAATAAATGGAACTATTATTTAAGTCGTGTCTGTCTGTTACTTGTAAACTGAGCTTTAAAACAGACTCTACTCCTAAGCGGCCTTTCAAGGACTTTATGAATGTTTTGTGCCGTTTTCTAGCTGCTTGCAAATCAACTGAGTTATTATTTCGTTATCATCGCTTCCCTTCTTCCTGCTGTACAGCTCTACTTTTTTTTTGTATTTATTCCGTTCTGCTTTCGTGTTACCTTCCGTTTCATTTCATTTCGTTTCGATTCGTTTGCCAAGTCACATTTTTTTTTTCGTTCTTTCTTTTTTTGTGCATTGGGACACACTGGACACTCAATGGACACACATTCGACACGCTTGACTGTGGTTCCGTATGGCTTGGGCTTAAAGGATTTGTCAGTTTAGTTATTAAAAACTCATGAGTCTGTGTATCGATGTGTGTATTGGTGTGTGTGTGTCTATTGGTGTGTCACCATTACACTCGGTGGGTTTCACTATGAACTGACTTTTTTTTCTGCCTTTGCACTGCTATAAATTTCTATATTGAAAAGTTTAGTTAAACTGATAAGAGCTGATTAGTTGGCATAAAGCGGTTGCAATGCTATGTTTGATGTTTGATTTGATGTTGCATGAATTTGTTACTTTTTCAAGTGTTGCCGCCTAAATTTGTTTCAGTGTAGTGCTGCTCGTGCTCCTGCTCTAACAGATCTGCTTATTGGGGCTTTCACTTCGATTTAACGCTGACACATATCGCTAGAGAGCTGACTTTTCTTGCCCCCCACGCGTCTGTTGCTGCTGCTTCTGCTTCTTCTTCTTCATTTTGTTCTCGTGCATTTGCTTTTGGGCTGTTTGGCTTACTTACTTACTTTATTTTCGCTACTTTTTGTGCCCCACTTTGCCCTTCGCCGTTTGCCTGACTTCACTGAGCCTTTTGCTATTGACCAAAGCGACGGAATTCCGTTAAGTAAGTCTGTGCGTGTCTATGTGTGTGTGTGTCTATGTGTGTGTGTGCAGTGTGTATTTGCCTTACAATTCCCCAAATTGTAATTTTATAGCAGCGTCATTGCCCAAATGCTCAAATAGACTTGGCTTTGCCCAACTTTTTATGCCGGCCAACACTTGAAGAAACTTTTCTCCTTTTTTCTTCCATTTTTTTTGCTTCCTTATTTCGTTTGCTGCTTCCTGCACTACTTTTTAGACCCAGTGTGCTAGGAAGTGGCTCAGTTGGCCTGTTTGTCAGCGACTACAGGAGCTAGAGTTACCAGGTTTGCCACAGCCCATCTAAGTACAGGGTCTTTTCGTCTCGTACAACTGTTGCCTTTTCTAGTTGTGTTTTTTTTTTTTATATTTTTCGTGTGCCTTTTGGCTCTTTTACTTATTCGGAGCGTTTCAGCCTTAGCCCCTGTTTCTGTCTCTGCCCCTTTGGGTGTGTGTGTGTGTGTGTGTGTATTTGTGTGTGTCTGCTCAATTCGATTTCATCTGCTGCCAAAGTGCTGCCAAGTGAATGCAATTGCATTGCCATTGGCAACGAGTTTCATGTATGTCAGCTTGTGTATGTGACAGCCTCTAATACCCTGTAAAACTCTTATGCGCTTTATTTGCTCTTGCTGTTAAGCAGATATTTTAAATAGTTTACTCTTTACACGCTTTAGATTTCTAACAATTGTTTAGTTGTTTCAATTGCTTCAGTTAATGTTAAACAGTTCTAAAAGTCTTTGTTTGTAAAAATATATAAATTTACAGGATATCTAACAAACATTTCTAATCTTTTATTTTTACTTTAATTCAAATGAAATGCAACAGAATTGAAAATCAACAAAATTGCTCAAGAAATCTCAAATTTGCATATTTTTGTGTATATAAAATTGTTAAAAATACAGTTCAGTATTGAATTACGTTTGAATTCCAAAATGATTACAAAGAAATGTGTTTATTTAAATCAAGTCTTCAGGCGGTGAAGTAATAATTGCGAAATGTAAATAAGGCACTTAAATTAAGGTAAATTAACAGTTGTTTTTTAATAGCAAAAGTAAACAAAAGTAAATTCAGAAACAGCCTCTGGTAAAAAGTAATCAAGAATAACTACTGAATTTGTTTACTTAGACGCTACTTAGACCCTGTATTCAATAAAGTGTATAAAATAAAATAAAAAAAAATTAAAAATAAATATTTATAAATAAATATTTAAGTTAAGAACAATACTGAACTAAAATGAGATTAATAACTAGATTTTAAATGAATCAAAAGCGATTGTAAACCCTTTAAGGTACTCCAGGGTATGTTGACAGTCGTATACATTTCATTACGTGTCATTTGCTGTTGTTTTTTTTGAATACTTAGACCCAGTACTAAATGAAATGTACAAAAATTCAATACAAATTGAAGTTAAATATTTTTAATTTAAAATTAAGAACAATATTGAACCAATTTAAGAGAAATTATTAGATTTTAAATTAATCAAAAGCGTTTGTAACCCCTTGAAAATGCTCCAGGGTATGTTGACAGTCGTATACATTTTATTACTTGTCATTTTCTGCTGTTTCATGGAATACTTAGACCCTGAATTTAATAAAATATACAAAAATAGACCCTGTGTTCAGTAAAATGTACAAAAATTCAATACAAATTGAAGTTAAATAATTTTTAATTTCAATTTAAGTACAGTACTGAACCAATTTGAGATAAATTATAAGAGTTTAAATGAATCATAAGCGTTAGTTACCCCTTGAAAGTGCTACAGGGTATGCTGACAGTCGTATACATTCTTTAACGTTACATTGCCAAACTGTTGGCCTAGCTCAATTGCCCGAGATCTGCTTCTGGGCTTCGAAGGGATTTCTAATCAAATATCCCGCGAGCTTCAAGCCAAGTCCAATGCAGAGTGTCCATCGGCTTTTTAACAGCTGCTGTTTGGGATGTTAAAAAGTCTGTGTGGCAAAGGGAACTTACGGTTGCAGGGAACACTGCTGGAAGTTGCTTGGGGGAAATTAGTTGGCTAAAACGCATGTTTTTTTTTTCAAAACTTCATTTAGTTGGACTGGCCAAAGTGCCAAAATGGCAGCAAAATCCAATTATTGTTTAGAAAATTGCAATTGCAATTTCAAAACGGCTCACATAAATCAACTTTAAATTAAACACTCGTCGTCGTCGTCGTCGTTATAGTGGAAATCAAAAACGAAAGCGACATTTTCACACAATACAACACATATAGGAAAAACTGAAACTAAAAGCTGAAAAGTCGTTTATTTAAGTCTCGGACGATCGCATTTAGTGCAAATTGTGTGCCAAATCGAGTTGCTTCGACTGTGTCCGGTGAACTGTTAGCATCGCTGGTTACAAACGAACAGTGGTGACGAAAGCTTCATAACAGACACAAAATGGCTAGACGTAAGGGAGTAGAAGTGGTAGAAATATACAGTCATTTATATAAGGCCTATATAAGTGGGTGAAAATGGTAAAAACTAGTTTGGTACAGAATTTGATCAAATTTTGATTATTTAAAGGAAAGGAAAGTTTTACATTAAGGGAAACCAAAAAGAGAGAACAATTGATCACAGTCGGTACATTTTTACATATTTACAGTATTTACAATTTTCTTGAGGAGTTATTGGAGGAACCTGGTAGGAAGGTCCAATGTATGGTTCCTTTTGAGTCCTTAATATAATTTATAAAAATATAATTAATATATTTAATGTTACTCCAAAGCCTAAAATCGAAAAATTGATGACTTTAGGCAGAAGAAAAAAAGTCCTCTTACATTATGTGTGAAAAAAAAGGCTAGAATGGCAGCACTGCTGGTGCGCTGACTCACCGCTATGCTATTTCTATATCAATTTGTGCTCCCCGTTGCCTTTTCGCATTCCCATTCCCATACCCGTTCCCCATTCCCCGCTCCACATTTCCAGTTCCTATTCCTGTGCAGCGTTTGACTCACAGTTCTTGGTCTTTGCATCCTGCGAGTCCCTCGATAGGCAAACGGAAGCTCAAACAAATAGTCAACGAACTACAGCATACAAATACACCCACACACACACACATAGACACACACATGCTTGTAGCGGGTGTAAGTGTGCAAGTGAAATAAGTAATATCCTCTTTTGTGCCCGGGCGTGGCCAGAATAAGATTTAATCGCCACTGAACCAAAAGAGATATGGCTTTCAAAAACAAGAAATAAAAACAAAAAAAAAAAACATTTTCATTATGCAACAATGCACAGTTCAGGCAACCCCTTGCCACTGCCACTCCCAACACTGCCCCGCCTGCAGTCTCCAGTCTCCAGTTTTAAGTGCAACTTGCTGCTCCTGCAGCAACAGCCTCATTCTCCCCTCACAAACACTATTGTCTCTATAGAAACATTCGTTTAACTGAAAATATTCATGTTTGTTTGTATGTGTGTTTTCTGCACTTTATTTCACAGGTTCGCCGCAGCCCACATATCGCTGGCTCAAGGATGGCATACCCGTTGCCGATTATTCATCCAGTCAATTTTATCGCATTCACATCACAAGACGCGAGGATGCCGGCAGCTATCAGTGTATTGCCAGGAACGATGCTGGATCTATATTGAGTGAAAAAAGCGATGTTGTAGTTGCCTGTAAGTACACACTTTCGCACACTTGCACTTTACACACAACAACACACACACCTACGCTACACACACCTACACTACACACACACTTTGTGTAAGACTTGCATTTCAGTTTACTTCACTGCACAAAAATTGACTAAAAACTGTTTGGAGTGAAGCAAAAAATATAAAAAAAAATTATATGAAATGCTTAAACCTTAATTAAATTTTTTCAGTATTTAATTAATTTTTAAAAGAGGAATACAAATTGTTATAAGGACTTTAAACTGCCTAATATATCTTGGGAGTAGATCTCTTAATGTAAACTGAAACTGAAGCTCAACCTTATAAAATCATAGGTAGTCAGTTATTCACCAATTCTTCAGATATCATACACAAAAACAAGTCTAGAAAATTCAACATTACATGTATTTAAATTAAGCTTTAAACTAATTAGTCTACGTAACAAAGAACTTTATAAAATAGATAACTTACTCACAGAGAACAAAAATTCGCAGCTTATACACTATAAACTCAGTCACCCACTAATTTCTCTCAGTGCTGCTGGAAATTACTAAGCTTACTACTTTGGATTTTGACAGCCTTTTGTGGCATCAGAAGCTCATACCGTATTAGAATTAAGCCATTTTCTCCTTGCTAGATAATTGCGTGGTGAAATTTAATTGTCTGTCTTTCAAATTGGCTGCTTTTCAACGGATTGAGTTTGTCTTTTACTATTTAATTCTGTTACATTTAATCCTGCTATTGTCCTGCTGACATTAAAAATAATTTCAAATCTAGATCAAAGTATTAATTACCATCAATATATTCGAATAATTCTAGACAAATTTAATTATGCATTCGCTGTGTTATCGAAATCGAGCACGCAACTTCTGGACATTGGCCAGATATCGATTGTTATTATAAATAGACGAACCGCTGACTAGTAGATAACTATAATTATGTTGCAACTTGTACATTTATTTTGGTTGAACATATTATTGGTTATACAATTGGGTATTTTATTATTATTCCTAATTGCTCCAAATCAATCCAAATAACAGTCGATAGCTACAATTAATTAATAATGGAACATAACTCACACCAACCAGTTACACAAATTGTTGTATAAATAAAAATAGAATTGTTTTGGTGTTTGAATATAGAAAAGAATTTAATTTCAACGTTCCTTCATGCAATTTAATTGCATGACTGATTCCGTGAACTACACAAAATTCAAAAGTACTGAATATATTAAATATAGTTGAATATTCCATTAAAGCGTTTCACAAATTTGTTCCAAGGCTTCGAAATAACGTTCCATTTCAGCGTTCCAATTTGCCATTTTCCACATAATGTCCTTTCCATTTACTTAAGAGGTGTTTATCATTAAATAACTATTTAAAAACAGTGTTTCACTCCAACGTTCCACTGCGAAGTTAACTGTTTTCTTTGCTATACAGGTTCCATTCTATCATTTCAATGTTTTACTACGTTAATTCCAATGTTCCACTGCAAACTTGAGTGTTTTAGTTGCTACTAAACTTCCATTCCACCATTCCAATGTTTCACTTCTTCCATTCCAACGTTCCACTGCAAACTTAAGTGTTTCATTTGATACTAAACTTCCATTCCACCATTCCAATGTTTCACTACGTTCAACACAGTGTTTCATTCCAACGTTCCCAGTGCTTCAGTGTTTCATTTGCTACTAAACTTCCATTCCATCATTCCAATGTTTCACTACGTTCAACACAGTGTTTCATTCCCACGTTCCCAGTGCTTCAGTGTTTCATTCCCTACTAAACTTACATTCCACCATTCCAATGTTTCACTACGTTCAACACAGTGTTTCATTCCCACGTTCCCAGTGCTTCAGTGTTTCATTCCCTACTAAACTTACATTCCACCATTCCAATGTTTCACTACGTTCAACACAGTGTTTCATTCCCACGTTCCCAGTGCTTCAGTGTTTCATTCCCTACTAAACTTCCATTCCACCATTCCAATGTTTCACTACGTTCAATACAGTGTTTCATTCCAACGTTCCCAGTGCTTCAGTGTTTCATTTGCTACTAAACTTCAATTCCACCATTCCAATGCTTCACTACGTTCAATACAGTGTTTCATTCCAACGTTCCCAGTGCTTCAGTGTTTCATTTGCTACTAAGTTTCCATTCCATCATTCCAACGTTTCACTACGTTCAACACAGTGTTTCATTCCAACGTTCCCAGTGCTTTTTGCGCCAACAGACTTTCCTTCCCTTGTGCCAATTCCAAAAGTTTTCGTGCCCAAAAGTATGCAAAAGTATTTGATAGCAAATAAAAATTGTTAACTTTTAAAGTGAAACTAAAAAGCAATGAGGAAACCGACACAATATTGTTGTGTTTCAAAACTATAAGTAGTTAGTTAATTAAACTAATTGAATAATAAGTGTTTCATGCGAAAAAGTTTTCCTATTGCGACTTGATGGGGCCAACAAGATGGCTGGAAATGTGGGGCACGGGTCAGAATTGAAGCGCCAATTGAAGCGACTTAGTTACGAGAAGATTGCGATTTGTAATCGGAGCTCTGGCTTCAGTGCACGTGGCAGGAACTGTGGCAACAACAGTGACACTAACACTGGCAACAGTGTGACAACAGCATGAACTAGTACGTGCGGCAAAAGTGTCAACTTTCAACTTGGGGCAAGTTGACAAACGGGGGCACAGTGCTAATCAAACGGTTCTCACAGCAGTGTCTGCTGGGGCAGATACACAGATATGTGTGCGTGTAAGTGTGTGTGTGTGGGGGGGTGTGTAGCTGCTAATTTTTCTTTAATGCGAACTTAATTGCAACAACAACAGTGTCCAACAATTAGAGAGACAGAGAAGCCAAGGGCGTAAGAGAAGGAGAGAGCGACACTTGAGTAGTGCCACATGTGTGTGTGTGTGTATGGGTGTGGGTGTGTTTGAGCATTACGAAACTGCTTGAACCTAATAAATCGAGCTCTCTCGACAAGCTTGTGACCTTCTTTTCGGGGCATAATGATGATGATTACGTTGTTCTTGTTTGTGCTGACGACGGTAACGATGATTAAGATGATAATGATAATAGCCACGTTGACGATTCATAGAGTGGAAACTGTTTGGGTCTGGCCTGGCTTGGAGCATCGTCTTGAGCACTTAATTAATTGTAGGAGTGCTGCGCTTAAACTGAACTAATAACCTTTAGAGCCGAGTATACGGTTCGTAACTGTTAAAGCGGGGCAACCAACTGGAATAAAGTCAAGCAGAAGGCGGTGGAAGGAGGTGGAAGTGCTAGTGGTAGTGGAGTTTCAAGTGGTAGAGGTGGAGCTCGGTCAGAATTATGGTTGGGGTAAAAAAAAAACCATTGCGCGTACACTGCTCAAAGACAGAACTTTAATTTAAAAGTCAAGTAGTGTGAATAAAACTATAATTATAATTATAATTAATTAAAATATAAGCTTTTAATCAAAACAAGTAATTTACTTAACTAATCGAACTAAGTAGTTTTTATATTGGGGACCCTTTTTTTGTCAGTGTAGCCTGATGAAAGCTTAAGCAATATTTCCCGCCCGCAGGCCAACGTAGCTTGATTCAATTAACTGGCATGACACTTGAGCCACGACTCTGTCAAGAGAGAGCGAGAGAGAGAGTAGTTATAGAGTAGGAAAGTGGTTCGGACAGAGAAAGAGATAGAGCGAGGGTTGTAGGTCAGGTCACTAGCGCTATTAAAATGTAATAACCTCGCGCATATTTCAATTTTCATAACTAATTTCAATTTCCTAACGAATTCTTTTTTTTCTTCTTTTCTGCTCATTTTTCCTCTGGCTAGATATGGGCAGCTTTGAGAACACCACCGAGGGTCGCTTAACCGTTGTCAGCGGTCACCCGGCGATATTTAATATGCCAGCAATTGATTCGATACCCCGGCCCTCAGTGGATTGGCAAACAGTTGAAGGACCGCTTAATTATGACATTAAATACGCCATCACGCATTCCAATCAATTGATCATTTTGAGTGCCGATGATAACGACAGCAGGGCCTATCGTGCCCGTGCCATGAATACTCAACTGGGCAAGGAGGAAATGAGCGCGTTTGTCCATCTGAAGGTCACCGGGGATCCCTATGTGGAGGTGGCACCCGAAATAATTGTACCGCCACAGGATCTCAAACTGAAACGTGGCGAAAGTTTTGCCGAATTGCAGTGTATTGCCAATGCGCGTCCCTTGCACGAACTGGAAATGATTTGGCTCAAAGATGGTGTCCCAGTGGAAAATGCCGGAATTGCACACACACTCAATGATCCATGGAATCGTACTCTGGTGCTACAGCAGGCAAATAGTTCGCATGCCGGTGAATATAGTTGCCAGGTGCGTTTACGCAGCGGTGGCTATCAAACAGTTAGTGCCACAGCACGGGTCATTGTGCTAGAACCACCCGTTTTCTTGACTCCCATGCGTACGGAGACTTTTGGCGATTTTGGCGGACAAGTTGCGTTGCCCTGCGATGTTATGGGTGATCCCACACCCAAAACTCAGTGGTTTCGCAATGCGGAGCGTATTGAGGCGCAGCTACAAAGCGGCGGGTAAGTTGCAGGCGTTTTTCAACACTAGTCATAAGCTTTGGGTAGAGTAGTAGAGAAGTTTTGGGGGTTACAAAATGTAAATCATAGTCTTAATTTTTAATTGAGTGTTTCTACGTTTTACAACACTAGCAAAACTTGTAATACATTTTTAATTTCTTTACAGCACTGTTTAAGTGTTGTAAAAGACTTTAGTTGTCCATTTATCACACTTATCATTCATCAGCATAATTTTATTATAGTAAAAGCTTTAAAAAAGTTAATTTAAAACATATGTAATACATATTTCTGCCAGTGTTGTAAACCACTGACACATTTGCCTATTTATCAAAGTATTAACCTTTTTTCCTTCGATACAAATGACTATTACTAAGCATTAAATAATGCGCTAATAATCGAATTGCCAGCGAAATGGGAAACTGGAAGAGTCCAAACTCGCTTTATGCAAAGAGAAATTGCAAGGGGGAAGGGGGGAGAGGGGTATAGAAGAAGCATATAATGCTGAATATGTGTTTGCTGAAAATCGAAAGCAATTAGTTTTGATATAAAGGAGTGAGATAATTACTGAATGATGCCACACACTAATGATGAATCATTATGGTTCGTTATATTTTTTTTTCGTTTGTTGCAGCTACGAACTGAAAGCAGATAATACGTTGATAATTAAAAAACTGACGCTTAACGATGAGGGAATGTTTCAGTGTCTGGCCACCAATGAGGCTGGCGAAAAGTCTGCATCCACCTGGCTGCGAGTGAAAAGTAAGTCAAGTATAAAGTATTACGAACTGTGATTAAGCCGAAAATGGATTTTTGAATGCAAATCTATAATACATACGGATATGAATCATTTCATTATAATTGTCAATGATTTGGCAAAAATACTAACAACAAAGGGTTGTAAATAATAATCGATTAATCGTTTGTTTAACTAGGCTAGCATTAAAAACCTTTAATTGAAATGTAAATTTGAGATATAGAAAAAGTCCAAATTAAATTAATTGTTTTAAAATTCAAATGTTCTACTTATAAAAACTGTTTTTTTTACATCGATACCCCTTCGATTATTTTCGATTTATTTACAACCCTGCTAACTAATGCTTTTTCCACCAACAATAACCGCTCGTCAGCCTAACTTGAATGCATACTAAACTACGGCTCTCTTTCTCTCTCGTTCCCCCAAAACAAAACAAACAAAAAAAACATACTCATCATGCTTAATTGTTGTTGTCAACCCCATTTCCGATTCCCTAACCCCAAAAAAAAATAATATATATAAAGCAGCAATAACTGAAGCATCAGCTTCGCTGCAGCCGCGCGTGAAGCGTTTGGCGCAACCGCGTATTTTACGCGTCAGAGCATCGCATGCTGGCCTGGGATCGGGCTCGGGAACGGGAACAGGTACAAGAACGGGATCGGGAACGGGCATGCAAACGGGCCAGGGCATGGGCAAGATCTATAAACGCAAGGAATTTCGCTTTGGTATGGGCAAAAAAAAAAAAACAAAAAAAAATCATAAAACAAAGTTTGCAACTATTGTTGCCCACACACACGTAATTGTTATGATTATTAAATACTTTTTGCCAACGCACGCACAATGCTCTTGACTTGCATGAGAGGCATTTGAAATTGCACTCGTTTCTCGCACACTTGCACTTCTATGCGCACTCGTTTATTCATAAACAACACACGCACACGCACACTCACACCCTCAACACATCATCCCTCTTCTCTCACTCTGCCACTCTGCCCTCTCTCATTCTCTCCAACTCTGGCCACTTGCCACTCGACTGTTTTAAATGTTAATTTAATGTGGCAATTTGTTGCTCTTTATGATTAGTTTTTATTGCTTCATTATGTGCTAGCATTTATCTTTGTTGTTTGTTATTGTTGTAGTGTTTGCACTAGTTATTTAGTCATTTAGTTACTGACTTGTCCATCAAATACTGCACTTTATTTAATTACATGCATTTATGCACCTTTATTTATTGACTCCTGTAGAAAAGCAATTGAATTGTTCTTAGTTTAAAAAGCTTGTATAATTTATTTGTATTTTGTAATTGTATCTTAAATACCCTTTAAATACACTCGGAATATAAACTCGCCCAGAAGTATGCAACACTTTAATGAAAAGTGTACCAAATAACTTTGTATACAAGTAAATTTAGTTATAATACAATCTTTTCCTTTCTAGTTTCTTACATTTTATATATATTTTAAATATTTGTGTCAGTTCGATTAATGCTATTAACACAGCACAAGTCTGCATATTTGTGGCAGAGCCTAAAAGTAGGCAATGATAATTGATACTGACTTTATACTTAAGGAAAATCAAATAGCAAACAGTTGATAATTTGCTGAATTTCAAAAAATTTCCTGTAATATGTCTAAAATACCCTATAAATACGCTTGGCATATAAACTTAATTACAAAGTGATCCAAATAAGTTTAACTTTGTAAACATGTAAATGTATTTATAATATAATTTTTCCTTTATAGTTTACATATTGTAAATATAAGTTTCAGTTTGGTTAATGCACCGCACAAGGCTGCATATTTGTGCTCGTGCCTAAAAGTAGGCAATGATAATTGATACTGTCTTTATACTAAATGAAAATCAAATAGCAAACAGTTGATAATTTGCTGAATTTCCAAATATCTGAACTCCCTTTGTCCTGCCACTCCACCAGCTTTACCAAATTGTCTCTTTTGTGATGAAACTTAGAATGTGTTAATATTAAATTGTCATAAATTTTAAAGCAAGGATGTAAAGTACAATTAGTGTTAGAGTTTCTGGTTTTTGGCCTCGGCAAATAATTGATGCACTCACTCTTGGGGTCTCAAGTTAGCCATAAAGATGCATTGTTATTGTTATTATTAGTACACAATTTAGCAATAATAATAATGATAATAAATATTATTATCATAATGCTTGGCATCGTCGTCATTGTCATTATCATTATTATCATCAGGAATGTTGTGCTCGTCATGCATATTCATGGCAAAATGTTGAGACTCTGGTCGAGCATTCTCCTGACACCCAAGTACCGTTAAGTGCCACGACTTCATCTTTATCCTATTAGAAAAGCGCCTGCAACGAACTTGTGGTACACACACACACACCGGCACACCCACACACACAAACATAGACAGACAGCAACAACATTTGTATGCTGTTAAACAGTTTCGCATTTTAATGAATATAATAATATGGAAATGAAGCAGCTAAAGGAACTAGCACACACACACACATTCGCACACCCAGTGTGTATGCCAAGAGCAGTAAGTTGCTGCTAAGCAATTATTCACTTTTATGCCAATATGAGCTCATTTAAAACATTTAATTTGCTACCTTTTTCTACTCTCCTACTTTTTTAACTTATTTTACGTCTAACTAAAGCTATGTGTCGAAAGTTTCCAATAACTTTGTACGCTTTAGGCGTCTACTGATGGAACATATACTTTATAATTAGGGTTGCTGTTAGAAAGTACTTGGTTTTATTAATTAATAAAAGTAAAAGCAGAGCAAGATAATTGTTAAATGAATTATAAAGGCACAGTTTGAAAAGTTGGCAACATTTTTAAAAGCTAAACATGATTTAAACAGTTGCTGTACATGGATCAGCTCATGTATTTGGCGAGCACAAAAGTGCAACAGTATGCAGCGCTGTAAAGTATGCTACATTTGCTTGATACTTGCAAGTGATAGGCCAACAATTAAGCGTAACTTTTTCTATGCCTTTCATTGGCTGTTTAAATATTTGACACAAGTTGCATTTGCTACAAAAGTCGCAGTCCCTGTTGTCGTCTCAGTCGACTGCGAGTGTTAGCGACGTAGCTGTCGACAATTGTGAGTTGTGCATTATGTGTGTGCTAGTTTGTGTGGGTGTGTGTGTGTGTGTGTGTGTGTGTGTGGGTGTGGGTGTGTGTGTCTAAGCCTGTCTCACTGTTAGACACTGTTGGACACTGCTTGTCTCGCAACGTTTTGCACAAATGATTATGCAAAAATGTCACAGTGTGCCAGAAAGAGAAAGCGAAAGCGAAACGGAAAGCTTAAGCAAGGAAAATACTTATTGTTCAAGTTGTATTTCTTTTTATGGTTCTTTAAAAAGTTAAACAACTGGCAGTTTACCCTCTGCGCCCCGACTAACTCTGCCCACGCTTGCCAATTTTTTCGGTGTTTCAAAATACATTTTTCTTATTATATTTTTATGGACACTCTGTGGATCTGTCGACCACTTGCCATGTAAATTGGAAATTTCGATGCATATTTGTTGAGTTGAGTTATTCTTTGGCTGCACTGAATTTCCTTAGACTCTGATTTTGTTTCCCTTGCTCTCTGTCTCTGTCTGTCTCTCTGTCTTTAGTTCTTAAACCACTGCTGCACTTCATCGACTTAAACTAGTTAAAAGATTTTGTCCTCTTGCTCTGCGGCAACGAGCGTTGGTTTATTGAAAAACTTTACCCAGTTAACTTTAGCGACTTTGGCTTGAGAAACAGTTCAGTTACTTTATAGCTACCCTATTGCCGGGTACTATCAATTCGCCAATATATCCCACCTACATACACTGTCAAAAATTTCAAAATAAACAGCAGTAAACAAATAAATTTAAAAATATTTTATTCAAGTGCTAATCGTTTTAAAATATTCAAAACTCATGAAAATACTTGTAAAAATTACTAAAGTCTAGTAAATTCCATTTTAACTGACTCTTTTGCTTAATATGTGTTCTCATTAGACCGCGTACTCTAAAAAAAAGAGTAGAGAGGTCTGTTAAGTATTTTTATTTAACTAATAAACTTCTCTTCTTTGTATATAATATAAATAAATACCAGACTGTTAGTTTTATTGTCCGAGAGTGAGTGTATTTTAAAAGCTTAACCTTTTTTGTAGCAGTGTATTTACTACATCTGTGTCTTGCTGTCTGTCTGAGTGCTGCAAATGACTTTCTCCTACAGTTGTTGACGTTGACGTTGCGCCTCATTTCATTTTATGCGCAGAGCAAAATTTCAGTCAATTTGTTTGTCTCGTCGCGCATAGCAAACGCATTTTATGAGCCACACTTTTCCCTATCCCCCAACCCACCCCCTTAAGCATATTTTCCGCATTTTCCATTCGCTGGATTTAGTCATGGTGGTCTTAGACTTATTTGCCAATTGTGCCTGCTTCACACAAAAGCTAAAGAAAGAAAAGAATAGAAGACTTCACAGTGTTGCATTCAACAATTGGTGGAGAAGGGGCACAATGGTGTTACCACAAACTAACTAAAGCGCCTTTTTTGCCTAGGCCAAGTCTTGGACCTTATTAGCCATTATAAGCCACTTCTATTGTGCACATTATTAGCGACTTATCTTCCGGTTAGTTGGCTATTAAGCGAATATTAAGCCAAGTCTTTCTGACCGTGTATAATAACTACAGCACATTTAAATGCATAAATTGTTTACCTTATCATGCCTAAAGTTGTAAATTTATGCAGAGCTTTGACTTTTTGGGTTAATTACTTACAGAGTTAATTGAATTTTAAAAAGATTTGATTTTTTTTAATTTAAATAAAATAGTATATAAATAAGTTGTTAAAAAGTTAAAAAAAAAAATTACTTAAATAAGTAAATAATCAATTAGCAAAAAAAAAACATTTATTAATAGGCTTAATTCATTTAAAACTTTGGAGGTAATTAAATAAATTGTATGTTCACTTTTTACTTAGCTCTTGACATTTGCTTTGGAGACTGAGTCTTTGCGCTGCATGAAATTATTTGCTTGTTGGAACTCTGAGCCCTGAGACGGCTCTCAAGAGTTGTTGGCAGTGGGCTTCAAGGTCGCTTCACTTTTTAAGCTCTCGTGTTAGACAGGGTACTAAAAGGGAGTTTAGGGGCCTATTACGTTTGTCAAAATAAAAGAAAGAGCGTAGCCTACTTTTAGGGGCATATATTCAAAGGTCCAGAGAGACTAGAGCTAGTAGCTTGAATGGGTTTAATCAGGCGTGTGTTAGTTGTCATTTAAAATGTTTAAAGCCTAAACTATTTTCTTCAGAACACATACAGGGTCTTATAGAGTCGGTTGGCTCTTCTGTACTTTCTTTAGACTAGTATTTATTTAGTTTTGTGTGCTGTAAGCATCTGTTAATTTGGGCACTTGACGCGCAGCTTTTAATTTAGCATTTCGGTTGTGTGTATTAGTGTATGCAACAAGTGGCAAGTGGTTAGTGGTAAGTGGCAAGTGGTAAGTAATAGGTGGCAAGTGGCCACGGATGGATGCCAACCACTAGCTCGTGAGAAGCAGACTTTAAATAATTTTCCAGTTGCGCACCTCTAAACAACAGACTTCTATCTACCGTTCTGACTTTTTGTTTTTCTCCCGCTGTCTCTCTCCGTCTCCCTCTGTCTCTCACTATCTCCTGCTCCCTCTTTTGGCTGCATTTTAATTGCAATAGCTTCTTGGCAAACTTTTGCATATTTTAGCCGTTTATTTTTTGCCTGGAACTTGTGCATTTTGTTTGCTTTAGTTTTGGCTTTTTTCAGCTGGCACCTGGTGCTGCCTCCTCCCTCTCTCTCTCTTCTCTTCCTCCAATTGAAGTTTTCAACCTTTCCAGGTATTGCTCATTTTCCGGTTGTTTAACTTGTTTCGAGTAACATAATTTTGTATTTTGGAGCTAAACTCGAAATGATTTTAATCGTCATTTCCGGGCTTCACTGCAAAATGTAGCGAATAAAGAAGTTACTAGACAGCCATGTGGGCGTATAGGCAGTAGAAGTCCCGGTCATGTGTTCCGGCACTTGACAGCCGAGGCACACACAGACAACATATAAATGTAGTCATGCAATCAGTTTGCGTTAAACCCACACACACACACACATACACACATCGAGAACAGTTATGTGTGCTTGAATTACCTATTTATAGTCCAATGACAACAACAGGTGGCGCCACCAGTTACCCACAACTCTTAGGATTGAGTAGAGCTCTGTTACGAAGCAAGCAAATCAAGCAAATAGTCAATTTTGAAACATGCTATGGGTTTAATTCAGCTTGAAACGCAAGCTTAACCCTCTAAAGCCTCCTAGTACTTGCCTAACGGACATTGAAGTAGTTATGTCTGTGGAGAGTCTCAATAAGTATGGAGATAAAAGTTATTGTAACTTGAAACAATTATTTTAAGCTTTCCAAAAGTTTATTACACTCGGAATTGGCTTTAAAAGATTGTTTGACTATGAAGTTTGGGCAAAAGAGTTTTTGAAACGGAATAAAACAAATCATTCATAAAGTATTCAGCTATTTTACTACTTTATGCAATACTTTGTCATTAAATTTCCACCTTTGGAAAATTGGCTGTTTGCTTTCCACTCGAGTGGTAAATGCAGAGCGATAATTGCAGCGTATTTTGTGGCTTGCATTTTGTATTGCAATTTATATGTTTACTTAAACGATTCGCTTTTTATTTGCTGATTTTTTATTGCCATTTTCTGCCAACAAGTTATCCGCCTTTGAAGTGTACCACAGTCATTTAAATACCCTACGATTACAGCGCTTAACATGCAATGCGACCAGCGAAGAAAACGAGTGAAAATGAGAAAAACAGAGTCATAGATTTTCCCGCTGTTTGTGGCAGCGGCAGGAGTAAACTGTAAATGGAAGCAAATGAAAGAAGAAAGGTGAAAGAAGTAAAAATTTCATGCAAATATTATGCAGTGGTGCTGCCATCAATTCCAAGCTTGAGCACCCCCCTCATGAAGGGGGAAAGGAGGTTCAAATAACCTTCCTTACAATCGCGTAATGGCAATTATCGCCGGTGCACGGCATTCCCGGCTAGCGCTTTATTATTACGGCTTTAACTTGAGGCAGAATCTTTAGTGGGTCAACTTGAAATTAATTACTGTAACGGCGACAACGACGATAACAACAACAACAGGAACAACAACGATGGCAGCGGCAACTGTGTGTGGCATTGGTGGCACATTGCGCATACGCCGCGTTGCACATCGCATAAATCGCACACGAGAATTGTCAGTTTTGTGGCATTCATGACAAATTTATCATCGCCCCTTTTAATGCATTAATGTCTGTGCACAAACCGATACAGTTGAAGCGCCATCTTCGATACTCTTCTTTCATTTCCTTTACTGTTTGTTACTCGCTCTTTTGGCGCCCCAATAAATATGCTATATTTTAACACACTGTCGAAGGAAGCCTGACTTGCCTCACTGTTCAATAAAATAATGTTTCCAGCTTCTTAAAATAGCAAAATGTATTTTAAATAATTTTCTTCAATTAATTTGCTTTAGAAAAAAACAACAAAATATATAAAATGAGTGCAGGGTCTTTTACAGTTGACTGTGCTCTACTGTCGCCTGTACTACTAGCAAGTTTTCTTTAGCAAATGTTTCATTAATATGCCCCTTGCGTGCAAACCGTAAAGACAGACCCTTGGGTAACATATGAAGGCGAGAGCGGGTCACACAAGGGCTCACCTGTGGCAAAATGGACCCTCGGCGCCTTAAGATGGGGCAATGTCCTTTGCCCTTTCACAATTTGCCATTTTGTTTTGCTGCATGCGCTAAAACACGCTTAACACGTTAACATAAAATCCTTCAGAACTGGAGTCATTATATGAATACTACAATAACTGGTGAACGTTGGCCTCAATTGCCTACCACAGTGTAACAACTGAAGTAATGAATTTGTAGTGCATTAGCTGATCAATTGCGGTTAGAGCCAAGTTAACAGAGTTTAAACTGTGATTGTTATTTTTACACAGTAATCAGCAATGTCTTCTGCTGAATTGAAATTCAACTTCATGAGTTGTCTGTGAAGAAACACAAGTTTTAAATCAGTTTAAGCTGCTTAAATCGAACGAATTTTTTAACCTTTTTTTATCGAAATAAAAAGAAGATTTTTAACATTCGTAAAGCACAATAACTGTGCATGTTACGAGTATAAGCCATGTATCCACTACATTGTTTTTACATTATTAATAACATAATTAATTTTACACTTATGTAGTTGCTATCTTGCCAGCTTTCAGTTGGTCAGTGTTATTTTTAACTTAATGCACACTTAAGGCTACTTAAGTTATTGTGACTTTTATGAAAGGATTTAACCTTATTTAAAGCTTTTTCCACAACTATCGCGCCAGAGAAACAGTCTCACTTAATCTCTCTTGCTCTCCCTCTCTTACTGTCATCTATACGCTCTTGACAGTTAACTGGAATTCGTATCTTCAAAAATACCCTGTGAGAAAAGTAGATAAGGTGTAACAATTGCATAGACAGCTGCACTTAAGATAATTCCACTTTTGTTTAATTTGATTTTATGATTTTAAATCAACCGAAAGTCAATGTCAACTCGTTGTCGCTTTAATTTACAGGGTATTCACTTAACAACGTATGCATTATTTATGTGTAAAGCAATAAGTGGTACATTTTTCGAGCATACCCTAGAATTTGTCAGCAATTGTAACCCAGTACTTACGACTAACAAACATTTGTTGTTGATAAATATAAATTAAACTTTATATAACAGAGCATAACAAGCAGCATTTGGGTTTAGATGTGTTATGTAAAGGGGTATCTGTTGGTCGGGCTGTCAGACTGTTTCACCGACACTTTTGCATTTAAATAAATATTTTTAACCAATTCCCGCAGTGAGTTCGTATGTCTTTTATATATATTTCAACAATTTTACTTGTCAACTGCAAAAACGGTTGCCTACTTTTCAGCGCGCGTGGGTAAATTCAATATTACCTGAGCACGCACTCAATCCCGCGCTCGCACACACACACACATGCACACACTAGCACAGGGAGCACTTAATATCTTAATGTGAAAATACACACAGAAGTTTTTATTGTAATTTTATGCAGTTTATTTACATAAACGGAGTTAAAATGAATGCTTCATCATATGAAATTATTACATTATTACTTTTGCTGCGATTGTTCTCGCTTTTGCCAACAAGTCCATGCCACCTGCCGCACGGTATTTGGCCATAACAATGAAAGAAATAAAAAACTGAAACTGAAAAAAATAATACAAAAATTGGTAAAGAAATTGGCAAACGACTGTGCCACTTAATAAATAATGGACATTAATCGCATCGCAAGCACACTGTGTGCTCCTCTCTTGGGCATGGCATTTATGAAGAATTCCCTTGACTTACTTTATGCTGCATTAATAGACAATTGGCAAAAAGCTTCCCAGAATTTCAGTTCAATTTAACAATTATCCGAAGCCTAACAATATGGGAATTGAAACAGTTTACTAATTCAACAAACATTATCATAATTGTTGTAGCAAACATTTGACAACTTTAAATTTAATATTACAATATCAGTTAATACCATAAACAATAAATAAAAAACACATTTATGCTAAATATTTGCTGTTTTGTAGCTACAAAATAATAACAGGAAATTTCTATTTTATATTTTCAATCCACGTATTTTTTGCCAGTACATTTTGAACACAATTTATCAACTTGTGCATGTCTACGCTATGTATTTCTCTATTGTACAGTGTAACTTAGTATATACTTGAAGATATTGCTCGATTGTGGCATGTAACAACAATAACTCAATATATCAACACTTGAAAACAACGCAGTACAACTTACACAACCCACACAAATATTGACACACTCAGCGCCACAAAAGTAACACACAGTAACACACAGTAACACACCTGTGAACACACTTAAACACACTAGATTCTATTTATCTTTGACTTGGCTACATACACAAATACGCGCACATGAATGTACACTGCAAAAAAAGAAACAATAATTAAAGAAATGTTTCGATTTTAGGCTTTAATTTGCTAACTTGAAAAAAAGAAGGTTTCCTTTTTTTTTCCTGCTTAGCATTTTAAGGTCTTAAAGTCACCTTAGTTTTTTCACAGTGTACACAGCTTATGTGTGCGTGCATGTGCATATGTATTCGACACTTTTACCACCTTAGCCCCTATTTGTAAATCGTTTGCGGTTCTTCAATTTACTAAGTTTTTCACATTTGATCATTCCACAGCATCGGCTCCGGTTATGGAACATCCACCGCAAAATGTCACCGCACTGGATGGCAAAGATGCCACAATATCCTGTCGTGCTGTGGGTGCACCGAATCCAAATATAACCTGGATCTACAATGGTGAGTATCAACGGAGAAATAATGTTAAAAATAGACCAGAGTACAGGGTCTTTAAATAGTTGCATGTAATGTTGACTTGAGTAATTACATCTAATGCTATTATCGTTGTTATTATCTTTCATGTCTCTTCTATGTGCTCTCTATGTATTTGCTAACCCAACAAATAAAACATTGCTAACCGTAACTCCTGCAACCAACGTGCTTCTAAAACTGCTTGCTGTGGATGAACCCTTTAAAACAAAATTTAAAAAAATAAATTTAGAAACACAACTGGTTGAGATATCGAGTCGTGTTCAGATCCTCGAATCGGGTGATTTACTCATCTCAAACATACGCTCCTCCGATGCGGGTCTTTACATCTGTGTGCGTGCCAATGAGGCGGGCTCCGTCAAGGGCGAGGCCCTACTGGGTGTTTTGGGTAAGTAATGAGCAGCAGTAAATACATGCAGCTAAACATCAATCGTTGAATTGCTTGAATTAAATTTGCCTGATAGCAAGTTAACTGATAACACGTGATATGGGCATGCAAAGCTAAAACTAATTTAAGTGTTTAAAATGCATTTGAAAATACATGAGATTAGACTTAAATAGAGCAAAGTTTTAAAGGAAAATATTAAATAACTTTGTGATAAATTAGCTCTTATAATATCTGCTAAGCAGCAGCACGAAAATCGCTTTCAAAAGTTTGCTAGTCTCTCATGCTACTTTCAAAAGTCGCATGCGAGTTTCATGCAAAATTTTTGCTGCTTTGCCTCTTAAAAACAAACGAAATTTGCAGCTACATTTGCAATTTCCACACCGTTATTTTCATTATAAAGCCATGTGGTCTACGCTATCATCATCGTTTGCATTATTGATGTAATGAATATGTTATTTACACAGGTATTTAACTCTCATATATGCAACTCATTCTCACTCTTAATTTGAGCACTTTGTGAATGGAATTTAGATATTTATGACTGTTAACCGCAATTGAAATCGATTAAGGTCCATTTAGTTTGCAATTATTTGTAATTGTTGCAGTTAATTAATTTGCTACTTTGCCAAGTTGATTGACGAATCGACAAATTTTCAAAATTGGCATAATTAAACTGATTAAACATATTAACAATTGAATACGGTGTTGGATTAGGTTTCCAACAAGTGTAAACGCAATTAATTGTGTTAATTTAGTCAGACTGTTTAAGAGGTTTCTAAGTAGCTTAAGGAATCAGAAAATGAAGCGAGTATTTCAAAGTCGAGTAGACTTTTGTTTTTGATTATATTTAAATTGACTTTTAGCTTTAAATTTTGTTTGCCACACCACTACACACACACCGCAGATATACCCACGCACACCACACTCAAAGTTAGAGCCACACACACAATGGACAAACAACCAACTGGTAACAACCACAACAAGAACATTGCCAATGGCTAAAAACAATGCTAATGATAATGATGTTGTCAATGCTGTGTGGCACGACCACAAATGTGTGTAGATAGCGACTGTGCAGCACTGTGCCTGCCACACCGCGTTGCAGCCGCCAGTGAAGCAAGTAAACACATCAAATTAGCTTAATCAATGTCAATATCATAATATATTATTAACAATAGCTGATAACAAGTGCTTGAAAGTCATTAAATTTTAAATAATATGCACTTTATATTTAATAACATTTAAGCTTTTTATTTTTGGCATAAGTGTATGGCTCAAAGGGCTTGTAAAAGCCACATCAATGTTTGCTAATTGGCTAAAGCCCTTTATTTACTTGATGCATGTGTGTGTGTGCGTGTGTGCGCGTGTGTGCGCGCGTGTTCTTTGTTTTGTGCTGCATAAAACACGGCGCATGAGAAAAGGTAATCAAAAATATGTGCAACAACCATATATGCAAACGAGATGCCATTCACAGCAGTCAAACAAGCCAAAAAGCTTATGCATAGCCATGGTAATAGCCCTGGTCAGTTGTCCCCATTTCACATATAGACACGGAACTGGCGCTGCTACTAGTGTTAGTAATGGAACTGCAACTGGAACTGGAACTGGTACTTGTGCTGCAGCTGCACCTCTCGGCAACCGTCTGGCGGAGTGTGTTGAACTTTTGGTGCATGGCGCAGTCCAAGCGACTGAAAAGCCACCGAAAAAAGCGTCTATAGCATTACAAGGACACTGTCGAGTTTGATAGACTGCAAAATACCGCAGCAAAGCGTTAGAAAGCCTTCTTTGCCATTCTGAAACTAAAGGAGACTCAGTAGTCATTCATTTTCCACACAAATTAGTGCAGCAAACAGTTGCACAGACTTGTACTACCCTTTTGGGCACTGTATGAGTGAAAAATAAAATAAAAAATTATACAAGGTGTATTATTGAGTGAGTGTATGTGTGTGCAAGGCTTTAAAACTTAATTTCCTACATGTCAGCCTGGCATGCGGGACTGACACTCCCTCAATGCCTCCGCTCCGTCTCAGTCTCCCTGTCCACAACAGTCGTCTGTACGGCCCGTAGGCTGTGCACTGAAACATGTGTCGCTTTTAATCTGTACAGCTTTTTAAATGTTTTCCCTCTCTTTCTGTCTCTTTGGCACTCTTTAGTGCGAACACAAATCATACAACCGCCAGTGGATACAACCGTATTGCTTGGACTGACCGCAACGCTGCAGTGCAAGGTGTCCAGTGACCCGAGTGTGCCATATAATATCGACTGGTATCGGCAGGGTCAAGTGGCGCCCATAAGCAATTCACAGAGGATTGGCGTACAGGCCGATGGACAGCTGGAGATCCAAGCGGTGCGAGCTAGCGATGTGGGCAGTTATGCGTGTGTTGTTACATCGCCGGGTGGTAATGAGACACGTTCGGCACGCTTGAGTGTCATCGAGTTGCCCTTCCCGCCCAGCAATGTGAAGGTGGAACGACTCGCGGAGCCGCAACAGCGCAGCATCAATGTGTCCTGGACACCGGGATTCGATGGCAACAGTCCAATTGCCAAGTTTATTATACAACGACGTGAAGTATCCGAATTGGGTAAGTGCGACATCATTTCATAAACATACATATGTACACAAATATTCCATTGGGTGATTTTGCTATGACTACAACTATTTTTTTTGGACTGGGATTAGAAGCTAAATTGGTATTGGATTTTCTTCCCCTCTCTCTCTCTCTCCTACTCTCACTATCTATTTGTAAACACATCAGACCACAGAAAGACCCACTAAAAAGTCACAATGTTGCAATAATACAAATAAAACCCCAAAAATATAGAAAATTAAATTCGCTGAACAAAATGTTCGCCACAATTTTGAATGCAGGTCAAAAGCTAAAAGGAATTTGGTTACCCTAAACTATACAAACAAAAAAATATACAAAACAATTGTTGACATTCATTTTTGATGCATTTATTTTATTCTCTCTTTTTTCTTCTACACTTGAAACAATTTATAACTTACTTTTCCTAACTTGATTGCAAACAATGACTCTGATGAATTACAAATGTGCTGTGTGTAACGTGTAACAAATATTTAATAATTATTATATAATTATTACATTTATTTCAATTTATTTTATTGTTTTTATTATTTTGTACATTCACTAATTTTGTATTTATTATTTTTATTTACTTATTTTTCGCACATTAACTTTACAACACTCCACACACTTTGTATATGAACACAAACTCACCTCACTATTCACCACACGTCACTCTCTTCCTCTCTCTTACTCACTCTCTCACTCTTGCTCTCGCTCTTTCCTATTGCGTTGCTTACACTTTTGTACCCACTCACGCCGTCTCTCCCTCTCTCACTTGCTATCTATCAACTACGTTTTTCAACCCATTAACATCACAGAAAAATCCGTAGGTCCAGTTCCCGATCCGCTGCTCAACTGGATTACCGAATTGAGTAATGTGTCTGCCGATCAGCGTTGGATTTTGCTCGAGAATCTTAAAGCTGCTACCGTTTATCAGTTTCGTGTAAGTGCTGTTAATCGGGTCGGCGAGGGATCCCCATCGGAACCCAGCAACGTGGTCGAACTGCCACAAGAAGGTGAGTAATTCGCATTCATTAAAACAGATTTCTTCTTTTTTTCTGTATTATACCCTTGCAGAGGGTATATTGTTTTTGTCACGAAGTTTGTAACGCATTGAAGGAAGCATTTCCGACCACATAAAGTATATATATTCTTGATCAGCATCAACAGCCGAGTCGATATAGGCATGTCCGTCTGTTCGTCTGTTTCTATGCGAACTAGTCTCTCAGTTTTAAAGCTGTCTTAATGAAATTTGGTACAGACCTCTCTCTGCACGCAGTTCATATGTAAAAATCGGCCCCCATCTGTTGACCAAATTTCAAATCGGACTCCTATATCATATAGCTTCCATAGGAACAATCGGTTGAAAATGCTTAGTATGAACATTTTCGATGTCTATTGACCGATTTCAACGAAATTCACGCAGAATGTATTTCTCATTGTCCCCCATCTGTTGACCAAATTTCATCCAAATCGGACTACTATATCATATAACTACCATAGAAATAATTGGTTAAAAAAACCAAATTAAGGCAATATTCATGACTGCAAGGGTATTTAATCTTCGGCGAGCCGAAGATAACTGTTTTTTCTTGTTTTTTATTGTATTTTTACATTCCCTGTATTATTGCTTAAAGTATTTTTCAGAAATTTGTAAATTCTTTGATCGTCTTGAGTTTTTTTAATAACTTTGTTTTTATTTTCATAAAAGTTGAAGCAAAAAATTATAGCACTTTAAATGCTTTATTGAAATTTGCCAATTAATTTAATATCTGGAGTTTTGCTACAAAATCTTTTCTTATTTGATGAAAAAGTGATGCCCAATTATTCAGAGTACCAGAGCTGACAAGTGTACCAAAAAAAGTTTTTGTTTTTTTGTACAAATGTACCAAATGTATTTAAAATTCATTTACATACTTTACTTTTAAATACTTTCGTTCCTTAAATTTCTAAATGATTTTGAAATAGTTTCTAAATTTATTTAAATGCGTGTCTGCGTTTTGACTTTTGTTTTCGTCTTGTGTCGCGTGTGGCTTGTCGCCTGTTGCTGCCAGGGTTGTCAAGTGCACGCACTATCACTGCTTTGTATAATAACTAATATTTATATATATATATATTTAGTGGCGAGTACTAATGCTATATAACCATAATCCTAAATGTATTGTACTTTTAATTGCTATCGTTGTCGTCAAACTGCATCGTCGTCGTTCGCCCACTTTTGATGAACAAAATTACAAATACGCGTAGAGTTTCCACTACACCGAGGTACATAACCTAGAAAACAAAAAAATAGATCACTGAAATTTTCCCTTGCCCTCTATAAATCTACCTCCCTTGTGTAAAGTGTAAAGTAAATTCCAGAAAAGTGCACAAATAAAAACATCATAATAATTGAACGTTCTTCCCCATTAATAGCACCCTCTGGACCTCCTGTGGGATTTGTTGGTTCCGCCCGCTCCATGTCGGAGATAATCACCCAGTGGCAACCGCCGCTGGAGGAGCATCGCAATGGCCAGATACTGGGCTATATTCTACGCTATCGCCTCTTTGGCTACAACAATGTGCCCTGGTCCTATCAGAATATTACGAATGAGGCACAGCGAAATTTCCTCATACAGGAGCTGATCACCTGGAAGGATTATATAGTGCAGATTGCGGCTTACAATAACATGGGCGTGGGTGTCTACACGGACGGTGCCAAGATCAAGACCAAGGAGGGCGTGCCAGAAGCACCGCCCACCAATGTTCGAGTTGTGGCACTGAACTCAACAGCCGCTCAGATCAGCTGGACCCCGCCGAATCCACAGCAGATCAACGGCATCAATCAGGGCTACAAAATTCAGGCATGGCAACAGCATCAAGTCGACAATGAGCCACGTGATGTGGAGAAACGCATGATGACCGTACCGCCGAGTCTAATTGATCCCTTGGCGGAGCAGACGACCCTCTTAAATGGGTTGGACAAGTTTGCCGAGTACAACATTAGTGTGTTGTGTTTCACAGATCCCGGTGATGGTGTGCCCAGCCAAATGGTGCCCGTGAAGACCCTGGAGGATGTGCCCGATGAGATAACCGCACTGCACTTTGACGATGTCTCCGATCGGGCGGTCACCGTACTCTGGGCACCACCGCGTCATGCCAACGGTCTGCTCACAGGTTATACGGTGCGGTATCAAGTGCGTGATCGTCCCGACACCATGAAGTCCATCAATTTGACCGCCGAGGACACCCAGCTGACTGTGAATCAACTGCAGGCGACCACACACTACTGGTTTGAGATCTGTGCCTGGACAAGGATTGGCAGCGGCACACCCAAGACTGCGACCATACAGTCGGGTGTGGAGCCGGTACTGCCCCATTCACCCACCAGCTTGGCTCTGTCAAACATCGAAGCTTTCTCCGTGGTGCTGCAGTTCACCCCTGGTTTCGATGGCAACTCTAGCATCACCAAGTGGAAGGTGGAGGCTCAAACGGCACGAAATATGACTTGGTTCACCATCTGCGAGATCAGTGATCCGGATGCCGAGACGTTGACGGTGACCGGTCTCATGCCGTTTACACAGTACCGTCTCCGCTTGAGCGCTACCAATGTGGTGGGCAGTTCTCGTCCCTCGGAAGCCACCAAGGATTTCCAGACGATTCAGGCACGTCCCATGCATGCACCCTTCAATGTCACCGTGCGGGCGATGAGCGCCCAACAGCTGCGAGTACGCTGGATACCGCTGCAACAGACCGAGTGGTTCGGTAATCCGCGGGGCTACAACATCAGCTATCGTCAACTGGAGAAGACTGCGGGTGCCATAAGGAGTACACCTAAGAGTGTATTCATTGAGGATCATACGGCAAATTCACATGTCTTGGAATCACTGGAGGAGTGGACCGTCTACGAGGTGCTAATGTTTGCCTGCAACGATGTGGGCTGCTCGCGGGCCAGCAATCCGGCGGAGGAGCGTACCCGTGAGGCGACACCCAGCTACGGACCCCTGGAGGTGCAGGCGAATGCCACATCCTCGACCACAGTCGTCGTACGTTGGGGTGAAGTACCACGTCAGCATCGGAATGGTCAGATCGAAGGATTTAAGGTCTTCTATGCGGCCACCGACCGTCCCAATGCTCCTGTGCTGCACAAGACTATACCCAATAATAGCTCCTTCACCACAACCCTAACCGAGCTCAAGAAGTACGTGGTGTATCATGTCCAGGTGCTGGCCTACACCAGATTGGGCGATGGCGCTTTGAGCACACCCCCTGTTCGTGTACAGACCTTTGAGGACACGCCGGGAGCTCCCTCGAATGTGAATTTTCCCGATGTGACCTTCTCCATGGCTCGCATCATTTGGGATGAGCCCGAGGATCCGAATGGTGAGATTAAAGGCTATCAGGTGACCTACACTTTGAATGGCAGCGCCAATCTCAACTACAGCCAAGAGTTCCGATACACTGAGCGCACATTCCGCGCAACAAATCTACTCCCCGAGCGGTACTACAGCTTCAGTGTAACCGCTCACACTAGCCTTGGTTGGGGTAAGACCGCAACGGTGCTGGTGTACACTACCAACAACAGGGAACGTCCCCAGGCACCATCGGTGCCGCAGGTTTCGCGCAGTCAGATTCAGGCCCATCAGATCACCTTTAGCTGGACCCCGGGTAGGGATGGCTTTGCTCCGTTGCGCTTCTACACGGTGCAGATGAGGGAGAACGAGGGTCCTTGGCAGCCACTGCCTGAGCGAGTGGATCCCTCGCTGAGCTCCTACACGGCCTTAGGATTACGACCCCACACGACTTATCAATTCCGCATTCAGGCCACCAATGATCTCGGTCCTTCCGCATTCAGTCGGGAGAGCATTGTGGTGCGCACCCTGCCCGCAGCACCGGCTGTGGGAGTCGGTGGACTGAAGGTAGTGCCCATAACAACGACCTCGGTGCGTGTGCACTGGAATGCCCTGGAGACGGGCATGTGGAATGGAGATTCGGCTACAGGAGGCTATCGGATTCTCTACCAACAATTGTCGGACTTCCCGACCGCTTTGCAGTCGACACCCAAGACGGATGTGATGGGCATTAATGTGAACAGTGTAGTCTTATCTGATCTGCAGCAGGATCGCAACTATGAGATTGTTGTCCTACCCTTCAATTCCCAAGGACCTGGTCCCGCCACACCCCCCGCTGCCGTGTATGTAGGCGAAGCGGTGCCAACCGGCGAACCTCGAGCCGTGGACGCCGCGCCCATTTCAAGCACCGAGGTGCGTCTGCGCTGGAAGCCACCAAAGCAGAGCATGCAGAACGGCGATATCTTGGGCTACAAGATCTTCTATTTGGTCACATACTCCCCTCAAGTTCTCGAGGCCGGGCGCAAATGGGAGGAGGAAATTGAGGTTGTTTCCGCCACAGCTACTTCGCATAGTCTCGTCTTTCTCGACAAGTACACGGAATATCGCATTCAGTTGCTGGCCTTTAATCCCGCCGGAGATGGACCCCGTTCCGCTCCCGTGACGGTCAAGACACTGCAGGGTGTACCCAGTGCTCCGCTCAATTTGCGTTTCTCCGACATCACCATGCAGAGCCTTGAGGTCACCTGGGACCCGCCCAAGTTCCTCAATGGCGAAATACTTGGCTACCTGGTGACCTACGAGACCACCGAGGAGAACGAGAGTAAGTTTTCCATCTAAATAACCAAAGGACAAATTTTAACCGTTTCCCCTTCTTCTCACAGAATTCAGCAAACAAGTGAAACAGAAGGTATCGAATACAACGCTGCGTGTCCAGAATTTGGAGGAGGAGGTCACCTACACCTTCACCGTACGTGCCCAGACCATTGATTATGGACCTGCGGTAAGCGAGAATGTGACCACAGGACCGCAGGACGGTTCTCCAGTGGCTCCACGTGATCTCATACTCAGCAAAACGCTCTCCAGCGTCGAAATGCACTGGATCAACGGACCCTCGGGCCGTGGACCGATTCTTGGTTATCTCATAGAGGCCAAGAAGCGCGGTAAGTCAATCAAGTGCTGACTTATTTTCTTTTTAGTCTAATTTTCTCTGGTTTTGGCTTTTTCCATACATTTTTCTATATCCTGTATGATTTATTTGCAATAATCTTTTGGTGGTCTGGTTTCATTAAAAACTTAAATACAAACTTTAACAACATATTTCTATAACTGCTTGCTTGCGTAGAAAAAGGAGAACCTTCGTTTGTGTGTAAGTATTGACTCTTAGATACCCTGCTTAACACTTAACCTACTTAACCCTTAACTTCACACTAGACTACAATTTTTGAAGTACTTCTATAGATTGATAAATTGGAATATTGATTTAGCATGTTTAATAAATTAGGATAAGTAAAAGAAAACTTATTAAACTAACTTATTTTGCATCTTAAAAATCAATTGTTAATTTAGTATGAAATTAATTGATTTTTAATATTTATTAAAAGTAAATTAATTAAAAAATGTTTTCAAAAATAAAACTAGTTCAATTGAGAATGATTTATATATAAAGTTTAAAATAAAATAAATAAATGAATAAACTACTACACTTATAATTTAGATAAATAATTGAATTTAAATTACTTAAACTATATAGTTAGCTATGCTAATGAAATTTATAGATTTTTAATATTTATTGAAAGTAAATAAATGAAATAGCGAAATGTTTTTAAAAATAAAAGTTGAAGAATTGAGAACGCTTTTTATAAGACTTGGACAATAAAATAGAGTTTTACATGAAATAATGTTAAACAAAATTAAAACACTTACAATTTAGATTAATAATTGAATTTAAATTAACTAAATTATATAGTTAGCTATGCAAATGAAATTGATTGATTTTTAATATTTATTGAAAGTAAATTAATGAAACAACGATTTGGAAAAATGTTTTTAAAAATAAAACTTGAAGAATTGAGAACGCTTTGTATATGACTTAGACAACAAAATAAAGTTTTACATAAAATAATGTGAAACAAAATTAATACACTTACAATTTAGTTAAATAATTGAATTTAAATTAATTAAACTATGTAGTTAGCTAAGCACTTAAATAATTTATTATTCTTATTCATTAACTCGTCAATTCACAGACGATTCACGCTGGACCAAAATTGAGCAGACCAAGAAGGGAACCGTGCAGGACTTTACCGTTAGCTACCACATCTTGATGCCATCAACAGCTTACACATTCCGTGTGATTGCCTACAATCGTTATGGCATCTCGTTCCCTGTCTATTCCAAAGACTCGATACTGACACCATCGAAATTGCATATGGAGTATGGTTATTTGCAGCACAAGCCTTTCTACAGGCAAACCTGGTTCATGGTCTCCTTGGCAGCCACATCGATAGTCATCATTGTCATGGTCATCGCAGTGCTCTGTGTGAAGAGCAAGAGCTACAAGTACAAACGTAAGTGGAGTGACTCTTTTTTAGCTAATAGAATTTGGAAATACATTTTGAATACTTTATTGCAGAGGAGGCACAGAAAACTTTGGAGGAGTCAATGGCCATGTCAATAGATGAGCGCCAGGAATTGGCATTGGAACTGTATCGCTCCCGTCACGGCGTCGGCACCGGCACACTGAACAGTGTGGGTACTCTGCGTAGCGGTACACTGGGCACACTGGGTCGAAAGTCTACCAATCGGCCACCAACAAACATGCAGCTGGGCAAGAGTCCACCAAGACCTTCACCAGCATCGGTTGCATATCACAGCGATGAGGAGAGTCTCAAGTGCTACGATGAGAATCCCGACGATAGTAGTGTGACCGAGAAGCCATCGGAAGTGAGCAGCTCGGAGGCATCACAGGTGAGTGTAGCACACACAGCTTTATACCAAACTCTATTCCAATATTAATTTGGATTTATTTTTTTGCAGCATTCGGAGAGCGAGAATGAGAGTGTTCGCAGTGATCCACACTCGTTTGTAAATCATTATGCGAATGTAAATGATTCGCTGCGACAATCGTGGAAGAAGACAAAGCCGGTGCGCAACTATTCCAGCTATACGGACTCTGAGCCGGAGGGCAGTGCAGTGATGAGCCTCAATGGTGGTCAGATTATTGTCAATAATATGGCCAGATCGAGGGCGCCACTGCCCGGCTTCTCATCATTTGTCTGACAATCAACCGAGTTCTAAGATCAAAGCAACAGTAGCAGCAGCAGCGCCGTCATCCGAGAGACCTTCGTCTAAGTCTGAGTCATCAAAATTATTCTCAAACTGAAACTGAATCTGACTCTGAATTCCCATACTCCCACTCTTCCTATCAACCACTCAATCCCCTAGAATCAGATAGCGTGGAATATACAGCGCATGTTTGACTGTGGCTGCTGCAAGCTGCTAATTACCTATATATTTATATATATCCACATATATATACATATATGTATACTATGGACAATTAGTTATATGGTAGTTCTATCTATATCTAAACTAATTTATAGTTTCTAGAACGAGAGATCTGAGATTTTAAAATGGCATTTAATTTTCAAATGTTCCACTGATCCGACCCAGAGCCCCAAAACTAATTATTAGTACTATTAGATATATCTAAATCTAGTATTTTTTTTTTTTTTTGAATTGTTTTATATACATTTATTAACTTATTTGTTTATCCGTACGTACGTCCGTTGTCTGCCACGCCCACTTAAACTACTTAGCTGACGAGAAGCAAAAACTTGTGATACGTAAATTTTTGCTTGATTTGTGTTCAATGTGAGTGTGAGTGTGAATGTGGAATGTGATTGAATGATTGAGTGAATGAGTGAATGTGTTTTCTATTTCCCCATTTTCGACTTGCGTGAAATCTCATTATATTTAAAAATATTTAAACTGCATTTTATGAGACACATAACGACAAAACTCGCAGGATTAAAAAAACATTCATTCTATTTTGTTATGCGTTGCCTTTGATTAAATTTAAAATGCGACTGATGCAATCAGTTGATGAATGCAGAAAACAAAGAGAAAATACAAAAGCAGAGAGCAAATTGAGAAAACATAAAGCCGAAAAAAGTGACAAGAATACAAAGATGAATAGAAATGATAATGATAATGATAACGAAACCGAAACCGATAAACAGAAAGATAGAAAAACTGATGAAAACCTTTAGCATATCCTGTAAGCAAAGTTGATAAACAAAGAAAAAAAAAGAGTTGAAAAAAGAACAATCGAACTTATGACGATACATTTTTTTTTTGAAAAGCTTTTCGTGTATTTAAGATAGATAAAAATACATGTTTTTATGTGTTCTTTTATAAATGTATAAGTATAGGCCATATTAATGCAATTTGTAGCACTTAAGCCACAAATTCAACACAACTTGACACGAAATGTTTTTTTTTTAAATCTGCTGCATAAATTTAATGTGTAATCATATATATATATATATATATATGTATAATTGTATATGAGTGTTTCAAGAATACATATTTATATATATTGCGTATACGCAATTATTGGGGGATAATAGGCATTATGTATGCGCGCGCAAACTAAGCATAATTAAGTCGATACGTTTTAATTGTTAAATACCGAAAACAAATAATATTTCTAAGCTAAAGTTTACGAAATATTTGTGTATTGTGTATGCATATGTATATCTATATCTATATAACTTAAATGACTGATTATATATTTTATACTTTTCGCTCGATAACTAAGTATATTATTTTAGGTAAATGTGTGTTTTTTTTTTTTGTTTTTCGAATTAAACCTTTCGGCGCATGCAAATAAATTATATTAAAAAAAAATATATAAATTTAAAATCTGCTTAAACGAATATGTCTATTCGATAATGCGAATACAATTTTTTTTTATAAATAAAATTTAGTTTTACTTCAAAGACTCGAAGCACAAGTTCAGTTAGATATGTATTCTAATTGTTAATTGGTCAGCAAAAAGTGCAACTACAACTGTAACTGCAAATAAAATATTTAACTAATTAAGCATCTAAGTATAATAAATATATATATATACAATACATGTATGTGTGCATATATACATCTAAATATATATAATATATACGTATATGTTAAGGCAAAAGGGAGTGATTGAAAACAGTTTGCATTTGGAAGCGAAGTCAGTGAAGTGCAGAGGCAAAAGAAGCTGAAGTGTTTTTTGTGGAAATCGCGCAGCAAGCGACAAGTATTAGCATATATATTTATGTGTAAATGTAATTGAAGAATCATATGAATCAATAAAAGGTGTAAAAAATGAACAAGTTGTTTAATTAGTTGATTGTAAGTGATTAAATCCACTTGTGTTTCCATTCATCAGCTTAAACCTCTTCCCACCCTTTTTAAAAGAAACTTTGAACAAATTTTAGTTGCATTTTGTTTATTATTTAATTTTTTATTTTAAATAGAAATAAAACAAAATATTCATGTATAGTATATGTAAATAATTAATAATTTCCATATGGGATCTATGTAAAGATGATTTTTGGTTGTGTTGTAAGTGTGTGTGTGGAAAAGGCGTAGAAATTCTCTGTGTGTGTGTTTGTGTTGCAGGCACTTTGGTGTACAAGTTGATACCGTTATTGTCGTCTCAATTCCACTGATTTAAGGCATGTCCTGGGCAGTTGAAATACAGTTTAAGGATTAGCGTTTACGGATTATAGATAAAAGATTACACATAAGTTGTGACTAACCGTCTACGTGTGACATAAGTTAGATACAAAAATGGCACTTAGCGCTAAGACTTAAGATACAACTAGTTAAAGATTATACCAAGAAAAAAAAAAAAAAAAGAATTTTGCAAAATTTTAAGTATTAAATCATTTGGTTTCTGTTAGTGCTTAGAAATTCTTCACTCCGAGCGTTGCATGATCATTTCAATCTTGTCGCCGGCAGCCGCGATCAGTGGCACTGTGAGGCAGCAATCAAAGTCCTGTGTCTTCATCTCATTGACCTACAAATAAGTAAAAGTTTGAATTCTACTCCATGTACCAGAAGTGTGATCTACTCACCTGCATGATGCGATCGAAGGGCTTGAGCTGACCACTCATATCGGCGGGGCCACCACTGCGTATGCGATTGATGAACACGCCGCGTTCGTAGAGTCCATCGGAGACGGAGAAACCATAGTCATCATAGACTTTATCCTTATAAAGTGTGACATGGAAGATGCGTTGCTGTTGCTGCTGCTCCTTGCCAGCATTTGTGGCACTATTGTTGTTACCATTACTGCTGCTGTTGTTATTGTTGTTGTTGTTGCTGGCTTCGGTGTTGGTCGATGGACTGCGTGGACGACGTTGCACCTTGGCATAGATGGCCTGAGCTTGTGGCAAACCAGCAATGCCATTTGTGGCAGCATTGCTGACATCATGGCTGCGTAATATCTTCAAATCTACCAGATCGCCCAGGTTGTGCAGCAGACTGGTGGCATGCGACAGGGGCATACCCTGCACCGAGTGCTCATCGATGGCCAGCAGTTGATCGCCCACATGGATCTGACCATTTTTGTGCCCAATGCCACCTACAGAGCAGTAGGAATAAGTAGGATAATTAGTTTCTTATGATCTTTTCTGCAGTTCAGCTGTTGCCTACCCTCTACCAAGCCGCTAATGGTTATGGGCTTGGTTATATCCTCGCTGCCGGCCAGCGTAATGCCCAACAATCCGCCCTTGGGCTCCAGGCGAACCGTAAAGATGATCTGATGTAGACTGCTGCCACTGCTCTTGCTGCTTGAACTGGCCGCGGAGCCGTAGACCTTGTTCTCCATGGGCGGGGGCAGGGCGGTGCAGTCAACGCTGAGGAAAGTAAGTCACAGTCAGTACCAAAGTGGGATTAGAGCATGATGGAGTCACCTACCTGGCATAACGATTGAGCTCGTAGCCACCGTAATGCGGTTCGTCTTGTTCGTCATCCTCCTCGGGCAGTTCGGTGGTCAGGCTCTGTGTATTCGGTGGCGCTACAAAGGAACGACTGTTTGCCCCAACCGACCAAGCTGCACTGGGTGGAGGATGTCGCAGCTGCACCGACTGCAAACTACCCGTATCCTCTAGACTAACACCACGAAAGTAATCTGGCTGCGGTGTGCTTGACTTCAGGGAGATGCAATCGTTGTACTTGACCTCCGCATACTTGGAGGCCACATAGGCACTGCTGTAGAGTTCGTTCTCGCCCGCTACGGCGGTGCTGCAGTTGCTGTAGATGGGACTGGGCAGAAAGTCGGGCAGTACCACACGCTTGATGGTGAGCGTTGTGTAATCCGCCGTGGTTGCTGGTGTGGGCAGCTCCTTGAGCAGTGCATCCACATTGAAATGCTGCACCGGATGCTGATCCACGGCAAGTAGTATGTCACCAGGACGCAGTGAACCGCAGCGATGGGCGGGACTGCCCATTTTGACATCGGAGATGACCAGACCCGCATGACTCGTTCCACTCACAGTCACGCCCAATCCGCATTTACCAGCTCTCAGCAGCTTCACATTGAAGACACCACTGGAGGGTACCACTGCATCTGGCATATCGAATTCTACCTCCAATTCCAGCCAATTCGCTGCAGTGGTTGCCATTTGTCCGCCATTGCCACCATTAACGCCATTGCCTGTTCTGCCCTCCAGCAGTTGACGCATTGCGTTCACATCCAGATTGCACATCTTGTTGATGGCCACAATGCGATCACCCGGCTGTATGCAGCCACTGCGATCGGCCACTGAATCCGGCACTATCTGGGCAATGGCTACGGCACGCCCACAGCTACTCGCACCGCCCAGCACGATACCTGCGCCCTGGCTGCAGTCAAGCAGCACCGGAAAACTCTCAGCTCGGCACAGTCCCAGGCTGGGATTTCCACTACCATTACCGTTTACAGCAGTGCCGCCAGTTCCGACTGCCACCACTCCTGCTCCTGCTCCTGCACCCACTCCACCGCCACCGTTGGCGTCAAGGGGCAGCGAACTCTTGCGAACGAATCTTTGTCGCTGTCGGCCCGCGGACTTGCGTGACTCCAGCGTGCTGAAGCTATACTTGGGGCTGCCCAGCGCCGTGTGACCTGGAAGAGGGAAAACCAAATTGTAGCGAATGCCCATTAAATGCAGTCAGACTATTTTTGGACACCCCTCTGTGACCAGCTGTCGCTTATCCCCCAAACCAACCGTGCGCCCTCCCACCACTTAACATCAGCACTTTATTTACGACCTCGCTGTGTCTTCCTGCCCAAACTTGGCCAAAGCTTTTAACACTCGATCTTCGATCTCCCTGCTACCCAAGTACTATGGGCGGTTGTTCGATTTTCCTGGGCAGAAATTAGAAATTAACTGGCTTTCAAATGATTCATTTAAATTCATATTTTTATATTGGAACAAACTTTTACTTGAATTCAAGAAATATTTAAAAATCTTTTACTTTCTCTTTGTAGTTTATGCCACTAAATTAGGCGTTTTGCCCATGGTACTGTGACTCTCTATCTCTCTCGCTCACGCTCTCTGTGTCTCGCTCTCCAGCTGATGGCCATGTGTGAGAAATGGTTCACATGGCAGCCACTTTGACTGAAGCTAATCCATAGCTTAGCTTTTCCCTTAGCTATCCCCCTAGCAGGTCCCCATTGTAGCTGTCTATATCTGTGTGTGCCTCTGTTTATTCTCCTGTCGATCTTCCTCCAGAATTTACGGCCCAAGCTCCCTAGTTCTCTAGTCGCCTATTGTTGTCGAAGCCGAAAGCTGAAAGCGAACGAATTATTCGTTCATTTCCATGGCACTCAAAGTCACAAATTGATCGGCATTCTTGACTCATGTAATAGCGAGGGTTGTCAGCTAAGTACTTGGTAGTTGTAAGCTAGTTTCTTTCGTGCTCAGGCCATATTGTTTGAGCAACCCTCGCTAGTGTGCAACGTATTGTTTTAGCTGTAGATCGTATACTCGATTCATTACACAGACACCCACGCGCATTGATCGACCTTCAAAGTGCCATTTTTGGTCGATCGCCTTGGAAGCGTTTTCTTTGGATTTTATGCCCCAAGCAGCTGCCGATTCATTTGCCCCGATAGCCAAAAAGCATAGAGACTACCAAGTTACCTCGTCGCGCAAGCGCATGTGCTGGCATTATCTGCATCTGAGTGTAGCCCCGTCCTGTGCTGGTGTCCAATATGGTCATCACCTCGTCGGGACTGTAGGCTGTGTGCTCGATCATTGTGTCATCGATGGAGAGCACTTGATCGCCAACCGATAAGGCGCCACAACTGCAATACATTTAAACAGACAGTCAGTGCGGTTAGTTTTCTCACACTAAACCATACAATTTAATGGCATAGGTCAGGATTTATAGTTACAGTTTATACACAGTGTAGGGTATTAAGAAAATGTTTCTGAGTTACACACCGATCGGCAATACTGGCGGGAAGTATGCTGGCTATATAGATGCCCGACTGGGTGATCTCATCGATTTTATCGGTGCTGGAAGTGGTGCCGACGGAACTGGATCCGGAACTGTTGTAGTTGCATAGCACAAGGCCCAATTTGTCGTTCATGGGACGTTCGATCTCAATGAGAAGCGGTCCCATGGAGAACTCCACACTCTGGACCACGGATACATCGTATTCAATCGTAAGATTGGTATAACCGGAAACGTGGCCGCATTTAATGATTTGTTGTGCCTCCGCAAGTGTTTTGCCAATGAGCGAGATCTAAAATAAATACAGAGAGCAGAGAAGCATAGAAAATTATGAAACGGATACGGAAATGGATCAGCGGAAGCGACTGTCAGCAGGTGGAAGGCATCAACGGCACCAATTTGTGCTTCGATGGACACTTACATTATCGACTCGCAGCAAACGATCGCCGGGCTTAATGCGACCCGTTTTGTACACAGGGCCATGAAGTCTCACGTGTGTGACGATCAGCGGATAATCAGCCCCGCCCCTCAGTGTTAGCCCCAGGCAACCACTCTCCCGCTCCACGGTGATCTGTGCCAGTTTCGAGGTAACATAGAGACTATTTTGGGAAACTGCTGCAAACAATAAAGAGCGGAGAGTAGTGCATTAGAGATGCGAAAGATAGATAGATAGATAGATAGATAGATAGATAGATAGATAGATAGATAGATAGATAGATAGATAGATAGATAGATAGATAGATAGATAGATAGATAGATAGATAGATAGATAGATAGATAGATAGATAGATAGATAGATAGATAGATAGATAGATAGATAGATAGATAGATAGATAGATAGATAGATAGATAGATAGATAGATAGATAGATAGATAGATAGATAGATAGATAGATAGATAGATAGATAGATAGATAGATAGATAGATAGATAGATAGATAGATAGATAGATAGATAGATAGATAGATAGATAGATAGATAGATAGATAGATAGATAGATAGATAGATAGATAGATAGATAGATAGATAGATAGATAGATAGATAGATAGATAGATAGATAGATAGATAGATAGATAGATAGATAGATAGATAGATAGATAGATAGATAGATAGATAGATAGATAGATAGATAGATAGATAGATAGATAGATAGATAGATAGATAGATAGATAGATAGATAGATAGATAGATAGATAGATAGATAGATAGATAGATAGATAGATAGATAGATAGATAGATAGATAAATTCCTTTCCAACTTACTGCATTCAGGCAATGAGTATTCAATCTCCACAATTGCCGGTGACGAATCAGCTCCTACTCCAGCACACAGCATGTTCATGATCTTCTGATTACTCAGTCCAATTGTTGAAATGCCATCGATCTGATGCAATCGATCTCCTGGCGCCAGAAAATCAGCCGCATAACCCACTGGATTGAGAGCTCCGATGACAGGTGGATAAGACAGATCATTGCGCTCTGTGAATTGTACAAGCATATGGAAAGTCAATGTCAGATCAATCGTTGCCAATCAATTTACAGTATCAGTAACATTTATAATTTCTAGATATAAGAATTGTTTTAGGAGCACTTTATACCTAATTTATAAGGAAATTGTGACTTACAGTAAACATAAAGAACATACAACAATTAAACTACACCCACTGTAAGGTTACTTACAGGGTAACATTTCGTTTGAGAATTAACTTGTAGGGATGCACGTGATGTGGGACTTCTTTTGTTTTTAAAATTTTAAACTTCCCTAATATTTTCAGATATACTTATTTTAATTATTAAAGCACCTTTTCCCCTCCTTTAAAAGTCAAACATTTTAGCAACATTTGAACATGTTTTTATTATAATTACAATAAATTGGCCTTATATATATTCAGGTTTGGCAAGAGTCCACTTTAAATGACTTTTATTTGCTGCAAAAATATTTGCTTCGAAGTAAAATAATTAAATGTTTTCTTTTCATTCCTTTTACAAAGTTCCACAACTTTCAATCTGTTCAGTTTTCTATAGCATGTTAATTTGATTTTTTTTACAGTGCCTGCCACATATTCTTTGACACTTTCAGGAAGCGGGGAGTTTACTTTTAGCCAAATTGCAAATTTGCTGCAAAGTTTCTCTGATCTGGCTGATATTTATTATTGGTTTTGGCCAGTTTTGTTAGCCAGCAAGTTGCCCTGTTGCCTTGGTCTCCATTTCCATTTCTGTCAGCGGCTCGTCAAGCGACACTGTCGCGTCTTTTGGCCAACAAAGCAACAAGCAGAACCACCACAACAACAACAACAACAACAACAGCAGCAGCAACTCGTAAATAAATGTATGGTTAATAAAAAGCGAATGGTTTGCTGTTATGACAAACTACAAACTACGCGTTGAGGGCAACAAATGTAAAATTGGCAAATGGCCAGACAAACTGATGCCCCTGCCCACACCTACTCTCCAACCACGCCCCTTTCCCCACCGCCCAAGACGAAAACGTCATTGTCGCAGACGCTTACGTCAGAGCAGTCGTCAAATACTAGATAAACAAACTAAAAAACTATATATATTTAACTGGACTTTAGTCGAACTCTGGATTATATGTCTAGGGTTACATCGTTCTCTCTCTGTATCTCTTTCCTTCTTTCACTGTAGCTGTCTCTTTCGTAGGCTTACCGTGCATAATGTGTGCTCTCATTCCCGTTCTATAATGCAATATGTCGAGATTAGTCAGAGAAACAAAATAAAAATTGTTTCGGATGCAGACAAAATATGTATTATAATGTCTGGCAGTCGACAGACTCGACCTCATCGCGAAAGGGGCGGGGTTATGGGGGGCATTTTGGTGGGCGGTACACCGAAGGGGGTCTGCTATGAAATGATGATTTATTTTGGCAGCGGAGACGACAGCATTTGCCGTCGTTATCGACATGGACGCGTTCCGCATTCAAATCGCATCGGCCCAATTTGGCTGGAGATCAAGACCGTCGGAATAACAGACAGACAAACAGACAGCCAGAATAATAGACCAGCAAACCACAATGTGAAACACTCACAACCCCATAAAAAACGAAAACTAAAAGAAATCCAAACTAGCAGCCACAAATTGAAGCAGGAACAGCCCCAAATTTGCATGAAGTGAATAAATTACTTATGACACAATCACAATTCTGTTAAAACAACAAACAAAAGGGTTGAGAAGACAGCCAATTTATTACAAAAATTAATAAATTAGAAAAGTTGCCCAAGACACGCTTATTAGAGCTAGAGAATCACAGTCAAGTTTTGGATATAATCTGCAGATTATTGGCCGTGATAAATAATTTAACTTGTAGTAAATTGTAACTAGCAGTAAGCTATATCATTGATTTTAGTTTATTATAAATTATTGAAACAAAGTATTGACTTTCTTTTAAAACAAACGTAGAGTAGTCTATCTACTGTCTCTATCTACTCTATCTACTGAGTGTATCCTCCACTCGTTTGATAGAGTACGGTGTCTAAAAATCATATATTTCTTCTCGATTAGATAATAGTTCTGTTAACTAACTCAATCAAAATCACACCTAGCATAAAATATTATGTCTTTACTTAATTTAATTTAAATTACTAACATTTCTTATATTAGAAATTTGATTAAAATTAGTACTCTGATTGTGTGTAATTAATTTAAATAGCATTTATAAACAGCTGTTAAAGTGACACTGTTAACAATTATGTTAATGTAAAAGTATTTATTTTATTTTTAATTTCGTTTTAAGCCTTCGATTTGAACTACACAAACGCTAAAAATTAATCAAGTCCAGTTTGTTACTGACATTTATTTCAACAGCATTTATAAACAGCTGTTAAAGTGACACTGTTAATGTTAAAGTACTTTAAAAGACCCCCAAAGTGCTGGTTATATTCATATATTGATTTATTTAAACCCTTACAATTCCTCTACATAATTTAATCAAACGAAAATTAACTTTACAAAACTGTTGGCTACAAATTGAACTAAAATTTGTTAATCAATTTGCACCACTGTGCGCTAGGAAAGATCTATTTGATTGCCACCCTAAAGAATAAAATGAACTACAGATTTATTAAACATAATTATAAAAATATTTGATAATCTTTCAATCAATGATGATGTTGATCAACTGACAGCTGTCAAAAGATCAGTTAATGATTGAACTATTGTTTAGAGTGTGTGGAAAATGCGGGTTGCTGTTTTTCATCTCGCATTTCCCAATGCCATTCAAACATTTTCCAGCCAACACATTAATGGGGTGCCTTCATAATGTTGTTTAGGACGTGGGCCATTAGGTTGCCACTTGAAATGTTTCCATTTCTGGGGTGTTTCTCAATTTTTGATATAATTCCAATTTAAATTTCAATTTTAATTCCCATTCCCATTCCCAATTTCCATATGCGGAATACTCTTATAGCTTACCTGCAAAATTGATGGCCAAATGGAGGGCGTTACGTGGTAGGGTGATCGTTGCATAGGTAGTGCCCCTTTCCGGTGCCAAGCCGGAGTCTTCGGATTGTGCGGGGCTCATTGCGCGGTCAACTGCGAAAAATGAATGAAACGGGGTAGGGAGAAGTGGGAAAAATGGATGTAATCATGGCGTAAAATTAACATCAAAGGTGATTTTCTTAATCTAAAATTATACAGTTTTCATATATTCTTTTTGCATTTTCAGACAAAGACGGTCATTGACCAGCTACTCTTCTTTCTTCTTCTTTCTTGCCTCAAAGAAACGTCATCATTGCGCTGTCAAAGGAAATTGGAAGAAGCAGAAAGAAGACCAGCAGGCAGCAGACCGTACGATGATGTGAATCCATTGCAATTCTTAATTTATTCATCAACACCGTTGAATTAACCAAAAAAGATCTGAAAACCAAAAAAAAGGCGCTAAAAGATCAAAGAGTTTTGTAATTCCGGCAGGAGTGCAAAAGCGCCACGCCCACCTGGCCCCTATTCCAACAACTTTAACTCGCAAAGACTTGTAGAAGTTTTTGCACATTCTTAAAAATTTATTTCGACTTCATTTGTTTATCCAACGGCCTTCAATGAGGCCAATGTGTTCGATTAAAATTCCATCAAAAAGCGAAATAAATAAATAAATCAATTAATCTTTATGACTTTCTTTTGTGTTTTTAAACTCGTGAGTTCTCTCAATTCTTCCAGTCGATTCTTCGTATACAAAGTATGAATAAATATGGAACCAAAACATCAACATCAACTGAATGAAATATGGCATTAAAACGACTACAGCTGCAAAGAATGTGGGACAAAAGAATGTGCACATTCCAAAAGTGTTTCAATTCCACTTATTGCGGCATATATATATTAGTGCAAATTTGTATTTGAATGACAACATTTTGAACAAGTGCAAACGAAAATGATCAGAAATGTTGTCTTATGTTTCATTTCCACTCATTCCATAAAGAAGGAATGAAACGCAGCACAATACTCTGTAAATTATCTTTTGTGGCTTATATGTTACCAAATTTGACAAATTGAATTAGTTTTAAATTTCCATTGTTTCATTCCAAAAGTGTTTCACTTCCACTTATTCCGGCATGGGTATTACTACAAATCTGTATCTGAAGGACAACATTTTGCACAGGTGCAAACGAAACTGATCAGAAATGTTTTCTTATGTTTCATTTCCACTCATTCCATAAAGAAGGAATGAAACGCAGCACAATACTCTGTAAATTATATTTTGGGGCTTATATGTTACCAAATTTGACAAATTGAATTAGTATTAAATTTCCATTGTTTCATTCCAAAAGTGTTTCAATTCCACTTATTGCGGCATGTCTGTTACTACAAATCTGTATCTGAATGACAACATTTTGCACAAGTGTAAATGAAACTGATACGAAATGTTTTCTTATGTTTCATTTCCACTCATTTCATAAAGAAGGCATGAAACACAGCACAATACTCTGCAAATTAACTATTTCTGTAGCTTATACCATAAATGACAAATTGAATTAGTATTAAATTTTTATTGTTTAATTGCCACATATTCCGCTTTGACTTTAAAAACCAATCGTAAATTTATTACTGTTCCAATTCAACTTTGTTTCTTGATGCAAGTAATGAATCTATTATGCATGACTGTTGTTTAAGAGACAGTAGCTATGATATAGTAAGCAATTTAGAAGGCTATATTAAAGCTCGACTTGGGAGAGCAGATCAGAGCTGGAGGCAAAGAGTTAGAGAAAGATAATAATACTATAACTGAATGTGAAGGATATATATCTAGATAGAGAAAGTCGTTAAGATGAAGTTAGAAAAGTATATAGAAAAAGATAGCATAGAAAATAAAGACGGATATTTGATATAAAGATGGAGATAGAAAAAAGTAAGACATAAAAATATAGATAAAATAGATATATATTTAGAGGTAAAACGGACATAGAGATATAGAGAAAGAACATTAGAGACAGATGAGGAAAAAGAGATAGACATGAAGAAAAATATAGAGGTTAAGAAAGAGACAGAAACGTGTATATAAATTTGCACACTAATCACTGGGTCTTAGTAATTATCACAACAGTTCTATGCTATTGCCACACAATGATGGATCTTTGAAATGGCTGTCTAGATCAGCGAAGCAACCCTATTTAATCACCCAGCTTTTGTAGATGTGGCAACACTTTTTCTTTTCGGCGACAGTCGCACCACGCGGCGTATGCGCGATGTGCTACAATTGCGGCATTGCCCGCGCACTGTTGCCCACAAGCAAAAGCATTGAGAGCAGCCGAGACGCACACCTCAATACACACAGAGACAGAGACACACACACACATAGACACACACACACTCAAGTAGAGTGAGAAACATTGACGTAAAACGACGGACGCTGCGGACGCGACTTTTATTTTCGAACGCTTCAATGGCGCATAAAGTTTTTCTTAATGCCTGCCCGAGTATGAAAAACAAAAACAATAATTAGGCAAAGCCAGCAACAACAACAACAACAACAGCAACAAAAAGCAAAACACAATAAAACCAAAAAAATAAAAAAAAAAAAAAAAAAAGAAAAAGAAAAAACAACAAAAAAAAAAGAAAAGAAAATACAAAAAAAATAACAAAAAGAATAAAAAACAGAAGGAATTAATGGAAAAGCCAACAGGCGGCTGATACGACTGTTAAAGACCCTGTACTTGAGTTGGAGTAATCATCATAAGACTACCAATCAATTCAAACCGAAGTTTCATATCAATATCTAACAGACTTAATACGAAACTTCGGCATGAATTGATTGGAAATCTTATGATGATTATTCCAGCTCAAGTACAGGGTTGTTCGTTGTTCGATCCAAACCAAAATTGCTCAGTATACGCCTGATATGGTCATACATAAGCTATGTGTACTTGGTTGAAATAATTCTGGTAGTTTGTAAGTTATGGAGTTCTTAGAATAGCGGGAAAAAAAGGAGTTGAACCAACTGAAGATATAGACCTTAAGTCTAGTCTTTAAGCGACTCTATTGACTCAATTGTTACGGCTGATCATACTATGTAAGTTCGACTACCACATTTCCCTAATAGCCCCTTTACACACCTTAAGTACAGGGCCTAAAAAGCAAAGGCAAGGGCGGAGAAGCTAAAAAACGTAACGATGAAATTTTTACGTTTCGCTTCATTTGCGCAGCACAACAACAACAACAGCAACGAGAAAACTACACACACATCTTGCAGATACATTTGTGTATCTTGTGTGTGCGTAGATACATTCGCTTTGGACATTTGCGCCACTTTTCGCGGCATGCTCCGATTTTCTATATGTATCTAATTTATTTTATTTCTTTTTTTTGCTTTTTTCATTGACTTTAGTTTCTCTTCAAAGCCAAAGGGGGTACTCCTCTGCCGTGCGGTGTATTTAGTTGGAAAATAGGCAAATTTTTGCTGCTACCCCTTTTTTGGGCTTTGCAGAAATACTCGTTGTATTTCGCCACTTGACGTTGTGTTTCGCTTTGAAGTTGCTTATTTTTTATTTTTTACATAAAACATTTTTAATTTTTTCTACATTTACAATTTTCTGCCACTGTCTTTTGGAGCCTCTATTTTTCTCTAGACTTTGTTTTTTCCATTTTCGCTATTTTTATGTGAGTTCGAGAGTGTGTGTGTGTGTGTGTGTGTATGGCATTTTATTTGAATTTCCCACAAGTTCCCATTTCACATTTCACATTTCTCATTTCTGGTTTGTTTGGCTCTCGTACATAATTCATTGGACACGTCGAGCGGAAATCATGTGTGCGATTAGTTTCAAAAATAAAACTGTATGTTTATAAGTTATGTACATATATATACTTAATATAGTCTGTATGTACAAGTAGATTTATCTACATGTTAACAGTCACTTCAACGTGTAGTTTCAATTGCCGCCAAAAGTGGAGCAACTTTTTGGTTGCTGTTGTTAATTTTGTTAGCCAAAAATTAGTTTACACTGAGCAAAACTTAAATAGACCTACTAACACTATATAATATAATTAAAAACATTTCTGCCAAACTATTTTAACGCCCAGCAAAACACAACCATTTCAAAACTCGTAAAAGTCGTGCATATTAAAGAAATTTATGATTTCCATTACGTTAATCAAACTAATACACAACTTACTTTATGGCGCAGAGAGAGTACTTCAAAGTTCTCTGGCAGAAATCGCAGCGATTTTCATTCATAATTTAGCTATTTTCAAGCTGCTTGCATTTTACAAAATTAAGTTGTTTTTGACTTCATTAGGAAATTTGCAAATTGGCAGGCGAAATACGAAATGCCATTTGCAGTTCCGTTTTGGAAGACGTCTGGAGAGTCATAGAGGCGTAGGGGAGGGGGAGGTGCAGTAGCAGGGCCGGGTACTGCCATTAAAAAGTAAACTATTTTTGGGGTTTGGCTTTTTTGCCGCGTGTCCAAGCGAAGTAAGGAGCAAAGGGGAGCGGAGGGGAGCGCTTCGCGGTGTCGCAGACGCAGTAAAATTTATCGGCGACAGTTGCACGTTGCACGTTGCATGTTGCATGCTGCAAATTGCAAGGCGAATGCCCAAAACTGACGGAAATTGCGCTCAGCCGCAACGAATCGCAGCGAGTGGGAGCAGAAATGTGTGGAGTAGAGGTAAGGAGTGTGTGGCATGCCACTTCCTGGCTTCTAACTAATCCTGGTAATTAAACACACAACGGATCACTTGGCAGTCTGATTAAAATAGATGGACAATCAGACAGGCACAGCGGTACAGCGGCAAAGGGGCGCGGGGGCCCGGGGTTAAGTGGCATGCCACATCAATTTGCAGCACTCGAAGGCCGCTTCAGGGCGCAGTCTCAACTTCAACTCAACAAAGTGACTGACTTGGCTGACAGTCGATTCGCTGGGGGTCTCATAGTTCAGTTTTTTTCTTTATTACAATTCTTGTAGTTGCCACCATTTGCGGCACATTTGCAACAAGTAATGCCACAAAAGCGATTTGCCACATTTACTTTGAAAATAGACATCATTCAAAATCCCCCCACATCCAAACTGTCTGTCTCTTTCACTCGCTCGCTCGTTGTTTTCCTATCCCTTTCTAACAATCTTGTTGTGAAAACATTCTTGTGTTAATGATCTGAAATAAGTATCTTTTAACTAGACAACTTCATTATGCGTATCAGCTGGAATTCAGCTGGAATTCAGCTTGTTTATTATTTCTCTCTTTGTTTTTCTTGCCACGGCCTTGATGCCAGAGCAGAGAGAGAAAGTAAATGCTCTTGTGGCTTATCTTTAAGATCGTTGTAGGCCAAAGTATCTCGAAGAGAAAGACTTGAAAGAGTTGAATGAAAAGGACAACGAAAGTTCATAACTCATTTCTTCATCCAAGAACAGAACAGAATCCAGAACAGTTTCTTTTGTATCTTAGAGATCGTTGAAAGGAACAGTATCTACTCTGTTAGATAGTTTCAAAAAGAATAAACTTATAGATCGTTGATAGATAGTTCCAGAAACAAGAGGATAAACTTATAGATCGTTATGAAGAACAGTTGTAGGCCAAAGTATCTCGAAGAGAAAGACTCAAAAAGGTTGAATGAAAAGGACAACTCATTTCTGTTTTTGATCCGAAGAATCCCATCAACAGAATAGTTGCTTTCGTATCTTATAGATCTTTGTGAAGAACAGTATCTACTCTATTAGATAGTTCCAAAAACAAGAGAATAAACTTATAGATCATTAATAGATAGTTCCAAAAACAAGAGGATAAACTTTAATTTAGCTTTACTGTTGAAGTACTTACAAGTTTGTAATTAATTTTAGAACTGCAATCCTACTTAAAGAATAAAAGCTCTTTATTATAGCCTTTTTAATATATTTAAATTATTTTCATTACTTTTATTTATTTTTGTATAAATTTTCTGCTTCTTTCATTTTATAAACACTTTGTCTCCCAGATCTGAACTACATTTTCTTTTCCGTATTTGCTACTATTGTAAACAGTTCATACCCGACAGGTGCCTGCCCCTTCCCCCCAAAGCTCCTACCTACCAAAAACTTGAGCCACTCGATGTGTGCCAATGGGCGATTGATTGATTGACGTATAGACTGTACTCTACTGTAAGTACCACACCATTGACAGTTTGACGCATTGTTGTGCTTAACTTAAGCAAGGGAAGCATATAGCATATATATTCCAGAACTTGGGAAACTCTACACATGCTAGATGCATCTGAAAGAACTAGAAATAAGTAAAAACACAACTAGAGTATTTAAAATGTAGAACGGGGCCGCACCTCGATTCAAATTCATCCATTAACCTCACACTTCATAACGTACGACAGTTACAACTTACCAAGGAAAATATGTCAAAAATTTCACAACACTGTTTGTGGTTGGCTGTGGAAAGGGGGAGACAGGGGGGGCGTGGTGATAGGGGGCGAATGGGAACGCGAACGCGAAGACAACAAGAAAAACCAATTATTGCAAATGAACTCAAGTGTGGTTCCGCCAGAGCGAAGGAGAAGACAAAGGAGTAGGCGAAGGAGGAGCACTGGGGATGGGGGAAAAATGTCAACATCTGATAAAGCCGCAACAAAAAGCGGCCCATGTTGCAATACACACGCACACACACAAACTGGGCAGCACTGTGGCAAGGGCAGCGGATGCAGCCAAAGTGCAACAGCCGTTCAACTAAAAGGGCTCCAGAGGCGGCAACGGAGTGTGCCCCAAGGGGATTCCAAGGGTGTCCAGAGGGGGTCAAACGGGGGCGACCCTAGCGTGCAAAAAACACATAACACTCGGCGAATTCTTGCATCGGCTGTTCCCGTTCTTGTTGTTGCATGCGACATTTGCTGCAACTGCGCTGAGATCCTCAAGTATTTAGCAAGACGTTGACATTCATTTGATGGTTGCATACAGAAAAATATAATAAATGAGACGCACCAGGGCTGGTAAGGCAATGGCAAAGTGTTATGAGCTAATAACATTTTATTAACAGCTGTTAGCATAATGTTAACACACTGTTGTTGTTGCAGAACTTGCTTAAGAAAATCAAATCAACTCCGCCCTGGTACTGAAAGAATTCTGAATGAAAAAGAATGTGACTGAAGAGAACGAAGCAGAGAGAGAATACCATTTTTTATGCCAAGTATGGTTATATATTTTCAGAATATGACGCCGTTTTTTCGCACTCGAAGCAACAAAAATTTGATTTATGCTTTAGTCGAGTTGTTGTCGCCGCCCAGGGCAGAGGGCAGCGTCAGGGGGCAGCCACTAGGGGGAAGGGGCAAGTGGAAAGAGTGGAGTGAACAAAAGGGGGCAGATCATGGTTGTCATTTATCGTTGAGTGTCGCCACGAAATTCACTTAATGAAGAGCAATGCAAATAAAACATGCAACACAGGCGCATTCATTTGCAGCAAGCAAACACATTTTGCCGTGCCACTGCCCCTGTCCCTACCCCACGCTCTCTCCCATTCCCCTACAATGCACACATGGAAATCTACACTACATATTGGTGTGCCTGATAATTTGGAAACAGTTCGCTTATCGCCACATGCAGTACTTGCAACCGTTAGGGGCACAGATTTATGCCCCAAAATATGTTAATTGCCCATAACCAATCCCAGGCCGCACAATCCTCGCACGTACGTCCCTTGGCTGCCGTGATAACATTTCCATTTTCCCAAATTTTACCCAATTTCCACGTCAACCTATTACCATTTGCATTCCTTTTCAAACTATCAATGCTTCAACTTTACTATTGACACAATGATAGGCGTCATCGAGCACTGGGAAGCAATACATATGTTATTTTTATTGTAGGGGGCGTACCGATAACGTATATAACCGAATATCCCAATTTTATCAAGGGCTCATTAGTTGAACGTTTTCACTTTTATTTTACACAGAAACCTACATAAAACTGAAATGATTTTGATGTTTCTATGCATTTTTTATGTTGTCATAAAACTAGGATAAATCATAAATCACAGAGGACCAGAGACACTAGCGATAAGACTCCTCTGTGATTGACAGTTTGACCATTTATAGTAGGGTCTTAAAGAGCAAGCTCTTAAAGTACAGTAAAATGACTCTCAAGGGGGTCTGTTATAGATCTCTGGTAGAAACTCGGCCCAGAGAGGACTTCTTCTAGAATTGAATTTCCTAAAAAGTTACATTGAAATTTGTCAACTTTGAAATTGAATTTAGAACAAGAAAGAAAAGTACAGTCGAGCGCGCTCGACCGTATAATACTCTCTGCATTTGTCCCGATTAAATTATTAAAATCGGTATCGAGATATTACAATGTGAATTCCTTGCATTAAAACACGTTGAAACAAAAACAATCTAAGCATAATCAAACACACATCTGTTTGTTTGTATTCGAATACACATACGTTTGGCAATATGTATATGATGCAAATATGTATGCATGTATGTGTGTATTCGGCGCAGCCAGCGACCGCCGGCAGCGCTGCCGACACACAGGCAGCGAAAACGTTCGAACATGTGCTTGTGTGTTTCTATCTCGCTTGCACCTATGGGTTGATATTGCGTTCAATTATCAATATTTTAACGCTTCTAGTTTTCTTGTTTATAGTCCGATTTTAATGCGCCTTTCAGTATAGTTTAATATAGTTAGTCTCCACACGAATTATATAATTACAATACTGTACGATACGAACAAGTTCGCTCAAAACGGCATTGAAGGTTCCAGACTTTTTTATCAAATGTGGGAAAAGTGGGCGTGGCAGTCCAAAATTTTAAATGGCAATGCAACTATGCTGTCGCTAGGAACTTCCCATAATAGAATTGGTGATCCTAGGTGCCATAGTTACTGAGATATTTGCCGAAAACACCAATTTTTCCCAAGGTGTGTCCAGTTTTTTGCTTATTGTGGGCGAATGGGGCGTGGCATCGAAAAAAAAAGATTCTTGTATTGACTGACTAAATATGTGATCGTTTGACACCAAACTCAAACTTGTAGCTCTTACCATCTCTGAAATCTGTTTGTTCATACGGACAGACGGACAGACAGACGGACATGGCTATATCGACTCGGCTAGTGATGCTGATCAAGAATATATATACTTTATGGGGTCTGCCAGGCCTCCTTCTGCCCGTTACATACTTTTGCACAAACCCAATATATTCTTGCAGAGAGTATAAAAAGATTTCTGCCTCAATTATCCCATTTTAAGCCAGAATATCAGGAATTAATAAACTCTGTTGGCACATAAAACTTATAAAATTATTAAAAATCTTTTATTACTCCTAAACATTTAAGAAATAAGCTTGACATTCAAGAAAATATTATTAAAACTTATTTAAAAAAATTGCAAAAAACATTTTTTTTTCTACCCTAATTAAAACTATAAAATATTTTTGATTATTTCCCCAAGAAAATAATTTTGTCTTTAAAGCAAACTTCCTGAAACTAAAGCATGAATGAATTTACTGCATTTGTATCTTTGAAGGAAGCGTAAACTAATTTGTATCTTAAAGTTGTGCTCAAGTAAATTTCTCAATCTGAGAATGTGCCGCACATTCTCGGCATTCATAATTAACACGTGCAGAGGGCGTTGACAAAAATTGCGCGACTGACGACATCGAAAGCCAGGCAAGAAGCAGCTAGAGATGTAGATACATATGCATGCAGATACAGATACAGATACATTTACAGATACAAATACAGTCGAGAACAAACAATTATAATGAGGAACGGGCTTTTGGAGACGGAAGAATGGAGAACGTAGACCAGAGACAGTGTGAAGGAAGAGGGCGTCAAGGGGTGGCCGCAGAGTGGCAGGAGAAGGGGCGCAGAGGGGCGTGGTACGACGTCAACGGCTGCGACAACAGACTCTACAAATTAATCCAAACGGTAGACGACAACAACAGCAACAAAAATTACATTAATCGTGTGTCTTCTGCTGCTGCTGCTGATGATGATGAAGTTGTTGATGATGATGATGATGTAGCTGATGATAATTTGACTGGCTTTGTATTTGTTTCTGCTTCTGTTTCTGTTTCTGATTCGGTTTTGTTTTTCTTTTCATTTTCCTTTTGCTTTTCTCCTGCTTTATTTTTTGTTGTTGTTTTTCTTTTGCTTTTGTTGCTATTTTTAGCGAAAAATACGTTGAAATTGTGACAGTTTTTCCTGCTTTTCCCGCGTTCAAGACCCAAAAGATGCACAAAATGTGCATGGCCCTCGATGCGAGTGTGTGAGTGAGTGTGTGTGTGTGTATGTGTGTGTGTTTGGGGCCCGTCAACAGAGGCCTATGGCTCCTATGTTGTTGTGTCTGCCATCAAATCAACGCGCACAATGCGCGTCCTCTGTGCGCTGACTTTTCTCTTTCTTTCTCTCTTTCGCTCACTCACTCTCACTCTCCCTTCCCCCTTCTCATTCCCCCTCTCTCTAATATTTATGTATTTCCACTTCTAAATAGATTTCATACCGATTGCCTCACTGCATGTCTCTGTATTCTGCTGAGTGACGTCACCGAAGAACTTTTTGCGCACAAATGTAAACAAAACACCGACAATTGCCACAGCAGTTGCAACAGCAGCAACGACAACAAGAACAACACCATGGAACACACACACACACGCACATACACAACCAAAGAAGAGCAAGAAGAAGCGCTTGAATACCCTTAAAAGTGCTACTAAATTTGCTATTAATTATTTTTAGTTTTTTATTACTAGTTATAATTTCAAATATTTTATATTTTATGCCCATGACAATTTATAATTTAGTTTGTAAACTAGTAAAGCAAAACTTGTTTAAAATAAAAATTAATAATGAAAACATTTAAATAATTCAAGTAACAATTAAAATGACAACTTTTTTCTTAATTACGAAAATATCATAATCATTTGATTTTGAAAATCATAATAAAGTTTCGAAAACTAAAGTGTTTTTTTTTTAGTTTTATAAGAAGACATAATATTTTATCATAATAAATAATAGTTATATTTAGAAGGTATCGTTATGAAGAAAGTCTTCTTATTTATTTGTCTATTATTGTATAAAGACACTAATAATTCAAATTTGTAAGTTTGTAAAAAACTTTTATGAAATAAGTTATCATCAGACGAGAGAAGGTGTATTTTTATATCTTTTTAGTTCTTTATAGATACTCATAGATACCCTAAGGTGCCTATAGATACTCTAAGATACCCATAGGTACACTTATAAACCTATAGATACACATAGATACCCTAAGATACACCCATAGATACCCATAGATACCCTAAGATACTCATAGATACCCGTAGATACACATAGGTACACATAGATACACATAGATACCAATAGATACCTTTATATACCTATAGATACCCATAGATACACATAGATACCCTAAGATACCCATAGATACCTATAGATGCCCATAGATACCCTTAGATACCCATAGGTACACTTATAAACCTATAGATACCCTAAGATACACCCATAGATACCCATAAATACCCTTAGATACCCCATTTATAAAATTTGTTCCCAAAGGGTATTAAATGTAGAGTTTACTGACTTTAGTGATTATGCGATATGAAAAACTTTTGCAGTGCATTGAACTCGTAACAAAATGCAATTGTTTGTTTTACAACACTAGTGAGCTTTGTTTTATGAGCTAAAACAATTGCATTTGCTCCACTGTGCCGCTGGCAGGCAGTCAATGTCATTTGCCTCACAGATCACAGCTGATGTTGTTGTTACTGTAGTTGTTGTTGTTGTTTTTGCTGCTGTTGCAGTTGTCGCCCATTGTTGCTTCCGTTTGGTGTGGCAGTTTAATGAGCGCGACACCCGAAGAGGAAAGGATTTGCGGCATTCAAAGCCAAACAAACTGAAGAGTTGCCCCTCGCAATTGCAGAAGAGCGTGTAAATCTGTGCATGTGTGTGTGTTTAATAAACAAAACCAAATGCTTCAACTGTTCAGATTGTTAGAAGGCGGACGGTGGGGGGCGTGGCAGGAACAGGGGCCTGTGCTCATTTCGTTTCAATTGCGTCAAATTGTTGTGGCAACTTCTGTGGCTCTTACCGCACTTATGCCAGCAGCTCTGCATTGTTTATACTTGGCGAAAAAAACAAACACTCTGCCACACACACACACGCACACACACACACACAGACCAGCAACATTCGATTGTCTAAAATCGTAGAATTTTCAGCGATTTTTCACATGTCTCTGTCGACAAAAGGGAAAAACAAATTTTTATGTTTACTTATTTGCCAAGCGCATTGCGTCGCGTCTTCTTGTCTCTTTCAGTCTACCCCTTCCCCTTCCCCTTCCCCTACACCCCCTTCAACAATTTTCCTACCCCACCCCTCGAGCAACTTCCGACATTCTCACATCCTCTGGAGAGCTGCATTGAATGCAGTTGAAAAGTACGTGAAGAGAATTATGAAAATCTTTCCCAGCTGAGCCGCAATGCAACCCCCATTTTCCCCAGAGGGTAGGGGGAGTGTTGAGTTTTAATACAACTCCCTCTGGGGATGCAGTAAAGCCATCAACCATCAAATGTGTCGCCCACAATTTAAATGACCTGTTGATGGACAAGTTTTGATACTAAAGGAAACTATTCCCAGTTTTTCATTTCCCATTTCCCAGTCTTCCATTTTTGTACTCTGGAAAAATCTGTTATAAATTTGTTAATTTCAATTTATTGGCCATTAAACTAATTTCTGAATTAATTATGATCTTTGCTCACCGTTTTTTTCGTGTGTTTTTTCCAATCCAAAATTCTTTGAGTCTATTTCGAGTTTTTATGATTCCCAACATTTCGTTTTCGATGTACAATTAATCATGTTTCAAAAGCTAAACACATCTGCCACACTATATACAGTCCGAAATATATCTTAAGTCCATCCAAAAACATATATTTCTATATACAAACTGTTGTATTGGAATTCATGCAAATGTTTGATCGATTCTAATTTTATCATCATCGGTCGGGAATTCCATAAATTCATGGACATATTAATTTTTTTGGGTATGGACACGTCTCCAGATCGTTTAGTTTGTCAAATGAGGTGTTTGAATGGATTCTATCTTGTCCGGAATGGATTGTTTATTAGTAGAAACTATCAGATCGAACAATTTAAATGATACAAGATGAAAGTGGAAGAAAAGCGGAAGTTACTAAAAAGATATTAAAACTAAATGGAATTTAACAAATTAATTCCTTAAACCAAAGCAGGAATTCGAATTTGGAAGCTAAACATATTTTAACAGCTCAAAAGAAATAATTTTATAAGATTCAGACTTGTAACAGGAATTATTAAGTGGCTAATAAAAAACAATTCCAATAAGTTGTCTTTGGACAACAGTTTTAAGTATGTTAAAGAATAAAGTCTTGAATTGAGACTAAATAAAATATTTTTAAAACAGTTTTCTATCTTAAAAGTCATATACTTCAATTGTACATACGTTTTAAACTAAGAAAATAAACTGAAATTTACTGGAAAACGACTACCAATAAAACTCTGCTTTTATGCTATCAATAATTAATTTAACATGTTTGTATTTTATTAATCCATTTAAGATTAATTTTATATGTAGGCAAGAAGACAATTCAAGAAAGAAATTGAATTTGTAATAGAAACTGAATTAAGTGCTTTCTATCTAAATTTTTTAAATTGTTTTGTAATACTCATACTTTTGTTTGTCATATCCAAACATCAAAACTAATGTTGACTTTAAAAAAACTATAAATAAAATATTTACATATTGAGGATTTCATTTAATAGTAATAACGTTTAAGTTCCCCTATTTATGACAAATATTAGGAACACATTTTTAAGAAAGCATATTTGGTATGATTTGCTTAGCAGAGCATTTAAGTGAAGTTGGCCCATCTTTTATTTAAACCTACCCATAACTGGTTAAAGTTTACCTAAAGTAACAGCTGTTCAAAATGTCACTACTTGGGGCTAAACAAATATGTTCTAATGGAGATATTGTCGAATTTTTGTGATGATTTGATGAGTGTTTAATGTGAGCCAGCAACAAGCCATAAACGGAGGGTGAAGGCAAAAGGGTGCGACTGTGTGTGTGTGTGTGTTTGTGTGTGTTTAAATATGGGTTGCCATAAACAGAGTAGATGTCAATCAGATGCCATTTGATTGCAGTGCATTGACACTACGCACCTTTCGATTTTCTCAGGCCCTGTTTACACTCCACTGTGGCTCCCTCTACAGTTCAGATAGTTTTGTTGTTGTCGCTGCTGTGGCTGTGCAAACAAGTGACATCTGTGCAGCCAAAAGTATTGCCTGCATCCACTTATGTGAGGCTGTCTCTGTTTATGTTTTCATTATTGTAGTGTTGCGACAATTTGGCGAGGGTGTAAATGTATCTGTATCTGAGTATCTATGCGTTAATGTATCTGTAGTGGCTTTGAGTGCTATGTTGCACACACATTGCTTCAGCGCCAATCTGTGGCATTCCTCGCGAGCAGATTAGAGCCAAACAGTAGCAAAAGTAGAAGAAGCAGCAGAAACTGATGTGCCGCATCACAAATATTTAATTAAATGCTTAATTACGCTTGCCATGCCATAAATTCATCAAATGCAATTTAAGCTTTACACACACGCGACCCAACGACAGCCAAGCCTCCCTGCTGCCCCCAGGCAGCCCACCCAGCGCCCTCGGCAGCAACAACAACAGCAAAAAAAAACCAGCTGCAAGCGTTAATGTGCAGATGCAGATACATTCACATTCAAAGATACAGATACAAATACATCAACCGCTAAAGATACAGATACAGATACTTTTGTATCGCTGCGCGTCTCGTTTTCATTCATTCATTAAGAGTTCAGTTAAAGCTGAGCACTTTGCTTGCCGGGTTAAACGCTATGCGCCATAACTCTTCCAAACTTACCCTCCGCAACGCCTTCGACGCCCACAACTCCCACCAAACCATGGCCCAAAAGGAGCATAAAAACTTCTTCTCCCAACTTAACTGACATGAATCGCAGCATTATTTGCAATTGGAGACTTGCGTCTGTCCAAATTTGCGCTTTCATGTCAACTGATTGCGTATTCGTGCTGCATGCATCGTGTTGCAAGTAGATACATATATATGCATATATATTTTAATATAACTGCAATTAAAATTCCATCCAAATTGCTTTCAACTGCCGTGCATACGATTTCATTCAAAAGCAATAAGCAGCGCTGTTATAGGTATGTTAATGTGACGTTAATAGTGCGCTATTTACATTACACTGTTAACTGTTAACTTTCAACAGAATTACAAGCTGTAAACGTCACTTTAACAGAGAAAACCTTTAGATGAGTAAATTTATGAACCCTTTCATTATATTCACGAGTAAATGTACAATAAGCTTTATAGCGCTTTTCCTACCACTAAATCGTACAACCCAAGTAACTATAAAGCAATCAACAATGCGCAAAAGTTTCCATTTTGATGGGCTTTAACTTTAATACGGAATCAGTGGCCAGGTCATTGTGTTCCAGCTCCATTACTATTACTTTTACTATTACCATTCTACGAACAGAATGGCAGTCAGTCAGACAGATGGACAAAGCTATAGATACGTATGCACAGTACACAGAAAATTGACAAATTGCAGTGAAAATTTAGCTTTGAAATGAAAACGAAATGCGAGCAATTATTTTTAATTGAAAATGTCAAAGATGTTGCCGCTGAAAGAGTCGGCCAAATCGTCAAGTTGCCAGCCAAAAGTCGCCGACCGACTGTATCTTACAGATACAGATACAGATGCACACGCAGACAAACAGACAGTCAGACGTAGTACGCACGCACTGCGTACGCTTGGGAAAAACCGTGGAAAAACTTATGCGAAGCGTTCACTTGAATAGGCACTCGACGAGGGACGCACCTTGAGCGGAAATGCGATAACCCTGAGCAACGGGAAATCGAACCGAAAAGTATATAGAAATACCGAATGGGCGCAGAGGGAGGAGGAAGGCGCACAGACAGCGGGAATACCATGATTGATTTGAGCATTTGACTACGAGTACGAGGCTGAAATGATGTTGCAAGAAAGTTCTTACCAGAAAGCATAGGCGCCAGCGCTATACCGTTAGTCTCCTGTTGCTGCTGCTGCTGTTGTTGTTGCAATTTGGTGGCAAGTTCCTGTTCCTGCTTCAAGGCACTGGACTTTCCAGGCACGCAGCCTCCAATTGGTTTCTTTGACTTCCACAATTTCATTTTATAATTTATTGTAAATTGAATTTCTTTTTTTTTCTTAAAATGTTAATAAAATGTATTTTCTTGAAATCTTAAAATATTTTTATTTTGATTTCTTGCTGCTGTCCGCTGTCCAGTTGGGGACAGTATTGCCCGCTACGGTTGCCGCATGGCCGATCGCCAATCGCTTGCTTCTTATTGGAAACGATTTTTGCGAATGCGGATGCGAATACGAATTCGAACTCGGTTGCTGCGATTCATTCTTAAAATTTGAAAATCTTAATGAATTGACCACAAGGCGCGTTGTATGCTAGAATCCGTAACACTCAAAACAAATTGCAGTTAAATACTACAATAAATAAATATGTAAATAAATGCACCAAGTCAGCACCGACGACACAATAATAAAAAGTAAAATAAAAGAAAATGTAGAGCACACACACTCAAGCACACACAACCGTACGGTGTACGCACACACACACACACGACGGTCGCTCGAGAATTGAAATGATGACGACTCTCGACGACGAGAGGGAAAGACGCTTATGAGACAACGAACGTTGCTATTTGTCTGTGGCAGCAGCAAACCGTTTGTTGGCACGTCCGACGCACACGACGAGAAATTGCACAATGATTCAGAACAGAAGTCCAACAGACGCCGGCAGTAGCGTCGTCGCGACAGCGCCGACAGCGACAGCAACAACGTCGGCGACAGCGGCAGCGACGGTAGCCCGCTATTCGGTCGCGATCTTATATTTGCTTCTGTATCGTAGACAGAGTTGCCCTTTTAGAGATTACATGGCTGGCTTAAGTTATGTATTCCCTTTCCCGCCAGTTAGCTAAAAATAAAATAAACAAAATAATTTAATTAAGAACAATAGCCTAGTTTTTAGTAAAAACAAAATGTGGAAAGTTAAACCTTAAACCTATAATTACTTAAAAGTAGATAAATAAATTAAGTTTACACACTTTTAGCTATTTCTAGCTACTTTCGATTACATTAGCTATTTTAGCCCTTAAATTTCGTAAAGCACCAGCGCCACTTTGCCTTCGCTTCACACAACAGAGCGCGTCTGCTTATAATTCCTCTCTCTCCCATTCACGCTCTGTCTGCCAGGCTCTCCCTCTGCTCGCATGTGTGTTTGTGTGTGAGTGCGTATGCATTTTCGTTTGCCCGGCCATGAATTTGTCTTCCATGCACTCCCCAAAACTCTCTCTCAATTTTAGCTCTTGCTCTCGCTCATTCCTGCTCTTCCTCTCTATCGCTATGCCTGTGCGGCGAGTACGTTGTGTGCTTTAGCCTGGGCCACAACAAGACATTCAAATAAGAATGCTGCAGCTGTGCAGATAAATTACGTGACAGATACCCTGTGACAATGATTTCAATAAAAACTCAAAAAATATTATTTTATTTAATTAATTGTCTTGACTTTTATTGACAATGTACTAGCTTATTATTTTAAGAATACTATTATTGTAAACTAATATTTTAGTTAGTAATATATACCCCAAATGCTTACACATTCTACAGGGTATGACATATGTTGAGCCGCAGAGGAAATAAAAAATTGAGGCATCGACATCGCATGCGAGTTTCTAATTGAGAAGCACTCAAATCAGTGTGATTCGATGATGTTTGAAATGCATGATAATAGAGCATCTGGGCCTATTGCTAGCTGGCCAAAATGGTTTGAACTGGCTCAAGGGTTTGGCGCCTGGGACAACCGCACACAAAATGCCCACTTCTACATATAATATTGGGAAGCACACAGAAGTCCGAGGCCAAAACTGTCATGACGCTGATGTCGCAAATTTCGCTAATTAGTCACGAAAACTCGACGACTCGAAATGGTCAAAATGACCAAAGTTGGCCTAGTGGCAAAAACACTGTGAAAACTAAACAGCAGCTGCAAAACATCTGCTATTTGGGGTCGACCTTTAACCACACAAGTTTTATTCATTATAAAATTCAATTTGATATTCATGAAATATTGACAAGAAATTCAAACCTAAAGTGAAATACATTTATGAGCCAACCTTTTATTGAAGTTGACTTAGAACCGTTCTCGTTCTGATTATTTTTATCCAGCCCCATTTGTCGATTCTAAATTTTGATAGAACTTTAAGTCCTTGTATTGTTTTCTTATGGTAGTTTAAATTGATTTCCCCTCCATCAGCTAAGTGCAGTTTGGAGGTCGTAGTATGGATTTTAATAGTATTCCGTTTTATTTTTACTCGGCTTTCGTCTTTGGCATTTCTTTAGCCATACCTGCCCCTCAATCACTGCTATTAGCATGTGATGTGAGGGGTGTGACAGCAACTGGGAATGACTCTCAGTCGATTTAATGCCTTTAATGACCTCCACTAATGATTGGGACTGATTGACTCAACGGCATCTATGGTATTTACCAATTTTATTTATTTTAAGGGGACTGCGAGAAGTCTCTGGCAAAAGGTGGGTGTTTCAGTGCTATGTGCACATTAAAGGTTAACCAACTCGACCAGATTTTGAGCATGAAAGCTAACCCGAAGAATCTGTTGGGATTCTGCGGAAAATTCAAACTAGTCACTGATTTTTAAAATCACATTGCATACTTTTAGTTGAAAACAAAATTAAAGACTTGCTTGGCTTTATATTAATATAAAATTTTATAACGTTTAGACGGTAATATTAATCTGTTTCTTATTTCTGGATGTCTAAAATGATTGAAATATTTTTTTTTTTATCAAAATAAATAACTAAATAAACGAATTACCAAAATATTTACTAAATGATTTTCAGTATGGCATACATTCGGGCTGTAGTTTTGTGACAAAATATAACTACGGCTGGTCGACAGGTTTTTCAGCAAATAATTTATTAAATCCTACAAAATTTATAAATTATGGAATATCAAACATTTTCAAATGAGTGCGAGTAATTCACATTAACTATATTTCATTCTACTATTTTCATATTTGTGTACAAACATTTTTAAAACAATTTAAGAACTGGTTGAATGAATACTAAAAATTTAGTCAAAAACAAAAATCCAAAAATTTATAAATTTAGAAGACGAGTTTAAAAAACTAAAAAGAAATCGAATTAAGGCTTAGAATTATAATTTCCATTTATATGTTAAAGAATATTAAATATTTTATTTAATTTCAAGGAGACCTTCAACATTAATGCACTTTTAATGCTACGCGGCCCACTGTGCTGTCAGGAATGAACAAACTTTACTCTCACACTCTCCCACTCTCGCTCCCTCTTCCACTCTCTCTCCCACTCCGTCGCTTTTGCTGGCTCTCAATCACTCACCGTTATGCAGAATAGAAGAATGAAATGAAAGATGAATGCAAATTTTTCAGTAATCGTTTGTCATGTGTTAAATGTGAATGTCTAAATGATCACAATCCGTTAAATATTAATAGAACTATAAATATTATTAATGGAACTTCGAATTATATTTATTTGTGTGTTCATTAGTCTGTTTGAAAGGGTAAGTGCGAAAATCCGTTTAAGGAAACTAAAATCTATAAAAAAAAAACATTATTTTATGCCGCAGTCGGAGGCACAAAGAACAGCAGCTTCACCCTTACAAAATGGCGATCACAGGGGCGTGGCGGAGCCTGTTGCCTCCCTACTGCCCAGTGTGTGCCGCAAGAACGCTAACGGTACAAGTTTGAGTGTGGAAATCCGTGTGCCCTTCATGGACATGGAGTTGCATCATAAGGGGCGATTGCACGTGCTGCAGGATCAGCAGTTGATGCTCGTATTGCACGGTCACGAGCTGTTCCAGTTGCACATTGGCAGCCAGGACAAGCGTTTGGTGCGTCTGGGGCAACTTGAGGGACGCGTTCGCCAACAATTATCGCTGGCAGCAGCCATTGTGTTGTGGCACGAGGATCTCATACTCGCTGTGGCTCTGGACGATACTCTGGAATTCTATCAGCTGCCCCAGGAGCAGCTGTTGAACACCACACAGTGGCACTGGAGTCCCCTACAAGAGTTTAGTCTTCCAGGCACCTTGCAGCACCTGCAACTGCTCAAGACACCATTGGACCAGGTGGTACTCCTGCTCACAGTGAACACTACGCCCACACAGAGCAAGTGTATGTAAGTAGAGTGGAGTCAAGTTGGGCTACGGTCAGGTCTGAATAAGAATGGAAGCATGAATATTGAAATTTTAGTGAATAACGTACAGAAATGTCATCATAATTTTCAGCAGACCATTAAATTTTTAATGAATTTTAATGATTTTCGTTGAATTTGAGAACAATTTGCTCAGTGTAGTAGCTCTAATTCCACTAATTATTCCACTAATCACTCTAATTAATCCTTGTTTAGCACCTTTGAGTGGCTGAAGACGTACTTCAATCCGGTGTCGGAACTCAGCTTGCCCCTAATTGAGGCGTTCCAAGTGGTTGACCATCAGCCGCACTACATCATAGCGGGTCGTTCGCTGCGCAGTCAGTCCGCCGTAAGTGACATAAGTGACGTAAGTGACTAGTGGCATGCGAAAGTGATTAAATGCTCCTTTAAAATTCCTTCTAGCTGGTGTTGACTGTGTATGAACTGGAGACGCCGTCGCTGCGACTGCGACGTCGGCAGAGTCTAACGGTGCATGCGCAACACGTGTTGGCAGCACGTTTTCGTGGTCGTAATCACCTGATTGCATGTGGCAAGAATGCAACTGCCTCATGTCTGCTCTTTCGCATGGTCGATGGCAATTTTGTGGTTTACCGAAAGCACATGTTGCGGCAACTGCATTTCAGCCAACTCAGGGCCTCTGCAGAGGGTCAACTACTGGTCGGAGCTCGGGTTAATGGTGATGTGTTGATCTTCAATAGCCATCGCTTGGACTGCTATAGCGGATTCGGTGGTGATCCCAATCCCAGTGGTATCTTCACCCATCGCAATGCACAGAACGAATCGTTTCTAGTGTTGTCCTATCAGCGGCAAGTCGGCACTACGCTGTTGCGCATGGTGCAACTGGGTGGCGCCACCGATGCGGCTACAGTGAACACTGGCTTGGATGGCAACGATGGTAATGAGCATAATGAGTATAATACACAATGTGTTACACAAAACATGTAGAAAGCTAATGACAGATGTCTTCTGACATACTATATAGCTTATATATTCTTGATCAGCAAGCAGATCTGTCTTCTAAACACTCGAATTGTCAATGCTAAAATATTTTATCGCACAAGTACAAGTTGATATCAAATATGTAACACTTCCCTGACTTAAATCGGTTATCTATACCGGATATCTATATCCCATAGACTAAATCAGTTGAATTATTTTGAAAATTATATATATATACCCATACTATATTTGGTCCAGATCGGATAACTATTTTATATAGTTCCCAAAGGTGAAATGCATTGAAAGTTACTTATTTCTTTGTAAAGGGTGCTTTGCACAAGTACGTGGTCTTTAAAGTTGCCTCTATCGACTGTTGCCTTCCTTCCTTTAATCTTCATATAATGTACGTGGTCTCTTAAAAACTACTTTCTCTACAGATCTGAGTAGCGTGCAACTGCATCGTCACGAGTTCGAGGAGACAATCAATGGACTGCGGAGTCTTCTATTACGTCATCGCCAACAAGTGGATGCACTGCGTCGTCTCACACAATCCCAAACGCAGTCACAGCAATTACATTTGAGAGCAGGTGACCGGGTCGAGCAGGTGCATCTACAGGGTAAACATCTGCAGAGTCCCACACAACTGATTCATCGCATGGAGCAACTGCGTCAACAATATGCCATCAGAAGCAGACATGTGCGCTCCTTTGGCGTGGGAAACGACACGACTACAGCTGGACACGAGAAGCTCAAAGTGAAGCGCCTGCATGTCAAGAATCTGATCTATCATGGCCAAGTAATGCCAGGTAAATTCGCTTAAATTCAACCTTTTAAGCCCCTTAACTTATTTATTACTTCCACTTAGGGTATTACCTGGACACATCTGCAGCACCCATGCTGACCATCAAGGGCCAGCTCTTGACGAAAACACTGCACACACAACAGCTGCTGGCACCAGGGAACTACGACCAGGCAACTCCACTACCGACCAATCGCACAGTGGAGACGAAGCCAGTGGAGGCACATGAAAACCTTGTGGTGCAGCATCTGCATGTGGCACGTATCAATAATATGTCGTGGTTTGATTTCTATGATTCACTTTTTCTGCACTCTCGGGACAATCAAATCGAAGGTCGTTTAATTGTTCAATCCCGAGCAAATATTGTGAACCTCGATACGGCTCTACTGAATGGTCTGGTGGTACCGAAACTCTTTAATCTGCGGCAGCCGCAGGTAGTTGCCTCAAACATCAGCATGTCGGCGTTCTTTGTGTCCAGCTTGGATGCCAAAAGGATAAATAATCTGGACTTTGCCAACGATATCGTATTTCGTGGCGACAACGAGACTTTAATCAAATGTGAGCAGAAGTTTTACAGATTATTTCTATATACAAATTCGATTACTAAATTGATTAATTCCCTTTGATTCCACTCGTAGCACCCGTTCATATTTATCAGATGAACGTTTCGGGAGCTTTGATGGTAGCAAACGAAGACAAGTTCAAGCGCCAGTTGAATACCGAGGATAGCTTTAAGATGGGCCCCGGATTGCAGCAGTATTACACCGGGAGAGTAGTAATCAATGGATCCCTAACGGTCAACAATTTGAAGCGGGACACAAATGTGACTCGCTTGCAATTGGGAGAGCAGTCTTTGAGAAGGGAAAATCTACATGCGGACTATTTGTTGCTTGAAACGGCACAGGTGAGCTTCAGATTAGGGGGATTCCCGAAACGAGCGAAGTATAAAACAAGTTTGGGTTTATTTTTTAACTTATCATATAACGGTAAATCAAAGAATTTATCCGTGACAATTCTTCTAAGATTTAAGTGTGTTGAAAACTAATTGTTAATCATATCAGGAAACCCCTTACTATGTCTACTAATAAAGTTAATCGCCTTCCTTTACAGAATTTGAGTTCACTGGTGTTTGGCAATGCCAAAGTAACGCTGCCAGTGTTGAACAGCGCACACATCAACGGACATGCAGCGGCTGAGCACCTACTGAATGCCCCCGGAGATCAGCAGAAAGCAGGACCTAAGAAATCACTACACATTATATTCATGAATGTGGACATTCAGGGCAATGTTTACTGCAGCAATTGCAGTTCTCGCCTGGCCGAACTGTCTAGGGATGCAGTGCGTCAGGGTGAGCTGGCAACCATAACGGGCCACAAGCACTTTGAGGCGCCACTTACAGTGGAAACTCTGTCCACCCACACACTGAACGACATCGATGTGAACGACTTGGTGTTGACGTCTCAGTTCTCCCAGAACTTTACAAATCTGAAACAGTTTGAACGCATTGTGGTCACACATAATGTGGATATATCCGATAATCTGATAGTGCAGAAACTAAACAGTTTGTCCATGGATCAGTTGGTGCAACCGGGCTACAGTCTGCAACGTCTAGAGTTGCCAGAGTTATCAAAGCTAGAGGAGCTAAACTTTCATCACCTGAATGGTCTGCCCTTTGATCAGTTGCTGGGCAAGATCAGTGTGACTGATCCACGACCCGAACAGTCCCAACTGCTGCTCCACAAGCAGCTAATCATTGAGGGGAATGTAAAGTTTGAACGTGAACTGCAACTGGATACCATCAATGGCATAGACTGGGATCAGTACACCGCCAATTTGGTCAATGCCAATGCCAATGCTGTGATCAAGGGACGCAAGAGCTTCCAGGAGCAGCTGGTGATCACCGATGCGCTGGAGACGCCACGACTCAATGGCGAGGACCTCAGCGCGTTGCTGGACAACACATTGTTGCGTTCCACGCCGCAGTCCATCGGTGGCAGCTACACCTTCGATCGCATGTGGGTGGGCAATCTGGATGTGCCACAGATCAATGGCGTGCCAGCGGGAAGCTTTCTAGACACACGTCAGCAGCAAGTGCAACTGCAGGGAGATCTTTATGTCGATCAGCTGATTGTCAATAGCAGTCTTCACTGTAGATTGCCCAACGAACCGTTGAGCAGGCTAAACGATCAGCTTGCGGCACTACAGCAACTGCCCTGGAGCAATGTGCATGTGCATGGCGATGCTTTGTGGCCGGGAGGGGATTCCCCTACACAGCTGGACTACCTGCGGCGACATGCGGTGCGACGCGGTGGCGCCACACAGACCATAAGTGGACACGTTGTGCTGCAGCAGCCGCAGCTGCTTAGCGTGAACACGTCAGCACAGCAAAAATTCCCAGAGCAGCTCAATCTGAGCTACATAGCAGATGATGCAGTGCTGCGGCATGCCCCATACACACAGTTGATCCAAGCACGCCACGAGATGTGGCAGCCAGTAAGAGCACGCTCTGTGATCCTCCAACGGAATGCCCACTTTGAGCAACTTAATCAGATCAATCTCGAGCTGCTCAATGCATCCCTTTATCGGGTTTCCAGTCAGCAACCGATTGAGGCACAACTGCATTTTGTGGTGCCGCCAATTGTGGACCAGCTGCAGCTGCAGGGACGACTCAATGGCGGTCAAATCAGTGGCATCTTTGAGCAGTCAGCGACTGGGGTTTGGCCAGCGGTGCAGCTGAGGCAGCTGCAAGTGGAACAGCAGCTGCAGTTGCAGGAGATCAACGGTATGAGTCTGGAGTACTTGCTGCAACATCGTGTGCCACTGCAAGGCGACACTGCCCTCGAATTATTTGGAACACTCACCTTTGAGCAACTGCAGCTGGGTGGACGTGCTCTGCTGCGCTCGATTAATGGCATTCCCCTGCAGAATGTGGTCTACAGGCATGGGCAGCGTCTGCAGACAATAACCGGCGCCAAGACCTTCGAGGGTGGCATTGATCTGCAGGGACCCGCCCATGTGATGCACCTCAATGGCCGTGATCTGAGCGAGAGTTATCAGCAGAGCATCTTTACGGATCGGGACTACAATATAGACAGTCTGGTGCTCGATGGAGCCGTCTTTCAGGCGGGTTTGATGCGTGGCGAAGCTCCTGCGCTGCCCCAATCTCGGCAGGCAGCACAGACGGGTCACAGCCTACGCGAGCAGCTGCAGCAGCTAGAGCAGCAGTTGAGACTTAGCCAGGAGCAGCAGCACAAGCGACTACTTTACTTGGACTACGAGGATCAGCCCTTCGCGGTAAGCTGGCAGCCAGCTGGAGTAGATCAGCAGGAGGAGCCGGAGGAGCACTATGACTTGGAGGCAGTTATCGTGCCAGAGCAGTCAACTATTTGTCAGCAGCAGGAGCTGCGTGCCCAGCTCTCCAGAGCCCAGCAGCGTGTACTGCTGAGCAGCTCGAGTATGGGCAATCGTACAATCCGCATCAGTTCCCAGAACGGCACAGTTTGGATCAAGGCGCACAACGACTGCAGCCGTAGCAGACTCCGCAGTAGCATACAGATCACTTGCCGTGGACAGGTGCACAGACTGGGACTGCGTCATCAGCTGGAGCAACTGCTGCTGCACGAGGATGGACAGCGGGGTTATAGTCTGCTACTGATCAGCACACAGCAAGAGGTGCGTGTGCTGCGTGTTAATGAGTCAAACTGTTCTCTCAGCGATTGGCAGTCCATACAACCCGCAGCTGGTCAGCTTATGCGACTGTTACAGGTGAGCAGCTCACCTGAGACTCAGCTGCTCTTTAGCAGCGCTCTGCATCAGCAGCTGCCTGCGGTGGCCGTACACCGACTCACACCTGAGACCGGTCGCTTTGAGCTGGTCCAACTCATCGAGGGTGACTATGATCTTGTCGAGCTGCATTCTCAGCAATTGTTCCTCAGCTGCCGTCGCTGTCATCGCATCGACATCCATGTCTATAATCCGACACTAGAACGCTTCCAGGCCATGCAACAGCTGCGTCTTGAGGCACGTGTCCAGCAGCTACTGCCCTTTGCCGTGGGCGAAGAACGTCATCTGCTGGTACTGACCATGCCCGGTTCCAGCAACTTTTACCTGCTCAGCCACACCCACCTGGGCGGCTGGCAGCAGCGCACGTATGGCCTCATGGGCGATGTCTTTTGGTCCTGGCCCCTCATACCGCCTGGCTGCAATCTCACCACAACCACTTCCCTACTCCTGCTCTGCGGCGAGCGGCAGTGCAGTCTGGTAAAGGCATTGCTGAATTAGTAGGGGTATGCCTGCACTCCAATTTCATGTTTATTAGATCTGTTAGATCTGTACAAAGTAATATTATCAGTTTATATATTATTTATATAAGCAATTTATTATAATTGCTAGGGGTGACCCCTAAAAATGAGCTTTAACTTTGAGTTTATTAAGCAATAAATATATATACATATTTACCGATTTAATTATTATATATATTAATTGCCATTCATCACTTTATTATATTAATTAGTTATTTAGTTAATATGTTTATACATTACATTATGTTGTACTTATTGTACCCACATCTGCTATATATTAATTGTTGTATATATTCACTTGTCTAGCTTTAATTGTTTATTGTTGATAATAAATGCGGCTCAAATTGTTTATTTTTGTTATTACAACCTTTTAATGGAATTGATAAATGTAAAAAAACAATAAGACTTACACTGAGCGAAAAAGTTGTAGCTTTTTAATGCTCACCAATCTAGTTTTCCAGACTACAACCATTCCTAGCGATAAATTTACAAGTGTTAAACCAGCAATACTTAATTTTAGAAAGGATATCTTAACTATATCATATCAATATTCAAAAACAACTGAGTAGCGGGCTCTATAAGGCAGAAGGAGTCGTAAAGTATATATATTCTTGATCAGTGTCAACAGCATAGCCGATATATATGTATACCGTGACCAAATTCATACATTATGTGTACGGTACGAACATAACAGGACTTGGCAGAGTTTAAACCATATCTGACAACTATAGCCTATAGCTCCTATAGGACAAATCGGTTGAAAACTGTTTGTTTGTATGGAAAAGTGAGCACTAGAAGGAGTACAGAGACTTTTAATACCATTTTTGGTACTTTTAAAATATTGATTTAACTTTTATTATATTTTTAAACAACTTAAAATACTTATATATCATACATACTTCAGCTATTATTTCCAAGTATATAGCCTATAGCTTCTATAGGACATATCGGTTAAAAACTGTTTGTTTGTATGGAAAAGGAGTACAGGGACTTTTAATACCATTTTTGGTACTTTTAAACTATTGATTTTTATTATATTTTTAAACTACTTAAAATACTTATATATCATACTTCAGCTATTATTTCCAAGTCTAAAGCCTATAGCTCCTATAGGACAAATCGGTTGAAAACTGTTTGCTTGTATGGAAAAGGAGTACAGAGACTTTTAATACCATTTTTGGTACTTATATGTACGGTACAAACATAACTGGACTTGGCAGAGTTTAATCCGTATCTGACAACTATAACCTATAACTCCTATAGGACAAATCGGTTGAAAACTGCTTGTTTGTATGGAAAAATAAGCACTAGAAGGAGTACAGAGACTTTTAATACCATTTTTGGTACTTATATGTACGGTACAAACATAACTGGACTTGGCAGAGTTTAATCCGTATCTGACAACTATAACCTATAACTCCTATAGGACAAATCGGTTGAAAACTGCTTGTTTGTATGGAAAAATAAGCACTAGAAGGAGTACAGAGACTTTTAATACCATTTTTGGTCATTTGAAATATTGACTTTACTTTTATTATATTTTTAAACAACTTAAAATACTTACATATATATCATACATACTTCATCTATTATTTCCAAGTCTTCACTTTTAATAGAGAACATTTTAAATAAGTTCCTTAAAAAACCATAAACCCAATAAAATGTTTAAAAATAAATGTTTTTTTATTTGAAGAAATTTTTAAAATTTAAATACAATTAAAATATTTTATTAGATTGCCTAAAGATTCCATCACTGAATATTGGTTATTCTACTTAAAATTAATGTAAAAATACAAAAAAAAAGAATAGAATAGATTGTCATAGACATTTCTGGAATATCTCAAATAGAGATTATCACATTTCAAGTTATTTGTTTGTATGGGGAATTCTAGAACTGAAGTGGCTTTACCTTGGCTACAACTCAAGCTAAATTTAGCCAGAAGTCTAGCCAAATAAATAAAGCTAATCAGTAGAGAAGAAAGCACTCAGGCGAGGAAACTCTTCCGACTGCACGTGATGACGTAAGCAGTGAGCACGAGCAGACCCAGAATGCCCCAAATGGAACTGTTCTGGGTAGTACCATCGCCGACCTTGGCCTGAATCCAATCCACATGCGTGGCCACGTCCACAAAGTTGGACTCTGCATTTGTGGCGGCTTCACGGCGCAGAGCGAGCAACTGATTTGATTTGGTCAATGGAGCACCTGCATCCAATTCATAGGACGCATATTGTCCATATTCAATTACTGATGTCTTCAGACAATTGACAGGCAGTGTTATCATTTCATGCAACTCCTGTCCCTCGTTTCCATCCAATCCCCAGCTGCTCACTTGGCATGTGTCTGTCACAGACTGCTCCGTTGTCTGTTCCAATGAGATTGGCTGTATATGGGGCTGATCTCGGGGCACATCCTGATCGAGCATGAGTATGGCCAGGGACAAGTGCTTGGGCGGTTGGTACACATGTGTCACGCCAAACACTTGACTGTGCGCCGTAGGCGCAAACCTTTGATTGCTGCCCAGCAGAACACGCAGCTCGGCAGGATGATAGAAGCTCTTGCTGGCATTGCTATAGGGGTGGAAAGAGGATGAGTTAGATCAGTGGAGTTTCTTAATTGAATAGCAGAATTTTTAATTAGAATTTTAAATAGAAAGAATTATCGATATATCAAGATGTATTAAATATTTAACTTTAACTTAAATTTGAGCTTAAAATTAATTTATTTTATAAATAAAAAGTAGTTAAATTTCTTGTATGTAAAAAAATTGAATTTATTTTAAAATGATTCTCTTTAAAGTGGTTTAAATTTGTATTTTAAATTTAGTATGTGTAAATAAAAATTCAATATTAAGATTTATATTTTAGATTTATTAGTATTAGTATTTTTACGCGATTTAAATTTAATTAGAAAAACATTATGAATTTGAATTGAATCTTATACAATCTGCTAAAGTTTATCTTACAAATTATTTATTAATTTTTTTTGTTAAGTTTTAACAATAAAGTTTTTTAAGTAATTACAATAATATGTTTGATTACTGTAAGTTAAAAAATTGAATTTTAAAATGATTCTCTTTTAAGGGGTTCAAAATTGTATTTAAAATTTAGTATGTGAAATAAAAAAATAAATAATAAAATCTTTTTTTGAAAGGGTATTTTAACTCAGTTTAAATTTAATTAGAAAAACATTATGAATTTGAATTAAATATTATAAAATCTGCTAAACTTTATCTCTCAAATTATTCATTAAATTTTTGTTCTATTTTTGTATTTGTGTTAAAAGAATAATTTGTTTCTCTATATATTAATTATTAAATATATTAGATAGTCTGTTTTTTGTAAACTTCAAAGCTTAGTAAACAGAGTCTCTTTGATAAAAATGAATTTTTATTTTTTTATTTTTAAGTTACTACTTACTTGTACAGACATTGACCCACTGTAAGCACCACAGAGGGACCCACCAGAGCTCCTGAGCAAATGTGGCCCTTGCCAAAGTAGTCCAGCTCCTGATCGACCAGTCGTATCGATGCCTGGTAAGGAGCTTTATTTTGACGCGTCTTGGACGCTTCTGTAGCGGATCCGATGCCGCGATGCTTTGTCAGCTCGCGATGAGTGTAGCCTGCAAAATCGAACAACACTTAGTATCAAATTTGTAAACATTTTGCAAGTCATACGTTCTTTTCTGGCGGTGTACATGCAAAAACGCACATTGACTCGTATGTATACTAAATTGCGTTTTTGGACGGTTCATTTCAAGGGCAGCTATACTAAGATTTGTTAGTAATCCGATAAGGTATGTTCTAAAATTAATACACACATTTAGTGACTGACTGACTGCAGCAACGGAACCATCAAGTTAGCTTTAAACCTGATAGACTGATAGTTTGCATGGAAACAGAGAGAGAGAGACGGACAGTCTGTTAGTCTGATTGTAGCGATATCAAGATCAATATACATAGTATAAATGGGAATTTTTATGTATGTTATCGTGATAGAATTAGAATACCCTGTGCAGGTGTATTTTAATCAATGGATTACTCATATCGAAGCTACTTCCATATCAACTTGGCAACAATCACACACAATAACCGATCGCAATGCATTTTTATAGTCTGCTATATGGTGTGATCCGGCCTCAGCTGATCGACGATTTGTTGTTTTGCTATTGTTACCCGTCTCGGTATTTTAGCCACCAACGCGTGTTATGGCCAGATTATCATTGGCTACTCAAATATCGATAGTTCTTGGCGGAATAGGACCGGAAGACCTGCACTGACTAGTGTTTTGGCCAAAACAATAAAGGCCTTGACTTCTTCTAATCTGTTAAGTTTTCATTATCTCGCTAAATTCAATTTGTGGCTACAGTGAAGCCTCGTGTAGCGTTAACTATTTACCTAACTTGAAAAAATATATTGATACGATTTTAAGCACACTTTTTGAAAGTTATCTGAGTAGATAAAACTATTTGTTGGTCTCTACTGACGACAGAGGAGTTAAATATGCTAAATGTTTTTTTATTTTGAAAACTTCTTGACGTCGAAGACATTAGATAAACTTTATCAAGTTAGGGTTTATCTTTGCTTACACCGGATATGAAAATAGAGTACGATATTTATCATATCGAAATGAAAAGAAATTTGGTAAAAATTTTGAAAATTTATGGGAAAGGATAGGAATGTTTATAGCCTTAACTGAAGCTACGCACGAGGCACACTTAACTTAAATTATATTTATCACATATATATACAAATTTTAAAATAATCAATGTTATTTATTATGTCCTCCTAAAACTAAAGTCACTACTAAAACATGCTTAAGCAACACAAATCGAATTATTAATTTTTATGGTTTTTTTAATAATTTTTTCTAACTAGTATTATTTTTTATTTACTACTAAGTTTATTAAAACCAAAATTAATTTATAAATTACTCCATTCTAGATGACTTCGACTACTTACTTGTACGCATTTCGGCGCATAAAAATGCAAAGATGAGAATTTTCATCACTTTTCTCAGCTGTTCGTTGGGCTGCATTCTAAGTCCTTTGAGTGCTTGCAATACTTTCACTTGGAATTAGTTAAACAGTTTTTTTAATTTATGAACTTTTTATTTAAAGTTAGTTATTTAGCACAGAGTTGGCACCTTTCTAGACCAGCAAACAGGGAGTGAATGATTCTTTTCTTTCTAAAACGTACGAATACAACGCAAATTCGCAACGCTTTCCCAGATAATTCAATTTTGTTTTGATTTCGGGCGATGTTTTGTTGTTGTTGTTGTTGTTTATGCTCTTGTTATTGCTGTTTTTGTTGCTCAGCGACAACATTCGAGCGACGCTACACACACACACAGACACACACATTTATAATCACCAATGATAAGAAACCTGATTATTTATTTATTATTATTTTTCGTATGAGTGATTTTATTTTTAAAATTTATTATTTGAAGTTGCGCTTTTAGATTTAAAAAAATAAAATCAAACTTTAATTTTATTTTAGATTTTTAAAACAGAATTTTAACTAGTTATATGGTATGTGCATATCTGAGTGTAGCAGATTAAAGTAGGGTATCTACTATTCGCTGTGCGAAGACTCTATTGATTTACAATCATGCCTATCAGCTTGTTTTAGAAGCGTTTCGAAGTTATCAGCAAACGAAATAACATTTTGGTTTAACATTTGTGCAAATAACAGCGTAAACACTTGCTTAACATTAGCGTTAACATGTCAACAAATGTTAATGAGAGAGCGAGAGAGTGCGATCCGATTGCAATGGAGATATGCATCAGTTGTTGTTTTGAAACGAAAACATTATAGGCTTAATTGGGCTTTTTGCTGTTATCTAAAGTTGGACAGTGTCTGCAAACTGTTTGAAATTTCATTTTTTAAATAAATCAACATTTTTTTTAATAGTTTTTCTTTATATAATTTTTGCTAATTCACTTCCTGCAATACATTCTTGCGGTCACACTCGTAGCTCATGTCTGGGGCACCTGACACAACCAGACGATTACATGGCTGAACTGCAATTGATGGGGTCTCTCGATAAGGATTAGAATTGTTCACTACAACTTCCACTCGAGTTAGTGTAACTACAGTTTTAGCCTTATCAGAGGAAAAGCCCAAAAGCGTGCTTATGTTATCATCCCCGAGTATTATTAGTAAATGTGGAACATGATATTTATAACTATGTACACATATTTATAACACAACAAAATGCCAATACTTTCATGGCCCCATACTAATTGCGTCTTAAACTATTTTAGTTTCATTGAGATTTCACCAAATCCAGTTATCAGCACATTTACTAGCAAATAACTAGCACTTTAGTAAGACCAACTTTTGAGCGCTATAAACCTTTTCCGTTTTCGATTTTTAGCTGATTTGCTGGGGGTCTCGGCATTATAGTGTGCTTCAGTCAATCACATGTTTACTGCAGGCATACCCGTTAAACATAGAGTAAGGGTATGCTTATTGTTAAGGGCATCGTCGATATTTTGTTATGATAAATGTCTTTATCTTACCTTATTATAATAATAAGTCTTTTTGTCCTTTTGACTGGCATATGATATGATTAGAGAACACTCCTTCGCTCGGTTTACTTTTAAGGAAAAATTAAATTTCAAACACTTTTTTTTAAATAAATATTTGAAGCAAAAATCAAATTTAGATTAAAATTGATAGTCCATATAGGTTAAAGCTTTAAAAGTGTCACATCATTTGGTTGCGTTGATGAATTAGGAATTTTCCTGTTTGATTTAAGTTTTTTATAACTTTTTGGGCTCTTAAAGAATGAAACTCTTAATTGACAGCATTGAAAATACAAATAAACTTTAATGTAAAATTATTTTCTATTCAAACTCAAAATTTTTTTTAAATTTTCCAACCATTTTTCAGCTCATACGATCCGCTTTCATTTAAAGTTTCCACACTTTGCGCCTATAAAACCGATTTTAACAAATTATAATGCACTATAAAGTAATCGAATCGTTATGCCACTTAATTAAAAAATCGTTTCCTTGATTTCTGTAGTTTTATTTTCATTAATAATTATTGTTGTTGTTTATTTATTAATAGTTTACACGCTATGTATTTAATTGCTAAACATTTGTAACGCATTATTATCGTTATTTAATATTAGTAAAATTATTATTATAATTTGTATATTTTTTGTTTTCTTTTTTTTTTTTTGCATCAGCATTTGTTATTTGAATTATTATTTTTATTCGTTTTTATAAATTAGATTGTACAAAATATCTAGACAACAACGCATAAAGAACACAAAATTTTCTATATATACACACATTAGATGTATTTGTTTGTATGTTTTTCGTTTTTTTTTTTAAATTTTTTTGTTTAGTATATTTCATTATATATAAATATATATATGTGTCTATATTTCAATCATATAGATATAACCCAAAAGTGTTTTAAGAGCACAACTCATTGACAAATTGTAAATTTTGAAGACACGAATAAAAAAAACAGAAATTAACAAATTTTACAAATTTGCTACAATTTAGATTAAAAATTAAACTACGTACTAAATAAACGAACGAAACGAAACGAAACGAAAGGGAAAAAAATTAAGGAATAATCCCAAACAAAAGCTATGCTACAAAACAAATAAAAAAAAAAAAAAGATATATTAATAATAAAGTAAGTATTATGGTTAAAAATAGCTGCACAATATACAAAGACAAAAAATTAAACACGTAGATTTAGCTAATAAACAAAAGGTGCTAACTGATAAAGCAAACCACAAAACCGCAACAAAACTCGAGTGGAGCACAAAGAGAGGGATTCATTGGGGTACAGAGTACGGAAGGAATTGAACAAAATTGTTTTATATTAAATTAATAAAATTACATTAATTATGTGTAACTTTCTCAACAGCTCAGTGATCAGTGTGGCAGCTAAGCTGCACGTGGAGAGGGGGCAGGTGTTTTTGTGGCCTGATTTTTCCTACACATTTTTCATTATTATCATAAAGTGAATAATTATTTATGTTTGAGTATTTATTTATGGTGTATTTGCTTTCAATTTAACTAAAACTCTCTCTCTCTCTCTCTCTCTGTCTCTTTTTGTTTGTTCTTCTCTTTCTGTTTCGCTGGCAATTGCTGTTGTGCTTTCAAAAATCTATTTTAAAATTTAATGAGTAGCTTGGCTTAAAACAATAAATATATATTTTGTTAAAATTTTTAAATTTTTTTTTTTGTACTCTGTTTGCACTGGGTCTCTAGTGTTGTAAACTAAGTGTGGGGGTGTGGGGGAGGCTGGGTTATCAGGCGGTTGGGGGAGGGGCCAAAGCTTCAGCCGTGCACTGAATACTGAGCTATTTTCATCGATTTAAATAAATATACATATAAATATATAAAGTATATATATATATACTAGCATATGTATATTGGTATATATGTCTGCTTGTTTGTAAAAAACATTGTAGCTAATCCGAAAGGCAAAAACGTTGGCGTTTAAAGCGTGCAGCGTTTTCCAACACTGGCAGCGCATAGTCACACTAATTGTTCGAGCTGCCGTGACTATTACTGCTGCCATGACTGTGACTGTTGCTGTTGCTGCTCTCACTGGACGTTGTCGTCTGTTTGGTTATCACTGAAACTGGCGTGGACGCTGGCAGCGTCGCTGCATCGTATTCACTCTTGATATTGACCAAGAGCTGCTTCTGCATCTGATGCTCCAACATTATGGCATCCATACGTTGCTCAAATTTAGGCAGCAATGTGCTACGCTGCTGCTGCTGCCGCTGGTACAGCGTCTCTGCCTCCTCCCCCATTGTGACCAGCTGCGTGTCCAGACTGCGAAACGTATGCGACAGTGCCGTCTGCAATTTAGTTGGTGTTGGTGTTGCTGCTGCTGTTGCCTCTTTTACCGCTACTGTTGCTGCAGCTGCTGTCGACTTGGTTGGCGTGGCCATGAGTCTTTGGAGCACACTGACTCGCGGTAGTGCAGCAGCAGCTGCTGCTCCTACTGCTGCTGCTGGTGGCGGGGATGCATTGCTGTTGGCCTCATCATGCAGCTCTAAGCTGCACGCACTGCCTGGTGACAGTGTCGAGCTCTCGCTGAGGCAACAGCTCACCGAGCGTATGACGCCAGCTGAGCCAGGGCTGCGCTGCTGCTGTTGTAGCTTCTGTTGCTGTTGCTGCAGTTGTTGCTGCTGCTGTTGGTACTGTAAGTTGCGGGCGGATGTTACATTCACCACATTTACAGACTTGGTTATTGAATGCTTGACATGACCAGGCGCTGGTGGCACCAACGCCAATTGAGCAGGCGATGGCGCCTGCTCCTCCAGGGTTAACTGTGTGTTGCTACTGGATGCGGGTGAACCGCAGCAACCATCGTCCATGACATCCATATGGACATCATCCAAACCATTGACACTTCCATTCCCATTACCATTTGCCGTCTTTTGCAAATTCTCAATGAGATAGAGCACAATCTTCTCCAGCTGCTGGGGGGCTCTGGAGGCGGGCAAATCCGGACTGGTATGTGTGGGTATATCAGCTTTAATGATCGTCGAGAATTTGTTCTTCATCTCCTGCACCTTCTGCTTGCCAGCCTCCTCATCCAGCAGGGTGTTCACGCAGAGAAACGAATGCACCTTGTTGCTGCTCTTATCAATCTCCAGGAATCCCTTCGACTGCAGGTATATAAAGTGTCCATTTCGTGATAGCAACCGATAGCAGCTCTCTCCATAATCACTGTTGCAATCGTACATCTGTCGCAGTGCCACAATCACCCAGCGCACGTCGTCCAGGTGCATAAAGCTAAACGGGCTCAGGTTGCGCACCTGTAAAACAAGAGAATGGATTAAAATGCCAATTAATACAAGAATATTGCTTTCATTAATAATTACATCACTTAACTATATCGATACTTAAACCGGTTCCATTATGCATTAACTATTTCTAACTAACATTCATTAACTGCATTGTTTGTCTACAATTAATACTTGGAAAGTAAATCAAACACTGTTTAATACAGTAACTAATAATAATGCTAATGAGATTACTAATTTAAACAACCAACTTAAAAACTGTAATTGCAATGTCAATACATGAATTTAAAAAACAGTAGTTGATTATTGACTAATATTATTTAAAAGAAAATAATTGTTATCATACTAATTTCGAAACCGTTTGATCGATTAATCTTTTGATATATAGATAAAACAAATAATACAATACGAATATAAATAATAATAATTATAATATAAATGCATTCTATTAAATAATGTAATATTAAATAAATAATAGTAAATATTAAAGCGTTCAAAGATAATTGGCAACAAAACATACCAATTAAGTAATGAAATTCATAATAGTAATAATAATAATAATAATAATAATAATAATAATAATAATAATAATAATAATAATAATAATAATAATAATAGTAATAATAATAATTATAATAATAATAATAATTATAATAATAATAATAATAATAACAATAATAGTAATAGTAATAGTAATAATAATAATATTAATAATAAGATAGATAATATCGGAGAGCTTACGTTTTACGTAATCTGATTACTTTTACATAATACATGATAAAAAAATTTATTTTTAACAATACTCAAAGCTATTAAATGAAAATTAATTAGAAATTAAAAAAAAGTAAGCTGGTAAATTAAATTATTTAAAAACTTTCTTAGGAACCTACTTCATATAAGTTATTGTTTATAATAATGATAATCATGATCACAATAATACAAAAATAATATGGCACAAATGACAATGCAAATGATATAAAATAAACTAATAAAGATGTATAAAGACAAATGTAAATGAATTCAGAAATTAATAGGAAATATGATAAAAACTGTAATGATAGCTTAGCTCATTAATGCTTGAAGCACTGACATATAAGTTAATGTAATTAATAGTATTGATAATAATAAATGATTATAATAAGATAAGTAATGAACAAAAAGTTAACCCAATGCCCAATTTAAATAACAATGCAAATGATAATGAAACTTTACAAATAGACAAACAAATGAAAATAATTCAATGGGAAAATTAATAAGAAATTGCATTAAAATGATAGTAATAAATATTAATAGAAGTGCACCGGAACTTACCTCATCCTTCATATAGCCGGCAACGATGCCAATGCGCTGATCACAGTCAATGATGCTGCCGTCGATGAGATGCCGGGTACGGTATTCCAGTTGATACGGCTCTGGTTGGCGGCACATGAGGCTCAGGTTGGTGGAATTCTCTCGCATGATGCGGGCCATTGCCACGAGGACGATGTCATTGCCGCTGATGCCGTGCAGCGCTGCCTGCGCGATGGCATCGTGCTGAGGCAGGCAAGGTTGCGGAAGCGTCGCTGTCGCTGATGCAGTCGCCGTCGCAGCAGCAGCGGCAGCCGCTGCAGCCGCAGCTAGCATATTATTATTACGCGATCGTCTTATCAGCTGCGATACGATTGGATAATTGGCAGCGGCGCCGCCTGTTATCGACGAGTCGCTGCGCCGAAAGCAACCGTCGATTTTCACATATTCATAGTGACGCGTTGCTTCTGCTCGCGTCGACGCGCGCGCCAGGCGAACAGTGAAGCAGCGTCGATCAGCGCGCAGTCGCTCATCGATGGCAGCCAAATGGGCGATGGTTTCAGGGCTGGGAGTTCGTGCACGATGCTCATTATGACGATGCGGTTCCAGCCCATCATCATCATCATTACCATCATGTTGATCCATTTCATCATCCTCATCATCGCTAGCGGACGTTGACTGAGACTGCGATTGCGACTGCGATTTGCTCTGGCGTCGCTGCTGATAGAAAAGCGTTTCGATGTCACGTGGTATGAGCTCTTGACGCAATCGCGCCTGATCATCGGGATGGGTGATTTGCAACAGATTCTGACCATACAAATCAGACTGACAATGGCCCAGCAGCTGCTCCACGCTGGCAGAGACCAGCACAATCTGGCCATTGCAGGTGAGCGTGAGCAGAAAACTATCGAGCAACTGCATCAATGTATCCGTCAATTGTGGCGTATCGCCAGCGATGACACCAGTACCGACTCCACCACCACCACCACCACCACTACCACCACTTGTTCCATTGGGCACTTTAAGATTCAGTTTTCGTCGACGTCGTGTCGCCGATTTGCCAAACACATATTCCAGCCGCAGTCCGTGCGTCGCAAAACGCAGCACGGCGGTTTTGTCCAGACGTCGCGTTGACTCTGCCGCATGGGGCACCATCGTTGCTAGCTCCTGTATGCTGGCATTCAGTTTATCCCTGCGCTGCTTCTCTGCCAGATTGCGGGCTTCCCGTCCATTGGCAGCGCCGTTGACGTCGCTTGTCTCCCCATCGACAACGTTTGTTGTCATAATTGCGACGCAGCCGCTGCCGCTGCCAGTGCCACTGCCGCCGTTGACTGAGGCTGCGACTACTGCTGCCATAGCGCACGTTATGCTTGTTATTGTTATTACAGTGAGTGTTCGTATGGGTCAGTGTGTGTGTGTGTGTGTGTGTGTGTGAGTGAGTGCGAGTGTATTTAATTGCAAGTGTATGTGTGTGGGCGCTGATTCTGCCTCTGTTATTATTATTATTATTGTTACACAAATCGTTAGCTTGTTTTGATGCCTATGTTTATGTGCTCACGGTTTCCGAATTCGATATCGAATTCGCTTTTCTCCATGCATTTGATTTTCTTTTGATTATTAATTGGCGCGCAGCGGAAAATTGTCACTCTCCATAACTTAGCGGCCTCCTCCCTCTCTCTCTCTCTCTCTCTCTCTTTCTTTCTCCTCTCTTTCTCTGTCTCTCACTTTGAACTCTTCTCCACTCAGCACTGTTTGCGTTTTTTGTTAATAATTTTGAGCGTTTTTGTTGCTATTTTTTTAAGTTTTCAAGGTCTCACTCGTAGTATCGTGATGTTGTAGTTGTTGTTGTTGCTACTGCTGCTGTTAACCACCTTTGGGCTATGTGCGCGGTGGCCGCCCCCCCTCCCTCAAACCATACACTCTCTCACGCAGCGTATGTTATTTTCCGTTTTATGGAATTTTTTCTTCTATTTTTTTTGATTGCGTTGCGAATCTCAATCTCCTTTGCGTTGTGGCTTTAGCTCAGTTGTTTTTGTTGTTGTTGTTATTGTTTTCGTTGTTGTTTTTGTTATTGTTACTCTATCCGCAGAGCGTAGGACAATTGTTAGCTATTTAATGACAAGTATTTGCCATTACATTCAATATCACACACACGATTTGCACTATTTTGTTTATATTAGTGATTAATTGTTTATTAAACAATTATGTAGCTCGGCGACAATTTGTGGCAAAAAAAAAAAACGCTTATCGATATATCGATAGACGCGCACGCTCATCGGTAGCCGAAAGAACAGTTCAGCTCACGGTTCCAGTTGCTGGGCAGAGCCACAGACTGATCGATGACAAGTACAAAAGTATTATTAAAATATAAGTTGATTTTCATGTAAAAAAAAAAAGTAATCTACAAGTGTAAATTCATAATTTGGGAAATCTAACGAACGTGTCAGGAAGTTCAGATTCCGTTTCGATTGTGAACCAGTTCTGAACGATGACATCACGATTCCGATAATAAATCTGGTGAACAAACACCACATACGCACGAACACGCACGCAATTACACGTTCAAACACACACACACACACACACACACACACACATACTCATTCACGTAGCAGTGAATCCATCGTGTGCTTCCTCTTCTTCTTCCAGCTCCACATTTGGCACATTTGCCAGCTGTGCACGTGAAAGCCGCCGTCGCAGCAGAAGCAACAACGCAAAACGTAAACCATTTTATATTATCAGCAATAGCTATAAACTATTTTGGTTACACTTTGTTACCCACAACAGCAGCAGCGACATGTCCAAGGCGAAAGGTAAGAAGAAGGATCGCTTCGATGACGACGAGGAGCAGCCAGAGAAAGTGCCTGCCAACGAGAAGAAGCAGCAGGCACCCAAAAAGGGCAAGAAGGGTAAAAAGGGCGGCGGCGGCGGCGGCGATTCAAGTGACAATGAATCCCTTACCAGCAACAAGTTGGCCGATGATCTGGAAAGCATGAAATCCTCCCAAAGCAAACAACAAAAGAAGCCAGCGAAGAAGGGTAAAAAGGGTAAGAGAAACGACGACTGGAGCGATGACGATGATGAGGTGGCATCCAAACCAGCGCCAAAGGCAGTCAGCGATGCGTCGGACGAGGAGACGGCTCCAGCACCCAAGCCAGCTGCCAAGAAGCCACAGCAACAGGGCAAGAAAAGTAAAAAGAACAACAAGAAGAAGGCCAATGATGGTTTCAGTGACGACGACGACGATGATGATGTTCCTGCTGCAGCTGCTTCGGAAGAAGAGGAGGAGGATGCACCCGTGGTTGCCAAGCCTTCATCAAAGAAATCCAAAAAGAAACAGCAACAGCAAAAGAATAAGTTTGCCATGAGCGACGATGATGAGGATGTGGATGAAGACCTCGAACTGGATGTGGACTCGGAGGCTGAGGAAGTGGCACCTGTGAAGCCAGCAGCCAAGAAAGCCCAACAAAAGCAGAAAAAGAACAAATTCGCCATGAGTGCTGATGAGGATGAGGCCGATGAAGAGCAGCCAAAGGAGGAACCAAAGCCTGAACCCAAAGTCGAGCAGAAATTGGCCGAAAAGGTGGCTGCAATTACGTTGAAAGCTGATGAGCCTGCGGAGGAGGATGAGGCTGCGACCACGCCCAAATCCGAAGAGTCTTCTGAGGCACCAGCAGAAGCTAAGGACAAGGATCAGGACAAGGAGAAGAAACTAACGCATAAGGAGAAGAAGAAGCAAAAGAAACAACAGGAATACGAACGTCAAATGGAGCTGATGACCAAGAAGGGAGGAGCTGGACACTCGGATCTGGATAACAATTTCACCATGTCGCAGGTGCAGAAGAGTGCCGGCCAGCAGGCAGCACTGGAGCATGCGGTGGACATCAAGATTGAGAATTTCACAATATCCGCTAAAGGTAAGTTCACCCCATTCCAATCGCACACTTGGTGACTCATTCCATATCATTGTGTTGGCATAGGTAACGATTTGTTTGTGAATGCGAATCTGTTGATTGCTCATGGACGTCGCTATGGTCTCGTGGGTCCCAATGGGCACGGCAAGACGACACTGTTGCGTCACATAGCCACACGTGCCTTTGCCATCCCTCCCAACATCGATGTGCTGCTCTGCGAGCAGGAAGTGGTGGCCACCGACAAGACGGCCATTGATACCATCTTGGATGCGGACGTTAAGCGCACGCAAATGCTCAAGAAGAGTGAAGAGCTCGAGAAGCAATTCGCTGCCGGAGACCTGAGTGTGCAGGAGGAACTCAACGATACATTTGCCGAGCTGAAAGCCATTGGTGCCTACTCGGCGGAGGCACGTGCTCGTCGTATTCTCGCTGGTCTTGGTTTTAGCAAGGAGATGCAGGATCGTCCAACGAACAAGTTCTCCGGTGGCTGGCGAATGCGTGTCTCCCTGGCCCGTGCCCTGTACTTGGAACCAACGCTGCTCATGCTGGATGAACCGACGAATCACTTGGACTTGAATGCTGTCATTTGGCTGGACAACTATCTGCAGGGCTGGAAGAAGACACTGTTGATAGTATCTCACGACCAGAGTTTCTTGGATAATGTCTGCAATGAGATCATTCACTTGGATCAGAAGAAACTGCAGTACTACAAGGGCAACTACTCCATGTTCAAGAAAATGTTTGTGCAGAAGCGTCGCGAGATGATCAAGGAGTACGAGAAGCAGGAGAAGCGTCTGCGTGAACTCAAGGCCCATGGACAGTCCAAGAAGGCCGCCGAGAAGAAGCAGAAGGAATCGCTGACTCGCAAGCAGGAGAAGAACAAGTCGAAGCAACAGAAACAGGACGAGGATGAGGGACCACAGGAGCTCTTGGCTCGACCCAAGGAATATATTGTTAAATTCCGTTTCCCCGAGCCATCCCAATTGCAGCCACCCATTCTGGGTGTGCACAATGTCACGTTTGCCTTTGAAGGCCAGAAACCGTTGTTCATCAAGGCTGATTTTGGTATTGATCTGACTAGTCGAGTGGCCATTGTGGGACCCAATGGTGTCGGCAAGTCCACGTTCCTCAAGCTGCTGCTGGGCGAACTGGAGCCGCAAGAGGGTGAGCAGCGCAAGAATCATCGTCTGCATGTCGGACGCTTCGATCAGCATTCGGGTGAGCATCTAACCGCCGAGGAATCCGCTGCCGAGTACCTGCAACGATTGTTCAACCTGCCGCATGAGAAGGCACGCAAGGCATTGGGCTCCTTTGGCCTGGTCAGTCATGCGCATACCATCAAAATGAAGGATCTTTCTGGTGGTCAGAAGGCGCGTGTCGCCCTGGCCGAGCTCTGCCTTAGCGCACCCGATGTGCTCATTCTTGATGAGCCTACAAATAATCTTGATATTGAATCCATTGATGCCTTGGCGGAGGCCATTAACGAGTACGAAGGCGGTGTCATCATAGTTTCCCACGACGAGCGGCTTATACGTGAAACCGGTTGCACGCTGTACGTCATCGAGGATCAGACCATCAATGAGATAGACGGCGAATTCGATGATTACCGCAAGGAGGTGCTAGACTCTCTAGGCGAAGTGGTCAACAATCCTAGCGTTGTAGCCAATGCAGCTGTGCTTCAGTAGCCCCCATACCCTTATTTCTCCTACCCCGCTTTGCTGGTGACATCCGAGAGACCACTAGATAGCCTTTTTTTTTTATAAATATTGTATATGTTTGGGATCATCCCACAGAAATATTGAACAAAATTTTTGGAATGCGTACAGGTGTACTAAACAAATCGGCAATGTTTATTAAATATGTATATTAATATATGAAGCATAATGAGTGTGTAAATTTCTTTTTTTCTTATTTATCTCGCTCGCTTATCCATAGCGATAGAACTGTTTTACATTATTGAGCAACTGCGTCATTGTGTTGTAGCTCTCGGCATCAAAATCAATCTTCTCGCCCCCAAACTCAATCACCTGCATAACGTTTTCAAAAGTTTATGGTTTATTTCAAATGGATTTGTGTTGTAGCTTACCTCTTTGCCGCGTATGGTGTCACCTGCATTAGCTACTCCGATCACCTCCACCCAAGTGCCTTGGGCCGCGCTCAACTCGCTGGGCAAGCTTATGCGTAGCTTGTGGTTATCGGTGCTGTTGGCCAATAGCGTCGTGCCCGCAACGCTTTCCACGCGCACCATTATGCTGACAGTTTGGCCGGCAAACTGCTTTAGCATGCCACCATTGACAAGCGTTCGAGGCTCAAATGGCGTAATCATTTTGTTTGCTATTTTATTTCGAGACTTGTGGAAATGCGGCGGTGCGAGGACAATCAACAATAAAAAACCGCGCAAATAAGCAATAGGGTTGCAACCTGTAGTAATCAATAAGGCCAGAAGCAATTTAATAATCGATTTATCGGCTTTTTATGGAATTAGCGATACATCGCTTTAAGCGTGATTACAATCGATGAAGTGCTTGAGTTTCACGAGCTTGAAATTAATCTGGCTTTTTCGAATTTTAATATTTATATTATTATCGGTGGTTAGCCGTCACTGGTTAAAAATTCCAATTTGCATTTGACTAGATATTTTTTTAAACAGCAATAAATAATAGAATTTAAGCAAATAACTATCGGCAAATGATCCCTGGTTTCTACTGATGTGGCAACACTATTTTGCATTGTTTTTGTTTACTGGTGACGTTGCCACTTTCAACGTTGACAGTTCATCGTGAATGCGTGCGCGAATGTGTGCGTATGGGTGTATGTGTACGTGTGTGCGAGTGTGTTTGTGGTCTCTGCGTGTGCGTGTGCATGTGTAGAGTGCGGGGGTCTGCCGCATTTCATTTGGTTTTTTGAGTTAATTTCGAGGATTTAAAATTAAATTACCTGCCATTATGATGCTGCCATCAATGGTGCTTGGCCTGTTGCTGCTATGTGGCACGACCCAAGCCTGGCACTCCGAGGAACTGGAGATATTCGATCTGGTCGAAGAGATCAACAAAAACTTTTACGAATTCATGGGCATTAATCAGACTGCCACGAATAATGAAATAAAACGAGCATTTCGCACACTCTCGATTGTGCTGCATCCGGACAAGAATCCCTCCGAAGATGCCAACATACAGTTCCGCAATCTAGTCTCCATCTACGAGGTACTCAAGGATCCGTCCAAGCGTGAAAAATACGACAAAGTTCTCCGCGATGGCATGCCCAACTGGAAGTCAGCCCTGTACTATTATCGTCGAATGAGAAAGATTGGATTGTATGAGGGTGCCTTTATACTGTTCCTAATCATTACCGTGGGCCAGTATCTGTTCGCATGGGCCGCCTATCTGGAGAAGAAGTATACGGCGGAACAGGTCTTTGGCACGAAACTAAAGAAGCTACAGAAGCGTAACAAGAATCTGGACATGGATGTGATACTCAGTGAGATACCCATACCATCGCTGCTCAACACGCTGCCCATACAAATACCTTTGGCCATTTGGAATCTGCCCAAGACCATTAAGAATGCATTTAGCAAGGCCAACGAGCTCAAGGATTTGGCGCTGGAGAAGCGCAGACAGTAAGTATACGCCAAGGTTACCCGTCATGGACATGCCTCACATGTATATCATTTCTTTAGGGAACTGGAAGCGGCACGCCGCCAGGAGGAGCTGGAGAAGGAGGCCGAGGAGCAGGTGCGTCTGCGTAAGGAGCACAAGGAGAATCTACGCAAGCGCAAGCAGAACACAAAGGCGCCGGAGAAGACCGCGGAGGAGCTGCGTGGTTACTCCAAGATACAGTCACGTGAGCTGACGGAGGAGGATGCCATACGACCGGCTTCCCAAAAGGTGAGCAATCCACCAAGTCGATATTAAAGGCTGGCTAATTATCTTTCCTTTAGAGCACGGTTAGCGGTGGCTTCTGGACCGACGAGGATCTGACGGAACTGATACGACTGGTTAAGAAGTATCCTGGTGGTGCGGGAAGCCGTTGGAATACCATAGCCGAGTCCATGAATCGTTCCGTCCAAGAGGTCACATTTATGGCGGCCAAGATGAAGGAGAATGGCTATCGCATACCCGGGCAATCCGAGAGTGTTGCCGAGAATCTTGTGCAGGAGTCACAGCAGGCGGTGCGCAAGGAGAAGAGCAAAAAGGGCGCCGGCCTGGCCAGTGAGAAGAGCATGCTCATTCCAGAGACGAACTGGACACAGGAGCAGCAGCGTGCCCTGGAGGCGGCTATAGTTAAATACCGCAAGAATGCTGGCGGAGATCGTTGGCAAAAGATAGCCAATAGTGTGCCGGAGAAGACCAAGGAGGAGTGTCTGGTGCGCTACAAGTACTTGTGCGAGCTGGTCAAGACGCAGAAGAAGGCCGAGGAGGAGGGCGAGGGCGAGGAAGAGCTGGCCGATGATGACTCAGCGGCAGTGCCTACAGCGGTAGCGGTGGCGGAGCAACCAACGGAGGAGGAGGCTGCTCCTGCTCCCGCTCTGGCGCCAGCCAAAAAGCTAAGCAAACGCGAGCAGCGACGACGCAAACGGGATTTGTCCAGCGACGAGGATTCCGATGATGCATATCAGTACGAGAATAGTTAATTCGATTCCTTGATTGACACCCGTTAATCCGCTGTTCCTAGCCTAAGTTCGATCTATGCTCAAAATTTGTGTGTGCGTGCATGTGTGTGTGTGTGTGTGAGTGGAAGCGAGCGCGAAAATCGTTGTGTGAGCGAGACAACAACATACAATTTATATATACTCCGGAGTCCACAGTCGAATTGTACAAATTTCACGCGCTCGCTGCGATTTTGCCAATTTTTTGCAGTCGTTTTTTTTTTCATTGATACCCTGTGCGAGTTTATTGGGAAGAGGTATCTCCGTCTACGTAACGCATACCTCAATAAATTTGTTTTTGATTAGCTTTGATAAAAAAAACAACTCTATTCAAATTATTTTAAATTTGTTTCATTAAACAATACAACTACAACAATGTGCATCAGTACAGGGCTTGCCACCACAGCCAGTTTGCCAACTTTGCTGACAGAGCTGCAGTAGCGCAGTGGTTGTACTGCTCGACTGTCATGCGTTGGGTCGACGGTTCGAACTCTGTTTCAAACCAAAAGATTTTTTAACTATTTTTTACAATTTTTGGCTTTTTTAAATTAGCGTTAAAGTGCAACTGCGCACAGGGCATCAGAAAGTCAAGCAGACTCGACTACAACCATTTTTTTTTACTAGTTTTGCCTACATTTTATACGGAGTGTCCAAGAAAACTGGACAATTGGGTTAAGTTTAAATTTGGTAGCATAAATAAATTTTTGTGGCTCAAAATTCGGTGTTGAAAAAAGGAAAACAAAAGCAAAATTTGATTGCATAAAATCAAAAAGTGAATCGCTTGTTTTATGTTTCGTGTTTTGTACATACAAATATATTTTATAATTACAATACTTAATACTACAATTAAATATTTCTTTGCTAAGTAAAGAGTAAATGGAGCAAAAAAAAAATTCGATTTGTTTTTTTTTAGTGATGGTGAGAGGGATGGTGGGATTACGCATCAGTTTTATCGGCTAGCACGGACTCCTTGCTAATCTCTAGAAACGATGCCTGTGACATTTCCGTGTCATCCTCCTCCTCCTCGATTCCCATTTCGAAAATGGTCATTTTACGGCGACGATCGGATAGCACGGTAGCCAATTTACGACTACCAGATACGGCTAACATCTCACAAACGCCATCCAATCCCTTGAAGGTCACTGCATCGGGTATATCGTGTATGCTGTGGGTAACTGTCGCCTCTGGCAGCTTCATCAGCGGCGCCAACTGATGTTGGGTGCACTGATTCCGTGCCGCACTCAATGAGAACTGCACAAAGTAGCTGTGCGGCCGTACGCCCGGTGTGGGCGTTGTGGTCTGGGCCAGCATGGAGATTGAGGATTCGTTGTAGAATTGCAGATCAACAAAACGCAAATTGTAGTAATCCTCATGCAGTTGGGGCGTAAATGGTCCAGGAAACAAATGAATTCGTGTGGAGCGGAGCAGGCAATCATCGCCACGACTAAACTCCAAGACCATTGCCTCCTGCCAGCTAATGGTCACTGCCAGCATATCACATTTACTGATCTCATTCACATGATAGCTGCAGTTAATGAAATCATAGTGTTGCAATTGATCCGTTTCCAGTGATGGATCCTGTTCACAGGCGAATTGTGGCAAATCACCGCAGATGACAGCGGTGGTTAGCTTAAAGCTGCCACTAATACTCTCCGTGGGCTTATGGAACACTGCATCGATGGCATTGAACATCTTATCACGTTGCTGTATCAACGATAGCTTCTTATCGTGGGGCACAAACAGCTTGCACTGTGCCAGGCACTCGTTCTCCGCCAGCATGCGAGACCAGAGCTCCGAGGAGTTCATTGGCTGTGGCTGAGTCAAATAGGCATTCTCCAGATACTGTCCAACACGCTCCAGATTGAATTTACTGCGTGTCAGCATGGAATTGGGCGTAATGCTTGGACTATTATTGGGACTCTGACTGCAGCTTGCCTCGACGGATGATTCTACGATTTCAACTGATGTTATTGTCGCTGGACACTTGTCCTTCTCCTCGTTGGGTTCAGCTTCAACTAAGCCCTGTAGATCTGGTTCCATATTACAAAAGAATTCCACCAGTGCCACATTCTCCTTGCCACTAAAGATCATATCATCGGGTATCTCTTGATTGGACAAACGCAGGATGGTGAATATAATCCAGGAATGGAATAGCTTCATGTCATTCACCAGCGTATCAATGGTGCGCTGCAGCTCATGGACTTTGAGCAGAAAAGCGCCACAGGCACGCATCGCCTCACTGGCCACATCCGGCGAGATCAGCGCCTAATTAACAAGACTTAATAAAAGTTCAATTAAAGCCACATGATTCCACTCACATCAAAGAAGTGCGTCATGCGTCCAAAGCCAGCGATGGTGTTTAAGAAATAAAACATATTGATGGCTGCGCCATTGAGCTGCTTAAAGACCAATCCCTGTAGATTATTGAGGCTCAGATCCACTGAATTGGCAATCTTTTTAAAGACCTTCTCGGTTAGAGTTCTGCGGGAAGTAGGAGATCATGGAGAACGGCTGTGGTTTGAGGGCATGGTCATGCAACTTACTCGAACAGAAACTCCTCGACCTCAAGTGTGGCATAGCCAAAGACGAGCAGCTCCAGAAAGTTGGCGGATATCATGCCATATGCCTGCGAATTGGCATATTTGGTCAACTTATTGTCCATCTCCAGTTGTACCGTCTCCCAGGCCTCCGTCAGGCATTGCTGCGTATCATTAATATAACTAATGAAATAAATCAAACATTAAATGAATTCATTTGTTGTTATAATGGGAGCAGACAAACTTTTTGGTTTCGAGTATGTGGGCACAGTGGGAAGCCAGCTCCAGCATGGGTGAAATGCTGTCCTGCAGCACTTGGTTATGGAAGTGCAGCAGCTTTAGTTGTTGTCCGTCCCGTAACAGCGCATAGATGGCATTGAAGTCACCGTTTAGACGCACATCGTAGACATCAAAGCTCTCCGGATGCAATATGTGCTGGGTGAGATCAATGCTGCCCGCCTGCAGGGCACCTAATAGCAGCAAATGGACTTTACCGCTGCGCATGATGACCACTAGAAAACAGGGTGAGCCCTTGGGAAACGATTTCTGGTCAAGGGTTTTCAGGCAAGGATCAATATTGGTCAACGGTGGCAATTTGGGTAAATAACGTTTGTGCTTGTCCTTGGCATTGCATGTGTAACTGTCGAGGCTTTCGCTGCAGTTGATAGCTTTGCTGAAATACACCTTCTTGATGTCATCCTCGTATATTAATCCCGATATTATGGTTTCACTTTCCGCATCCAAGAGTGCGACTTTCCCATTGCTGTAGCCCACGGCGAGCAGAGTTTCATCCATTTGCCAGCTGAGGGAACGCACACGTACATCTTCTCCGGGTGTTGGGAATGTGACAATCTTTTGCCAGTTCAAACGTTGTATGATTACTTCGCCTGTAATTCAAATTGATTATTTTAAAGCAAAACCAATTGGCAATGTTTTGTTTGCCGGCATTTTCAGTGCACCTTTCTCTGTGCCGTAGGCAATTAAATCCATTTTATTGTTCCACTCCATGCGCTCGACAATGCAACTCATGTTGCGTGCCCCAAGCAATTTCATGGAGCTTGATTGAGCCATCTTATTTAAACTTGGTTTAATATTTTCATGCAAACTTTGAGTAAATGTTTTTATTTGCAGTTTGCGGCATCGGCGTTAATCGCGAATCGAATAAGTATCGACTGACCGCCACAATTGTACCATCGGTCCTTAAGCGTTGCCAGACCGCAATGCAAATGTAGATGCCCAAAGTCGCGTATGTATGTGAAAAAGGAAAACCATTTCTTTTTGTATGTTTTTTTTTTTGTTTTAACCTTTACTTAATATTTAGAATCAAAGACATAATTTTTCCAATTACAATTTTGTATGTAAGTAAGTTCTACGTTAAATAGATGACCAACATTCGACAATTTTGTTGGGAGGGTTATACTTAATACGCGTGCTTATGCTTATAATTTATGTATGTTTGTATATAGAATGAATGATAATAATTTCTATGTATAATTTGTTTGTCAAATGTAGGAGTGAGCTTATGAGAGTGTTTGTCTGTTTGCCTGTGTGTTGTTTTTTTTGTTTAGATGCGATGCAAATTCCATCTTGTTGCTGTTGTTGTTGGCTCATTATGTTGGCATCATAAAAGTTGCAACTAAACGGTGTCGCCACTTCCCGATTCAACACTGGCATCAGGCTTTAAATTTTCATCGTTGATGCTGCCGCTTGGACTAGCACCAGTTGCACTTCCGGGAGTCCCATCACTTCCGCCGCCATTGCCATTTCCGTTGCCAGTATGCCAAGTGAGACGCTCCTCATAAAATTGAATAACTATTTGTGGACACTTAACGTTGGCCAGTTTTGCGGGCACCAAATCGGCATGATCACTGCCTTTCCATTTCATGAGAAACATTAGGTAGCCGGAATAGTCCGTGGCACCCAAAATTTTGGATGGTTCCAAACCACGGTCGAATCCAATTAGCTTTTTTTGTTCATCGGTTTCGTCTTCCATAAAGGATTTCCTTTTACTGCGTATCGATTCTGGTGTGGATGATGTGGATAAACGCTTTTTAGTTTCTTTTTTATTATTTTTCAATGATTCTTCGAACGTTGCTATTAAATCAGGACAGTCGAGATTTTCAACCGGTTCCCAAGTATTTTCACTGCGTGGATATCCCTTCCACTTTAAATAATATTCTGTGCGACCATTCACGGTGCGTTTATCCTCAACTCGTTCGACTGAGAATTCGGCCATTGTTATTTTGTTCCTCTACTTGATTTTGAACTCTATTTATTTACTGTAAAGTAAAACAATTGTGTTTGAAAAAAGTGACCAAAAATTCCTGGATGAGATGATTCGGTGTTTTAGGTGACCAGCAGTCCAATAAGAATCTGATTGGACGAAAATATCGAAGACCCCAGGGTTGCAAACACATAATCGATAACACAATTTCTCCACAGCTGAATGTAATGTCATGTGAACAACGTGCGCGGCATTATTGTCATAGAAATTATTGATACATGTATTTGAAAGCGTAAACTTCTAACAAAAATTAAATAAAAAGCGGTCAAAATGGGTGAATTCATAGCTGAGATGCAGGAGCGTCTGCTGCCGGAGTATGAGCAGATGAAGCACTACCAAGTGTTTACACCGGAGCAAATCAGGTAAATAAACCTGAAGATTTTCTGAACATTTCGCAAATTGTTAAATATATTTTCACACACACAGAGACTGCATACGAAAGCGCGAACGCTTGATGTTGAACATAACAAAAAGCCAGAAGAGCATTGCTGATTATCTGGATTTCATTGTGTACGAGACACAAATGCACATGACAATTACCGAAAAGGAGAAAATTGCGGGCATGAAATTACGCGGTCTAAAAACGTCGATTGCTACACGTATTATACGCATGTACAGGGAAATGCTGGTCAAATATGCACACGAGAAGCGACTGTGGAACAGCTTCATCAAATTCAGCAAGAAATCATCGCCACAGGAGGTGGCGGGCATCTATGAAAAGATGATATCGGTAGGACTCGAATGGTAATCTAATTATAGCAATAAAACAGTCTTTGTGCTCTACAGTTCCATGGTGACGATCCAGAGACTTGGACCAGTGCAGCCCTGTGGCTCTATGAGTATAATCGTCTCAACATAACACGCGTGGAGCATTTACTGCTCCGTGGACTGCAGCGTCATCCAAGCTCCGAGGCCATCAACAAGGTGTTCTTCGATATACTCCTTAAAGAGGCCGACCAGGCGGACAGCAAGTGCAATCTGGCTGATAACACAGTCTCAGAGCAGGAGATCAAATTGGAACGTGTTGTTGCCGTCTATCGCAACAGTTTGGCGAATATAACCTCCTTGGAGTACTTCTTTAAGCTGCTCGAAGCTTGTGAGGATTATCCCGAAATGACGGTACAATTACAACACCACATCATCCAGGACATACAGACCAAGTTCTCACGTGAGCCAGCTATCTGGGATGCGCTGGCCAAGCGTGAGCTGCGCGGCTTCCATTTGGGTGATTTACTCAGTCACATGGAAAAGATTGAAGAAGCCAGTGAGCCGGCAGAGAAGAAGATACGTACCGAGGAGAATACCGTGTGGCGTATGCGCTCTAAGAAGCGTCGCATTGAGCTCTGTGTGCTCGTCTACAAGACAGCCGTGCAGCACGTGCAAACCCAGGAGATGTGGAGTCTCTATTTGGATGCCATGTTGTCGCTCAGTCGGAATCACAAATCCGAGCGTACCTACACCCAACAGTGCTTGGCCACAGCTCTACAGGATGGCCACAATTCCAAACTGATGCACTCAAAGCATTATGCCACATTGAGCATGATCCTGGGCAGCAATGAGAATGGCGGCGAGGCCTGTGTACGCATACTCACCGAGGCACTGGAGCATGATCCATCACTACGCATGCACGAGCTACTCTTGGCTGCCTACATTCGCAACGACGATGAGCCAAACATTCACAAGTTCTTTGCTCAAATCAGACGCACCATGGGCGCCACGGGTTTACCACTGTGGCAGAGCATTGTTAGCTATTATCGCGCACGTGGTGATGCACAGTCCAAGCGTCGCCTGAACGACATTTTCACACAGGCATGCAAGGAAACTTGGCCGGAATTCGCGGATCTGCGTTGCAGTTACTTGCGCTACTTGTGGCACGAACACTCGCCAACAAAAGCACGCGATGAGTACGCCAAATTGGCACTGCAGCCACCCATGTCCGTGCAGCTGCATCGCGAGATGATTAAGCTGATCGAGAGCTCGAAAATGAAGGTAAGTTGGCCTGCAGACCTGAGCTAAATTTGTGTAGCTTTGTAATCCTTTTGTATCTTTGCAGGATCTGTCCACCATCAAGTCGTGGCGCATGTGCTATGAATTTATGACCACCTATTTCGGCAAACGGGATCCCACAGTTTGGCTGGAATACATTGATTTCGAGCGTGATCATGGCGAGATTAAGAACATTGCTCTGCTTAGTCGTCGTGCTACCTCCTCCCTCGAGCCGGAGTTTGTGTCCGAATTCGAGGAGAAGCGAGCCTTGGCTCACGTGGCCGCAACTGCGACTCGTTAATTTACTTAGTTTCAGTAGAATAATTTTGATCGAAAATCATTTACCTACATTTAATTTAGTATTTTAATGCTAGAAAAGAACTGTTTTTGGCAATTCTGAATTAGACTTTCTTGTCATATTAAATTAATTAATATTTCAAGGCAAATTTAACTGAGTTTTTAATTGCTAGTCATTAAATATAAGTTCCATTCTTGCATTATATTGACCAGAAACTGAATTGTTAGCAGCAGCATACACAGAAAGAAGCAACAACATTTTGTGTACTATCTACCTTTCTCGCTCTAAGTAACTACCTGGTTTACCCACCCAAAAGCAGAGTTTTCTGGCTTATTTCAAATATTCCTAGTTTAGAGTGTTCTATAGTTTCCTATAGTCTGCGCGATGATCAGTGTGTTCTTTGAGCACATACAGTTTTATATGCACACATAAGAAATATTAATTTTTTAATACCGATTTATTTGTATTGGGTTATTGGCATTGATAAGAGTAAGCCGCACATATAATGCAATGAGCTTGTCTGACTCATACATACATACGCACGCACGCACATACAAACACACACGCACACAAACAACAGCAGTTGCCATGTACGACGCGAACTTCTCAGTCGCAGTCGCAGTCGCTGTCGCTGCCACAGTCGACGTCGCTGTTTAACGCACTCGTTGCCTGACTGAGCTTTGAATGCGCGCGCTGGCATCGCATTAGGTCAGTCAGTTTTCGCACAACGTGAAGGCAACACGTACAGAGGTCGTGAGTGGAGCAACAAGCAAATAAAATACAAAACAAAAACAGCAGCCGAAGCCAAATCGTATTTAAAAGCGAAAGTCGAACGTCAGAAAAGGAAACACGATGGAGTTTAACAATCGTTTGCTATTGAAGATCATTGAGTTGGTAAGTTTCGTTGCTTCCTTGTTAGTGTGCTTATGTTTTTGTCTCGCTCACTCTTGCTTACTCTCTTGTTTTGTTTGTTTATCTTCTTTATCCTTTTGTCTTTGCGTCTTTTGCCTTGCCGGCTGCGTCTGCGGCTGCTGTAAGAACTGTTGCTTTCTGTTACTTTTCAACCCTCTTGTCCGTTCATTCGTTCGTTTTTGTCTGTCAACCGGTTTTCATTGTCCAAATTTTGTTTCAATGGTCATGACGTTATTGGGGATTTGACACGTATTGTTGTTGCTGTGTTTCGGTTTTGTTGTTGCCTCCCTAATTTTATGGCATAATCTCAACTGCGTAGTTCTCTAGGCAGTTTCATTCTTTTGTGATCCGAACCGGCATGATGTCATTAATTCTTTGCGACTCTGACTCAAAAAAAAACGAAAAGAAAGAATGAAAAATAAAAGTAAATCGAGATACCCTTATGGCTTCTTACTACGGCGTAATAAAAAAAAGATATATGTATATTATAAACAAAATGAAATCAAGTTGAGCTGAACTTCCGTTTGGGATGCTCGCTTTATGATGTCAGCAGCATGCAGATTAGTTTATGTTTTATTTACAAAACAAATCACATTTGGTTTGAGTCTGAGTCAGACTTTTATTCATTCACTTTGTAAAAATTGTTTACCTATTTTTATTTATTTATTTTTTTTTTTTTTTTTTTTTTGGGAGCTCTCGTACTTACCTAATTTGCGTTTTGTGCGACATTTAAATAGCATTATTTATTGTTATTTTTGTTGTTATCCATTAAGTAGTTTATCAGCTGTTTTGCGCTATTGTCTGGCTTGGTGTAACTTTTTTTTTATGGCCATTACCGTTTTTCATATTTACGAGTACAACATGACGTATGCGCAATTCCGGTTAATTGTACATGCAACATTTTGTGGCTTCGGGCTTGAAATGAGCTCATTGATTCTAGAGTTGCCTAAAATATATCATAGCTAAATATAGCACACAATGTGATTCGCACTCTCAAGGCGAAATTATTTAATTCACAATTTTTAGTTGTCACTCTTACTTAAAAAAACAATTCTAGTCTCTTTCTTCGTTTTACAAAGTATAACAAATAATTTGACTAACCTTAATCTCAATTTTTAATATTTAATACTTTAATTAAGCTAAATTATTTGACAAATCCTTCGAGGTCTTCAGTATTTCAAGCTTTACTTTCTTTAAAGTCTTGGAGTTAGTTAATAACTTGTTTATAGCCTTTAGCACATTGTGTAGAAAATCCTTTTATTTTCATTAGCTTAGAGAAAGAACTTTAGTTAAAACCTATGTACTACATTTGACCTACTTATGTACAATACTAAAAACTGTGTAGGAAAATTTAAAATTAATACAAATTTTTAATAGCCAGATTAATACTCAGTGTTTAAAGCAGAAGAAAAAATTATTTTTTAAATTAATAAAACTTAGAAATATTCAAAGAAAATAAATTTCTGCAATAAATCAAAATAATTTTCCCTTTAATAGAGTCGTGTTTTGTCTTAAGCGGACATTATTTTTAGACCAAACTAGCTAAATTTTATGCTTTTAATTGTATAAGTTAAACAAAAATTTAATTTATTTCTAACTATATTAAGCTTTAAACTATTTATGCAAATTTTAAAAATATTTAAAACATTTTCCTTTATAAACTTTTTTCTGTTTGCGCCAAGCTGATTATTTTGTTGCTAAAAACACTTGAGAATTTAAGAGGCTTGCTTAAATTAAGCCAATTTATGATTAGAATGTGTTTCTATAAGTAATTACTAAACCGTAAGAGTGTTAAGTATTCGTCTCGGCTTATCCATCATATTTTTGATGATCCCCCTTGTTTTTCAAGTACTTGAATCATTTTTATTATCTTGCCACATAAGTTGTAATTAGAAAGTTTAGTTAAGTGGCCGTCTCGGTGATTCTTAGATCATCTGCATGGAAATTGTTGAACTTGATGAGTGTTTACTGTACGTAAATTAATTGGGGCGTGTCAGGGCCCACAAGGTAGGCAGATCGGTTATTGTGACACATTTGGGTTTATAAGTAAAGTGTTAAACTTGAAATTACATTAATGTGGTGTGTGTGTGTTGTGTGTGCAATGAAACCGCATTGCATTGAGCACGTACTGGTTCAAGCTGGCGACAATATGTAGTCGATCATGATGCCGATGCATAGAAAGTTTGTTAACTTTAATGTTTTCTGATGATGTCATCAAAATCAGCGGCAAGTTGCGAGCGCACACATTACGCATACGCCATGTGCGCCAATCGATGGGCCGGGCAGCTGGCAAAGGTCGAAACTTTGTTCAGCCGCTGCATTGAATAAACAACAAATCAAAATCGCTGTGTCTGTGTGTGTGTGTGTGTGTGTGTGTGTATGTGAGCAGCGTAGCTAATTTGATAGATAGTGGGAGGCTTAATGAGCTGATCAGCACGTTCTCCAGCAGCAGGGATTACTCATGGCAAATTCAAATAAATCAGAATAATAACCATAAAAATAAAAATAATAATAACAAATAACAAATAACAACATTTTCTCAGTCTAGACTCGCATTCTTCGTGTAAATATTTGGTCACGGGAAACAGCTCAAGTGTGTTGCAGATAAGGTGCCATAATAATTAATTGTTTGTATTAGATATTTTGATATTTAACAATTTAGTCGAGCCCACTTTAAAGCTTTGCTACACTGATCAAAACAGAGAAAGGTTCGTGAAGGAAATGTTTAACAAATTTTCTTTACAAAATGTATAACAATAAATATTTAATTGCCATTTGGCCTAAAGTTTAGTTAAAGAAAAAGAAACTGACCTTTAAACTGTCCCCCTGCAAACTTAGTTCAACGTAATTGTTCAAATATTTTTCGCAGTGTATCAACATGTGTCTTGCTTCGCCTTTAAATTCTTGCAACACGCTCGCAAATCTGTTTACGAGCTAATAAATGTTTTAACTGCAAATTTTTATACTTTTTGTTTTGTTTTGTTTTGGCTTTCGGCATTTTTTCACTTTTGTTATTGTTAACTGCTCGACACAGTAGAAAATTTGGTAGCTGGTGGCTTGGGAAACTGCACTTGAAAATACTCAAGTGGTTGGAGAAGTTGGGAAAGTTGGCAGTTTATATTCTGACATCATTTAAACAGAATCGTAAAGCAGCTCCCTTAGCACACATTGTAAGAGTTTCAGTGCTTTTTGACTACAGGGTGTTTTTCAGTTGTGCGTGTGTTGGTCTGTAACTGCCTCATTGGATCATTGGCCATTGTCAATGGCATGTGAGCGTCAGATAATTAATTGCTACATGCCCTAACAATACGCTCTTCACACTCGTACACACACACACACACACTGACACATTCCTTACCTATGATTGCATATACGTTTAGTTATGGCCAACGTCGCCTAATTTGGCCAACACGCTTGACTACTTTTAGGCCCAAACAGCTTCAGGCCTTTATTTTCATGCCAAACAACAAATGGGCCGCGTTTCATAATCAACGGCCATACAATTTGATGAGAATTATAGTGTTACCTGTGGTACAGTAATGCCAGCCTACGATAGTCCATCATCTTCTAGATTTATCAACTCGAAGGTCAACAAAAATTCCATAACATAAACAATCATTAAATTCTGATTTTAATGCCTGTTCCCATAGCCTCGAAAAAACTGCGTATGAAGCACAGCGGAAGTACAGTAAAATATGGCTAAGTAAACAGAAATTTATGGACTACAATTGGCTAAAATAATTATTAATGAAATAAATAAATAATAATGGGAAAAACTACTGAAAATAAACAGTGAAATATAAATTTTAAGAGTAATTTTTAATACTCTAATAGAAAAATTATTAAAATGAAAAATATTCCTAAACATTATTGACTATAAACTATTATTCATAGACTGATCGAGACTCAAATCCGTTTTCATTTCTTCTATTTTATTTGCCTACATGGATATGTATATATAATTATGTGTAAAAATATATATACATGTAAATACTATATCAATTGCTGCTGTCAATGGCCATTCAAATGATAAAACAATTATGTCAAGATCGAAATTTGAATACACTTGACTATATTTGATATTTGATTGCTATATAGATATCGATTGCTATATCTTTTGACTACCAAAGCTAGGCTTTGACAGGCTTTAAATTTGTAGCTTTTACTGCCATAAAAATAAATAAATTAATCCAATAGTTTACTTAAGCTTATGCGCTTAAATTATGTTAGAAATTCGCCGCAGTCGGGGGTAATAATAGCCATTCTTGGGGCAGAGCGAGTCGAAATGATCCAATATTTCGCCGTTATTGACATACGTAATTGTGCTGGGTTCCAGCTAATTTTATTTGCTGCTAATGGGCGCGTGGTGTACACAAAAATATAAATCTACGGGTATATATATAAAAAACCATTCATAAGTCGAACAACTGAAATGTGTTTTACTATAACGGCCCTACGGCCAATGGAGTCAATCGTCAATCAACTGATATCTCTGAGTTGTTGTCCTAATGACATTTTCCTGTTTTCCAATTTTGCTGTTTTTCCTGTTTTGTAGCTCGAATTACAAATTAAATAAATATCGATATAATGCCGGGATTGTGGTAGTGGGGGGAAATGAAATATATATTTGCAAGGATACGCAGCTGCGTAATATCCTTTTTGGACGACAATTAGCGGGAACTAACGGCATTTCTAATTGATTGATTGATTGTCACAAACACAGTCAGGAGCACGGCACACCCACATACATACATTTCATCCACACAATGTACAGCTGAAAGTCTGCTGGTCTCCAAGTGCTAAATGGCCCATTAATATATAGCAACCATTTATTTGGTTATATCAACACGAGTATCTATATAATTTTCGTATTTGTTGATAAGCAAATTAGCTTATTGGCGCTCCCTCCAAAGAGAATTATGTATCTACTACCCCACGGCATTATTGAACTTGAACCACAACTATCAATGTGCTTTACTTATCTATAAATAACACTCGATTTAAATTGTCGACTTAAAGCTTCAAGGATAGACCATACAAAAGTTATTTAACGATGAACTTACAAAAGAAGTTCATTAAATTGCCTTTAAAATTCAATCAAAAAGATTAATCTTATATTATTTGTGTTTGTGTAAGAAGAAATTGACTTCTTATTTAAAGGTATTTAAATATTTATTCTTAAACTCGATATATTTAATTACGTTGATTGATTGACATGCAGAATTATTGCAATTTTTATTTCCAATTAATTGTTTAATCCTATTTACTTCTTTTGTTATAGTTTTGCATTCAATTGAGTGATTTATAATTGTGAATTGTTTACACACTTCTTATCCATGTGTTGTTGCTGTTTGTATCTACACGACTGATTGATTGATGAGTGAATAAATAGTGTATGCTTCTTATAGTTGAGTTTTATAGTGCTATTTAAATTTTTTAATGACTGAATTTTCACCCATTAATCGATAAATTATTGTTGAATGTTTGCACTCTTCTTTTTTTCTCTTCTTTCATTCGCTTTGTTAATGTTCTTCTTATTACTTATATGTGATTGATACCTGATTGACGTATGTTAAAATTGTTCTTATTGATATGCCAAATATTTGTCTTTTTCGCTCAATCGTTGCTCAAATATTCTACTTGTAAATACTGATTGATTAATAACTTGTTAAATACTGTTATTAATTTTAAATTGTGTTTGATTGACGAGTGAATGAAGTCTGTTCTTCACTGTGTTTTCGATGTTTTTCTTCTATCTACTGTTCTCCCAATGTACTTCTTTACAATTGTTTTTGATTGACGAGTGATTGAAGATTGTTTGTGCTTTTGATCACTGTGCTCTCTACTGCTGACCTTCTTTCAATCATTTTCCTAATGTATTTCTTTCAAGTTCAGCTGATTGATGACTGATTGAAGGCTTTTAACACACTTCTACTCCTCGTTATGTATTCGCCTACTTCTTTCAATCGTTTTCTTAATGCATTACTTTCAAATTAAGCTGATTGATGACTGAATGAAGACTGTTAACATTCCTCATCACTGTGCTACTCATTCCTGACCTTCTTTCAATCATTTTCTTAATGTATTTCTTCCAAGTTCAGCTGATTGATGACTGATTGAAGGCTTTTAACACACTTCTACTCCTCGTTATGTATTCGCCTTCTTCTTTCAATCATTTTCTTAATGCATTACTTTCGAAATCAGCTGATTGATGACTGATTGAAGACTTTTAACACACTTCTACACTTCGTTATGTGTTCGACTTCTTCTCTCAGTCGTTTCTTTGATGTACTCCTTTCAACTTGTTCGTTCCGTAAATGTGTCCGTCTGTGGACGTTACGTACATTGTCCATTCACGTGTGATCCAAGTTTCGAGCCCTCATCGCAGGTCTTCACCGCCAGCATTATAATTTTAATTGAAAGCGTTGCGGATCATGAATATAGCAGCGATGCAATGTTGGTCTGTGGCACTTTGGCCGGTTATTTGATAATTTGCAGTTCGCTCACAATTGGTAATTTTTTTGTGATTTTGGATTCATTCTCGCACCTGTGTCAGCTGAATATCCATTCATTTTGCAGGACATTTGTTGGGTGCCAAAATGGACAAACGAATCGATATACTCTTCTCAGTTGCTGGCTGTGTGCTATTCATTTCCACTGGGGCTATCATTCTCGATCGCTGGATAAACAATTATACGAATGCCATTGATAAGAACACCATTCTATCATCTGGCGTTCTGGCATTTGCCAACGGAATCATTTTTATCGCCGACACATTTGTCATATTTCAAGCCAAATAAATGTAGAAAATCCCGAAATATTTTTAACCAAATTTTTGATAACGTAGCAATTAATTTTGTTAATAAGAGGAAATATGTTTGATTTATTTATGAATAGGCTTAAGTTCTAGAATATATAAGTTTTTTTTTGTTTAATTTAAGCACTTTTATTTTATGCTAAGGGCCGTGTCCACTTTGTTACTGTTGTTTAAAAAACAGATTGACTAACTTAAAAAAAGGTTTAGAATCATCCCAAAAGTATGCTACACAATATTTGATGGTTTAAAATGTAAATATTTTAAGAAAATAAATTAAACTGTTTACTCCTTTGAAAATATATCTTCTATAGTGCTAATCAGTTGAAATTTCTGGTTTTATTATTTTATACGCTTAATAATTTCACAAATTTTGGTTAGAATGACAATATTATAACAATAGCTTGTTAATAATATTTAAAATATTTAAATGATGAGTAAAAGTATGTAACTTTTCTTGCTTAATTTCCTGCTAGGACTAAAATTAAAAAATATTGATTGCAACGAAAGTTTATCAAATTTTTTTAATAGAGTTGAGCTGTTTTTCTCAGTGCATCTACAGGCTTCACAAAAAGCGCAGATTTAATTTTCTACAAATAAGTAAAACCCCAAAACACTAAATTAAAATATCTAAACAAATAATTCAGTTAATAAGTAGAACTTTAAAAATAAATAAAAAACTCAACTAAATAAAATAATTCGATTGCTTTCTATTACAGGGCATTGCCATCGCTTGCTGTGTGCTCTATGAGGTTGTGGGACAGCTGAGCAAACGTCCGGTGATTGTGTGTGGCACAATTGGAGGTTTCACTGTTATCTGCGCCGTGCTGCTTATTGGTGAGTTAATCAAATACTGAATACTGCTCGATATCAGTTAGTAAAATTATCTATCGCTTTTCCCCACTTCAGGACACGTGATCAATTCGCTTGTGGAGAAACGTTTGAATGCGCTAATCTCTCTACTGGGCTGTCTGCTCTTTGTCGCATCTGGTGCTCTGGTCATCGATGAGTGGCATGATAAATATGATTACTTGCAGACTCACAAGAGCGAGGCCATTTCGGCTGGTTCTCTGATGATCATCAATGGTGCCGTCTTCTTACTGGACACTCTATCCATTTGCAGAACGTAAGCCCGCAAAATAGAGAGAAAATTTAATAACTGGGCTCTGACTCCATAATGCGCCTTCTAAAACATTTCGTTTTTTGTGAATTGGAAATCTCATAAAATGGAAAATGAATCTATATATGTTTTTATTGTAAACTTTACGAATATCTACAATATTTATACACAACATTAATACGTACTATATGTAAAATGAATTTTTTTTTTGAATGTAGCACTTAAGTAAAATTCTATTTGCGCACAAAGAAATATCAAACTGTTCACAGGAATCCATTAAATATACTGTATACTCGAATGCTGTTTGTTTGCTTATGTTTATCTGTATCTTGTGTATGTGTATCTCATGTTTATCTACTTTCAACAGTAACTGGTCATCTTTATTATATAATAATTGCGTTGCTTTTTTATGCTGTGTGCTAGTCCCCTTTCCTACGACCCCCCCTCGCTGTCTCCTGCTGAGAAAATTGCGTTTAATTGCGAGAAGCTCACTTTTTGCAGACTTTTTTCTGCGAAAATTGCGGCGACACACGCCGCATGACGTCACGTGCCCACAACCGCCCTAAAGGTTGACAACTTTTCGCACTCAAACTTTCAGTTTTCAACAAAAACGTAGCTCAAACCGTTTGCTGAAGAGCTTAGAAAAGTTTATTATTAAAACTGTAATAAGAAATGCTTTAGTTGGTCATGAAACTTGTCTAAAAACTTGCAAACAAAATCTGTATTTAAATGTTTTTATTTTTATTTCATTTAAATGCGTATTATCGGTAAATTTTCTTCAAACTTTGATTACTTTATTATTTATTCCAAAACTCTGTTAAGGTATTTAAGCTTCGGCTTTTCTTTGAACACATTTCTTTGCTTATGTTTCTGTTAGCTAATTTATGTTTTATCACATTGTCATTTATTTTTTGTCTGCTGCGCTGCGTGTGATTTTGTTATTTAGTTTTCGTCGTTTTTTGTCTTTGTTTTTGCTAAATAATTAAGCAATTTATTTAATCTATAATTTTTTGCTTTTATGTTGGCCCTACAGACGCACAGCGGTGCCCGTGTTTAGGGAAGCGTCGACGAAGAAAAACAAAGTTGAGATAAATCGCTTTTAGTACACGTTTGAGATACGTTCTACAAGTACGCCAAAGTTACATTCATACATAATTACACTATTTTTTTAATGCCTTCGAAATATATTTTTTACTTAATCCAAGTAAACTTTTCAACTTTCTAGCAGGCACATCAAATTGTTTCATGAAAAATGTTTGGCTAATAATATTCAATTTTATCAAGTGGAAAAAATAAAATATGGCTACAAAAAAGGAGGATAATGATAAACCCACGATTATGTCCTGTGACTTTGAGATTTATGGCAAATTTCCCAACGAAGCGTTTAAAATGTTTGCCGCTGCCCAGGCAAAAATTCTGGGACTGCGGGGGTTTATTATGCAGGTCGCGGAGGATACCTACAAGGGTCAGTTACAGGGCGAGGGCAAAGTGATCGAGGCCTTTAAGCAGGTGATTGCCACAGCAGCGGAATATGTGGCTGCCATCAAGGAGTTTATCGTCAAGAATCTTAAGATTATAGCCGCATATACCTACGAGGCTTTCGAGGTCAGAAGTAAATAAAATCAGCAAAATAAAAAAAGTTCAACGCGATTGGTAATAAAGCAAAATCAAATCATAGTATCTTGTTATCGTTTGCTTAATGATGTTTTGGCATATCTTTTTTTTAATGGTAAGATAGGCTCAGAGATCTTTAAACAAGTTTCTGTGTTGCTTCTAAGGCACGGATTGTATTACCCATTAAACACGATCATTGCTGATCTTATCTAGTTGGTTTGTATTTGCCTTTGTTCGTAACTTCCACCATTTTTTGCATACAAATGGATGAGGCATGACGACAACCAAGTCGTGATAATGTTTTCAAATCAATATGATCAATCTATGCATACATATATGTATCAGACGGCGAGACCCCATCCGTCAAGAAGTCAACAAGGTGTTGCCGGCAAGCAGTGTTGGTAAAGCTATCAAAACTTTGCTACAGAAACTGCACAGACTTAGTACAGAATGTGGAGTAGATGTAATCAGGGAAGGTTTTAGGTGTGGTCATTCAACTGACTAAATTCATTAGGAAACAGTCCGAAATTGTGTCTACAGTTAAAAGAATCGTTTTTTATTATTTATTTGTAAATAAAATGTTCTAGATCATTGTGTGTATTTGTCAATTAGCTGGTAGGTTTTTAACATAATACATTTTTACCAAATGCGGACCACAAAGTATAAGAATTCAAAGCTCACATTTTAGTCATATATTTTCAGGTGTAAAGCTGATCATTTACTGCATAGCCATTTAAATAAACACTAACAACAAATTTATGCGCTGTTTTTTGCTGCACATCAAATCTTGTCCGACTGGGTGCGGTGTTCTGATTCACTTCACTGCTGCTCATTCTTCAAATATTCTTTATTAAATTACTTCTAGGGTATATGAACAAGTGCAAACTTGATTTAAATAGTTAAAGAGCTCGATGCGGTAATCGCTGCTTAGAGTCGTAGTGCGTAGTGCGCAGTTCGAGTTATATGGGTCAAATTGCGATTGTTTTAGGGGTATTGGTGGAATAATATTCCTAGGTGACTGTATCTATGCCAGGTACATATTTCGAGCGCTAACCCATATGCGAAAAAAACCCCGCAAAATTGTAGGAAATTAACCGTGGCGGCAGCTAATCAGCAGCGGCTAAGTGCGTCGCCGACGCATCGCTGACTCTCCTCGGGCAGAGATTGCGGTCGCTGCGAATTAGTCGCATAATTGCAACGCAGTGGCAACGCCGCCTGAGCGAACAGAACAGACACAACAGTGATGGCAAGTTTTAGCAGTGCTGAATTTTATTTATTAATATGAATTCAATTAAAAAAGTCAACATATGGTAGAAATGCAATACAAATTCATTTAAACAACCATATTTATATATATATTTATAAAATAATAAAAATATTTAATAAAAATAAAAATAAATATAAAGTTGTCAAAGTAGAAAAATATAAAAAATATTTGAAAAAATTAAAATGTTGCCTTAATAATAGTATAACAATATATAATTATTTATATTATTTTTTTTATGATAAAATTTGCTTAGTTATGCTTTAGCGCTAAAACCGCTAAATTGCCACTGCTGCGCAACGCGTAGCGTCGGCAGCGGTGATTGGCGCAGTCGCAATCGAATCGGAGGTGGCCATCGTCGTCGTCGTTGCCGTCGTCGCAGTCGTCGGCGCTGTCGCCAGCACTGCCGCTGGAACGTTGGAGTAACGCCGACGCCGTCGTCAGTTTGCTTTGAACACTCGTACGTGAAAGTTGACGTAGCGTCTGCGACGGCGCCTTGAACAAAACAAAAAAGCTCAAAAGCTCAAACAATTTTGAAAGCGCAGGCGTGCAACGGTTATTTTTCTTGCGCTTTGTGGTACCAGCTACGATTTGTTTTTGTTATCATTTTGTTTTATTTTATTTTTGTTGTTGTTGTTCTTTTTTTTCGAAGTTGTTTGAAGTGAAGTGAAGTGAACTGAAGAAAGCATATGAATTTTGTGATTTTGAATATAAAGTTATAGAGTTACATGCTAGTTATTTGTGTTTATTTGCGTAAATATTTTTTTTTTTTTTTGAAATTGTAATTTTAACGATTTGTGCAATTTTTGCGCTAAAAGCTAACAATACTATGCAGCAACATTTGTAACGGCGCTAAGACAACAAAAGTCAACAAATAAAACAAGTACGAGACACTGCAATCAATACGAATCGGAGGAAGAAGAGGTAAGCAAATATGCAATGCATTTGTTATTTTTACACAACATAAAGCAAAGCGAAAAAACCAATAAACAATTCAAAATTTTAAGAAAAGTTTAAACTGGCTAACGGCCTGACTATTCCAGCTGACACACAAACAAACGGGGAGTTTAGTTGCAGGTACGGATACAGCGACAGTTACAGATACAGATACAGATATCGATATACACAGATACAAACAAGCTAGACATAACCTCATTAAAGTTGTCGCTGTTGTTGTCCTCATTTTATCCGGCTGCCAGGCCATCAAGCCATGGAGCCATGGAGTCTTGGAGCCGGAGCCGTCTTCGATTATTGAGCAGTTTGAACATTTTTGTCTCTCTCTCTCTCTCTCTCTCTCTCTTAACTTGAGCGAACCTGTTGCTCAAGTAGCAAAAAAAAAAAAAATAAGAAAAATTATATATCTTTTATATACAAACATATATAGTGTATATATATGTATGTAAGTATAATAAAAACATCTTGCTGCCGCTGGCTGCCACTAGAAATATGCGAGTCAATCTGAAAGCTTAAATATATATACATATCTGTATATATATTTATTTATTGTTTTCACGATACACTTTAATCGGTTTAGGGTAGCCCAAAATGCTCACTCAGCCATTTGCGGTTTTACGCATCATTGCATGGTCACTCTAACTCGCACTGACTGACTGACTGGTGTATAAGCGCTACAAGTTCCCTGTAGTTTGCTTACTTTCAGTCTTGGCTTAGTAGTTCACTCGTCATTGAACCCTGTAGCTTGAAAGCGCACTTGGAGTATATATTTTCTTGGGACAATTATGTATCACACTAATTCTGTCTTTGTGAACACTTTTAACTAATTTAAATAAACTTTTATTTAATTTCTATTAATTTTACTTATTTAAAATAATTAAAGGGTGTTCTATAGTCGTTTCGCTTGACTGTAGCTTTATAGAGTTTGTTTTACTATACCTAAAATCCTCTTAATTGGTTCCTTAAGAGAGTTTAATAAAGTGTTAAATAATAATTTAGATAGTAAAAGTTGTATAAAGAAAGTTAATTTAATTTTTTGTCTTTATAAACTTTAAGAGTAATGCATATACGCTACTACCAACAACAACTTATTATTATTTTTAAAAAATCACAAAAATGCTTTCTTAACATTCTCTAAACAAATACGAACTAAATAGAATATTAACACACCTTTTCGGTCTTTTTAAGTTATGTTTCTCTGTGTTATTTACTCATAATAAAAGGGATTACAGGGAGAAATTTTAAAAACAAAAATTATGTTGGGTTTTTTGCACTCCAATTTTATGGCAACACTAAAAATTTAATCCGATTTTCAAATATTTTTTTCTCATTTAATTTTTGCAGATAAGATTTAATACTATGTCAATAATAATTTAGAAACTTTTGGCAGTTTGCTGCCTTACAACACAACTTGAGTGTTTCAGAAGCTTTTAGGCTTAATCTGCTAGAGCTTTAAGCTGCTTTTTGTGCACTTTCAAAGCAAATAGAGCATGCACTCGTCGTTGTTTGAGTCTCAATCGGTTTTTGTTTTATTTTTTGCTTAGTTTTTGCTTGGCTCTTGGTGTTGCCGTGAACTTGCTTGTTGGCCAGGCCAGCAGGCAGGCAGCTGAGTTGAGCCAGGTCTGGTTAAGTTCGCACTCGGGCTTAAAGCAATTTTCGTTTGGATTCGGCCGCCTCAATTCGTCGTACGCTTCGCTCGTCCGCTGCTTCCCAGCTCTCCACTCTCCTCCACTGCTCCCACTTCACCTCCTTTAAATCACCGCACAAAATGAAAATTATTACATTGCAGAGTCGCATCATCATTATCGCCGCGCTTGAAATCTACTTTTGCTCCAGCTTCAATTTGCCACACGTTTGTAGACCCCCCCCCCCTTACTCCACACCCGTTCTCTCCCCTTACCCCTGCGCTGCTCCAATCAAGCGAAACATCGTCAAACATCCAAAGGAATTGAAAGTGCGCGCGCGCATGCGCAATTAAGGCCAAGTGCGCAAAAAACAAAAAAGCATAAAAAACCAAAGCCAAAACAAAAACAACTACAACTACAACAAAAATAATGTTAAATAAAATAAAATCACAGAGAGTAAAGTCATCTGAAAAAAAACACACACAAAGCAAACAAAAGCAAAACAAGTCGAAGGCTAAAAAAACTTCACTTTTTTTTGTACTTCATTTTTTATATAGTAGTATTATGTTGGGGGCGCAGAACTCGACGCCAAATCCAATTCAGTCAGGTGTGTGTGTGTGTGTGCTTATGACCAGCAAAGTTGGTGAAAATCCACATACAGGTTATAAAGATTTATGATCACTTTCTGATACTGTTCACTGACTGCCTTCGTCTGTCTTTCCGTCCCACTGTCTGTCAGTTTGCTTCTCTAACTGTTCAGCGGCAAGAAGCAGAGATTGAGGTCAATTGGAAGTTGCACCGGCAAATCAAAGTATCATTGTGATAATACTTGGTTGATAACAGAAGTTGGCACATAAGTTCTACTCGGTGTACCCGCTTAGAGATGGACTCGTGCCGTAGGTGGGTAGCGGTAGTTAAGACTTACTCACCACTAGAATAGAATAATGAAACCTAAATGTTGAATAGATTTTTTTGTAAAGGAAGAGTTATTTCATTCAGGTATTTCATTTTGCATAATTATCTATCGGAAGTTCCAATTGTTTACTGTGTACCTGGCAGCACTAAGTGGTCTGCCGCTCTTTGACTGTTTTTGCCAGCGGTTTCTTACATTTTATGTGGCTTAAATAGTCTAATTGTTACGCTGTGAATGCCAAATTAATCTGTAATTTACGGCAACATTTTTAATAATTATACAAAGCATAAAATAATATTGGGAAATTTGTGCCGGTCCCGCACCCATCTCTACTCTCTGCCTCTCTCTTTACTCTCCCTCTCTTAGTTTCTTCTTTTCACCATCTCTTGCTTTTTACATGATTTGTGATTATTGAAAAACTTGCGACACCTGCAAACCTACAAATCTTTGAGCCAAGCCCATAAGTTTCCGGCACATTTACTCGCTGGTATATCCACGAGTCTTTCGAAGGTGTGTGTGTGTGCGTGTGTGTGTGTGTGTGTGTGTGTGTGTAACTCTGTAGAGCGAAAACCATTATTTCCGATGTTTAGAAAAAAGTTGAAATTTTAGGTCGCTGCGTTGGGATTAAGACAGCTTTATTAATCTTGTGAATAACTTCATTGATTCAGCCATTTTCTGCTAACGGTAATTGTATTAATTCTGTTCAATTAGCGGCTTTAAGCCCTGATTTAAATGCGTACATTTTAATTTAAGAGCAGCTACAACTACTTGAATAAACTCTTATATACATATATACTCTTATATATACTACACTCTTATATATACTCTTATATATTTATTGCTGAGCAGCTGTCTTATGGATTTTAATCTTTAATTAAAATTTTTTCCAAGCTTGTATTTAATAAATTTATTTCATTAAACTGACAGAAACAATTCGTAATTACGCGCTTTAATCAGTTCCAAACGATGTCAAATTTTGGGTAATTCCAGTTGTTTATGAAATTAAATTTGATTTAAGTAAGGAATTTTTTAACAAATAATTTAATTGTCAAATTTTACAGTTTTATTTAATACAGAATATTAGATTTCTTAGATAAATTTGTTTGTGTTTTTTTGTTTTGCTTTGATTTGTTTTAATTCCTTGCCCACTGCAGTTCTTCAAAATATCGATAGTTCTATAAACATCGATAAGCATCGTTGCTGCCAGCTCCAGTGTACCTGGCCCTAGGGTGTGTGTTTGTGTGTGTGTGTGAAAGGTGCAGCTATAATGAACGCCTGCTGCAGTCTGTGACTTTGTGCTTAAAAGGCTGGTAGAAGAGGAAGAGGAAGATAGTGTCGGCAATTTTGATGTGAATAGACAGCTCCCAATTGGAAACTGCAGTTGCTGCAGTTCTTGTTGTTGTTGTCGTAGTTATTGCAAATTGCAGAGAACACGGATTATTGGTCATGGCTCGATGGTTGAGATGGAGATTGTGATTGTGATTGTGATGAGATGGCGAAAAGGGAGAAGAAATTTCCCAGAGAGTGCAACAACTGTAGTGATTCTTTGTGCAACAAATTGCTTGCCTCACAAAATGCTAAATGCCGTTTGCCGTTTGCTGTTTGAATGTTGCAACGGGCGCCAAATATCTCACGGAGTCAACACCAACACCAACGGCAAACGACAAACAGCTGCCGAGTTGAGCTGAGCACAACAGAAGCCAAAGTATTTTTGCTGATGCTGGCATAAACTTGGCTCTTAGCTTAACTTATTTATTATGCAAACAAAGCCTCAGCGGCGACAGTAACAATAATAATAAGACTTTGGGCCACACATGCGCATCAGCAAATAGCTAAGAAAGTGAACGGAAAAAGGGATTTGTATTGGGAATTGGGAATGGAAACACACACACAGACACACACAGACACACATCTGTGATTGTTTATTCTTTTGGCAAAAACAAAAACAGAAAAAAGCAGCAGATAAACAAAACTGAGCATGACTAATGGCTGACCAAGCCCCAAGTTCCAGCTACAAACTCCAAACTCCAAGACGTACGACAGCCGCAACGTGGGAAAGCTAACGCTCGCCCACGTTTTGATCTTTGGCTAGGATTTTTTTTTTTCATTTTTCATCGCCTCTGCACTGTGGGCAAAATGCAACATAATTTGAAACTCAATGCAGCTGTCTTTAATTTACTGTAACTACATTTGATTTTTGGAAAAGACATATGAATTTGGAGGAGGAGCAAGACAGCTTTAGCTTTACTCCATTTCTGAAATTTATGCCCAAATATCGCTCATTCTACCCACAGTACACTGCTAGGGGCAGGAGCTGCTAGGCAGGCGAGGAGTTGGCAGGCGTTGGACAGCTGGCAAGTGAGCAACTGGGCAGCTGTTGGCAATGGCTAGTGAAAGCGCTGCTTGCTGCTTGCTGGTTGTTGCATGTGCCACGGCTGCCTGCTCCGCATTCATAATTGTTGTTGCTCTTGTGCCGATTCAAGCGTTGCTCATTTAATTGCCCCACAGTGCGGAGACCATGCCCGGATATTGAGCTGCTTTTACTGCCGCTGCTGCCGCTGCTGCTGCTGCTGATGATGTTAATTGGCCATGCAATTGACCGAAACTTGATTTGCATACACATATTGTATGTACAAATTGTATGTATGTACATCACAACTGTCATTGGCATCATCGTTTGTGTGCGAGTTTCCTGCGCTAGTTGCCAAAAGCAGTCAAAACATAAATTTCAACTCATTTGCTTTAAATAGCCAACTATCCGATTCGATCTATGATCTGCTGTCATGGGCAAGAATTTGTGGATCATTACGCCAACGCATTTGCGACAATTTAAGGTCAATAGTTTTTCACAACAGCATTACAAAATCACCAAATAAAAGACAATAAACAAAACAGACGAACAGCAAAGAGAAAAAAATCATTGAGGCGTCAAAATGGTCTATGCCTACATACATGTGTATAGCATTTACTATTTATACGTTTATGCTTAAATTGTACTATATATAGGCATTCTATTGTGCTGCTTTGATACCCTGTAACCAGGAAATATGTAGGTAGGGTTACGGCAACAGTTAACATTATTTTCCAATTTCCCTCGGTTAACATAATTGAAATTAATTCATGACACTTTGTGCGGATGGGAAATTTCGTTAAGTAGGGAAATTCAACTAAGATCATGCTTCCAATTGGAATAAACATAACATAATTGAAATTTTCAAACAAATTTTCCCAGACAGTTTATGAGTGTTTTCTGATTTTAATTTGAGTTAAGCAAGCGAAAAGTAATTAAATTTACTAAATGCTAAAAGTTAAAGCAATTAATGGGGCTTAACACGGAATACAAAAGTCGCTCTTCTGTCCATTGTACATGCGCTTCGCAATTGGATTGGGGAGCTTGCAGTAGAGATGCTACTTTTAGTGCGGCTGGGAAATTTCGTTAAGTAGGGAAATTCAACTAAGATCACTCTTCCAATTGGAATGAACGACACTTTTAATTGAGATGACACTTTTAATTGAGATGTCAATGCATAAAATCGATTAAAATAGAGTTGGCAGCCTGCAGCTAGTTTAAAGTTGCCATATTTCATAAACAGAGTATCTACGTGTCGAGTTTAATAACAGCATTTGATTCTTTGTGATTTTTTGGTTTTTGTGGCAGTGATTGTTGCCCGCATCAATTTGGGCCACTTCAGTGTTTCAGTCTTTGCCCATATGGGAACAAGAAAAAAAAACCAAACATACTCGTAACACAACAAATACTACAATGGCAAACAGTTATGCATAGATAGTTAAGATACTCAAACTGATTGGTCAGTGGGTGTATTTGTGTTCGAATTGCTTAGAAAGCACACCGAACAGACCAGAGAGGCAGCGAAACAAAGCCAAAAAAAAAACGCAATCGACATTTAAATTGCCAAAAATTGTGGCTAACAATGAAGACAGACAAAATTCGTGTTAACTATGTTTTTTTTTTTGTGTTGTATGTGAAATAGTTTATGTCAGTTGCCATTCACTCAATTTACTAAATTACCTAAAAAATGTTGGCTTTTTTCAAGCTATGATATAAAATAAGTTTTTAAATGTTCTGAGTATTAGCCCGTATTGTCGGTAGCTTAAAGTTCATTAAAGCTTTTTCTGCCTGCAAAAATAAATAATCTAAATCTAATGATGATTTTTACACACTTTGCCTTGATCTTTGTGGCTACTTCCGCGAGAAAAGGTCGCCAGCAGTGAAAACCGAGCTGACATTCTGGATTTCAACTATTTGAAGTTTGTTTAATCGCCGGCAGCTGTCAGTGTTGGCCCACTCCCATTCGAGAGATCGGTCCATGATCCGCTTACACATTTAACCCAGCTACCGGTTCAGACATGGCAGACAGCGTCAAGGTCAACGCTGATGATGTTGGGCCACTTGTGGTCGCCACTGGGGCAGCTAATGGGAACGGGAATGGGAACTGGTACTGGTGCTGGTGCTGAAACTGGTCACACGGCCTGTGGCCAGTGGCTGACGAACACACCCATGGAATGTGTGTTGAGGGGCTTTTCTCCATGGCTTATTTATGCGCCACTACTAAATGTCAATCAGCTGAGCAGCTTTAAAATCCGTATCGGTTTTTTTTTTATTTTATTTTATGTTGCAAGCTCATAAGTGTGTTGATCTGTCATGATAAATAAATTAGTTGCATTGCATGTTAAATGGCCATCAAAATTGTCTTTGTCATCGTCAGAGGCATCGTTATGTTGTGACGTCACAGCTGCAGAGCTGCAGTTTCATAGAAGTTTTTGCCAGCGTTGTTATACAATTATATTTTATATATATATTTTATGAAGATTTCAAAATCGTAATCGAAATCGAAATGAAAATGAAATCGTAACCTGTAAGCGACCGAAATGCATTTTGATTGCGTTTAAATGGAAAACTGGCAGGCGATAAATAAATAAAAAATAGTAGCATAAAAGAAAATTTAAGCTGTTCGTCACGGTTATCTAATAGAGTTGCTGTACCCGTTAGTTTCGTATTTACTTATTTATTTTTTAATACCGATTTAAACTCCATTTTTTATGCGCCTTTGTGTGGCTTGAATGCGGCTGCGCAATGCCACCAACTTTGACTGCAATTATTACAGCAACAACAGCAACAACAACAACAACAGCAACACACGTCGCCATCGTTACCGTCTAAATGAATTCAATTAAAAATTCACAATCAACAATAAATAACTAACTCAAATGCTTGGCGGCATTTGCTTTGCTCTGACTTAAAATAAAACAAAACAAAAATAAAAAAATAAATAAATTAGCAGCTCTGTGCTGCACAGTGGGCCAACATGACTAAATACCTGTCTTAACACGCACAATAACTTATGTCCACTCAATCACATTGATTTACGCACAAAGTGATTTTAAGTGTCTAAGAATTCTTCATATTTTGTAATCTTTTTTGTCACGCTTATATTTTATTTATTTTTTGCATCATTTGTTACTTAACAAATCAGCTAGTTAAGTCAAGTATTTAACAGTTTTGTGTTTTTCTACGTTTGTTCTGCAGTTTTTTTTAATTTTCTTTAATTTTATTGAAAGGCATGATGAAAATAGTAACTGTAAAATATCGGTTATTTAACCAACTTTATTCTTCTGTTGTCTTGCAGTTTTATTGTTTGTTTAACAGAGAAATTAATGTTCTTCATTTGTAGGAATAGTTGGGTCACGATAGCTCAAAAAGTTTTCAAGTTATTGTGTTAGGATAATTCGAAGGCAGTAGGGGGCGTGCCACCAATTTAAAATAACTTAAACAGATTGCGCAGGAGACTAATTTTCATTTGTAGGTTCTAACTCTTACTGTCTCTGAGATTTTGGTTCATACGGACGGCCATACAGACGGAAGGACACGGACATCACTATTCGGCTTGTGATGCTGATCAAGAATATACTTAATAGGGTCTACCACACCTCCTTCTGCCTATGACAAACTTATATTGACTGACTATATATGTGGTCGATTGAGACCAAGTTCGAACCTGTAGGTCGTACCATCTCTGAAATCTGTTTGTTCATACCGACAGACGGACAGACGGACATGGCTATATCAACTCGGCTTGTGATGCTGATCAAGAATATATATACTTAATGGGGTCTGCCACGCCTCCTTCTGCCTGTTACATAATTTTGCGTAAACCTAATATACTTTTGCAGAGAGTATAAAAAAAAATCCAATTTATAGTTATAAATATATTAATGCAAACAAATGTTTACCATTTCTGCTTCTAGCATTTTTGAGTTTATGTGTTTTTATTGATTTAATTTAATTATTTAATTTAATTTAATTAATTTATGTGCCTTATATACTTTTATTATACCCATTTCATAATTTATCAAAATTAGTTTCAATTTAAAAAATATTATTTGCTTAGTTACTTGCGTTTTAAATTAAAAAATAAGGACAAAACTTGAATTTTTCATATAAACAAAGCAATTTAATATAAATATTAAAATCATGGGCATCATTTAAAACATTCAAATATTTTTTATATATGATTTTTATAACGGAAATGTGTAGTTACTCTACAAGGAAATATTTATATTAAAATCTATAGGTAAATTTCAAATGTTTTAAATAAAGTCAGATAATAAAATCATAAATAATTAAAGCAAAATTGAATAAATGTGAAATTATTGACATCAAACTGTAAAAAAAAAAATAAAATAAAATAAATGTAACTAATGAAATGGAAGATTTAAATTAAAAGCAGCTGTCAAATGCATGCTGTTAAAATGAACACTAATAAATTGCATTTGTTGCACTGTGCAGGTGAGCGAAAAACGCAAATCGGACGAAGGCATTTAGTACTCAGTGTGCATAAAAGTGGCTGTGACTGTGACTGTGGCTGTGAGCGTGGGAAAAATTTAATGTCGACTTGCTCTGACCACCGACGATGACTGCGACTGCGCTGCAGACTGCGCTGGAGACTGCGCTGCAGACAGCGACAGAGACTGCGTTGCTTGTTTTAGTTCTAATGGTCAATACATTTATTACTCATACGTCATGTTGACTGCGCAAAGAAATAAAAGAGCAAAGCTAAAAAACATGAGAGGACGGCCACTTGAACGATTTTAGTGCTTATTGTTGTTGCTTTTGCCGCTGTCCGCTGTCCGTTGTCCGCTGTCCATTCGTTTTTTTTTATTTTTAGGGTCAAAACACTTTTCAAAATCGAATGCAAATTTCCAGTTCTGATTGAATGGACTTCGATGCGGATCTCTGCTCTTGGCTCTTGTTGTGCTTGTTGTTGCTCTCTTAGCTCTTATTGTTTATGATTTTTATTATGATTTTGGTGTTGGCCAAAAAAGACTGATAGACTTTCATTGATGGAAACTTTCAAAAGCCATTGATTTTGGCCAGCAAGAACGAGCCGTCGGCCAAAATAAAAAAAATACCACGAACAGGTTTTTCAGTGTCAGTTTGAGTTTGAGTTTGTGTTTGAGTTTAAGTTTTAGTTCATTTTTGCGCCATTTTTATAGACACTTTTTTGCCAGATACGCAGAAACATTTCGCAGATACTTTGCTGCGTTAGAGCAGACAACAGTTAGTTGTGCCTGGGTGTGTGTATGAGTGTGTGTGTGTGTTTCACAAGCCATCAGCAGAAGTACATAAATTACATTGGCAGTTTAACGACGACGGCGTCGTCATCGCTCCACCGCTGATTGTATTTGAAAATTGTCGCCTGATTGCGGCCGCCTTTGTTGCCGGCATTGTTTTGAGCCAGGCCTACTATTGGCAGTACACTGAAACAAAAATAATTGAATAAACTAGTACTAAAATGTTAGCTTTAATTTGTGGTTTTTTGCTTGAATTTTTAATGTTTTATTTCTAACTAAAATTGAAGCCTTTATGTATTGACTTTAGCTTAAATTAAAATTTGGTTTTTAGCCAATAAATTAAAGTGAATTTTCGCACAAAAATCATATAAATATTTACAAATAATTTCATTGATGTAAGCTGGAATTTTTAATGAATGAATTGTGGTTTAAGTTTATTAAATTAATAAATTAATGGTTGAATGTCAGTTACTGAAATTTACAAATTCAAAATTTTTAGTTCTTTAACAATTTTAAGTAAAAGAAAAGTATACAATGGGTGATTCAAGCATATGCAAGTGCAAAGTGATTCACATTCCTAAATTTCCCATTATTTTTCTCAGTGCATAGACTTATCTTCCAAGATAGCAGGGTATTATTGGCTCGTTCTGCGTCAGCTGCTGTCAAACTTGCGAAACGTGTCCACAATGCGGATCGGAATAGATCGGTTCAGAGTCCGGATTTATGCGTTTTAGCGAGCATACTATAATAGAAAATCTTACGAAAGACTTGACGAGTGTACACAAATGAATATACAGATATATTTATATATATATAGAGTGGGAGAGAGAGACAGAGGGAGAGAGGGAGAGAGATATGGATATTGTAAATACACTTAAGCTAGTTGTAACTATAAATTGCATTGCAATTACCAGCATGAGGGGAAGGCAGTGCTCAGCCGTTGTCAATTGAAATGAATGGACTCTCATTGTGTTGAGGTTGAATCACCAGTTCAATTATCCAACACTCAGACTGACTGACTCTGGCTGCTACAGAAACTCGTTCATCAACTGTTGTGCCACTCATTTATATAACTGTTTTCGGTACTACAAATTAATTTCTATAATAATTATTGACTGATTTCATGCATAAATTGCTTCCTTTATTATTTGTTGTCATTTGTGCTAACAGTGCTTCATTTATCTAGATCGTAGATAATTCTAACCAAAGTAATCCCTGCTTGTCTTAACTGGCTAAAAGCGGAAGCTGAAAGCATTTAGTCGGAAACTAATTATAAGCATAATTAAATAATCAATAGCTTAAGTTTTAAAGGTTATTTGAGTGATTTGTGTTTTTAAATTGCTTTAACATGTATCAATTTTTAAAAACTAGAAGTGGGGAGAGGAGGGGAAGTTAGACGGAGGAGAAGAAGTCAGACAGAGGAGGGGAAGTTAGAAAGAGGAGGGGAAGTTAGACAGAGGAGGAGAAGTTAGAAAGAGGAGGGGAAGTTAGACAGAGGAGGGGAAGTTAGACAGAGGAGGAGAAGTTAGAAAGAGGAGAAGAAGTTAGACAGAGGAGAAGAAGTTAGAGAGAGGAGGGGAAGTTAGAGAGAGAAGGGGAAGTTAGAGAGAGAAGGGGAAGTTAGACAGATGAGGAGGAGTTTGACAGAGGAGGAGAAGTTAGAAAGAGGAGGGGAAGTTAGACAGAGGAGGAGAAGTTAGAAAGAGGAGGAGAAGTTAGACAGAGGAGGAGAAGTTAGACAGAGGAGGGGAAGTTAGACAGAGGAGAGACTGCAGAAGACTCTGCACTTTGTCTTGAATGTGTTCTGGATTTTGTAATACATTTTTCAACAATTTGAAAGTGTTTAAAAAAGGGGAATTTAATATTTCTCTTCATAAATATTACACATGTTGAGACATTCTTTACACTATCTAGGTACAAAAGAATTCTTTGAAAACCATTTACTAAATGCCTTTCTGATTACAAAATCAAACGATACGATGTTTTACAAGAACCAAAAACTATCAACTGGTAAAGAGTCCCAAAGAAAAGATAACCAAAAGTTGCTGATAAGCAAAACTACAAATAACAAACGCGATAACATTTATAAGAAGAAAAAAAATAACTTCATCAAACTGGAAACTATTTTTGAAATAAATCAAAGAGAATTCCGAGCCAATTATGGTTTATTAGATGTATTTGAATTCGTTTGTATTCGTTTGCCAAAATTTGCCTTTCTAAACGAAGCAATAAATCGAGAAGAATCGCAGAACAAAACAAAACTAAAAAGTATTTAAAATAAATAGTTAAATTTTATAATAATGTCGACTTGATTGGCATGAAAAAAGCGTTTGGAGAGCATTAAAATAGCGGGTATTTCCCAGATTACGTATACGCAGTGGCAACTCGAGACTTGTTCTGGAGTTGAATTTACATGTCGGTTTCTGGGTAACCTTAGGTGAAACCATAAATGTAATGGCAAAAAAACAAAATAAAATATAGTAAAATTATTATAAAAAAAAAAGGCCGCCCGGTCTTGCCACCTGTTGCCAAATGCTGTAAAAAGCGGTGGCATCAAACCAGTTGCGAGAACCTTACAACTTTCTTGTGATGGTCTCAATAAAATAAAAAAAAACAAGAAAAATATGAAAAAAACAGAGAAAAAATAAATAAAAAGACGCTGAACAACGTTGGACGATTGTCGTTAGTGGACAGTGGACAGTGAACAGTGTACAGTGGACAGATAGAGTTGTGTTGTCAATGCCTGAGAAATAGTTGCGCTATAGTTGTTGCAAGAATATGGGTCGACGAGTCTTTCGATCGGGCCAACAAGAAACGAGAAAGTGCGACTCTCTTGGCCAAATGTAGGTGGGACAAGCTCTCTTCCTCTCTCCATCTCTCTCTCTCTCTTTGAATCTATCGCTTTGAGCTACTTTACAAAGAAGATGAATATTTAATCATAAAAAAAAGAAGCGGTAAACGCCGTTAGCTTCAGCTGGAGCAACTTGATTGGCAGAGAATCAGTTCGCAACTGCTAGACCACCTAGGAATTATATTGATTAAATGAATTACACTTTAAATTGTTGTTGAGTTTTGCCATTTGGTTTTGGACATCTACTTTTTAGCTAACACATTTCAAAAGTCGCCTCGCTACTTTATATTATTAACAATGGGTTATGATAATAATATTAGTCAAATCTTTAGGTGATGGATAAGATGCCTTGGTTAACACAGAACATTTTCATACAAATGCATGTTTAGAGCATATTTTCGACCGATTGTTCCTATGGAAGCTGTACGATATAGTAGTCCGATTTGCATCAAACTTGGTCAGTATGTTAATCATATTAGCAATTGTATTTTATGTGAGTTTGATTAATTTAGCTTCGTAAAAGTTTTTCATACTAATTCATATTTTGTGCTTATTTTCGACCGATTGTTCCTATGGAAGCTGTACGATATAGTAGTCCGATTTGGATCAAACTTGGTCAGTATGTTTATATTATTAAAGAATGCATTTAGTGTGAGTTTTATCAACATAGCTTCTTCAACTTAACAGTTTTTCATACCAAATCATATTTGGAGCGTATTTTTGACCGGTCTGCCCTATGGGAGCTATACGATATAGTAGTCCGATTTGGATCAAACTTGGTCAGTATATATATATTATTGGCAGATGTATTCTGTCTAAGTTTGATTAATGAAGCTTAGTTAATGCAAAAGTTTTTCATACTAATTCATATTTGGAGCGTATTTTTGACCGATCTGCCCTATGGGAGCTATACGATATAGTAGTCCGATTTGGATCAAACTTGGTCAGTATATATATATTATTGGCAGATGTATTCTGTCTAAGTTTGATTAATGAAGCTTAGTTAATGCAAAAGTTTTTCATACTAATTCATATTTGGAGCGTATTTTTGACCGATCTGCCCTATGGGAGCTATACGATATAGTTGTCCGATTTGGATCAAACTTGGTCAGTACGTGTACTTTCTAGACATGTACTTTCCGTGTAAATTTGGTTCAGATAGCATAGCTAACAAAAAAGTTTTCTATACTAAAACATTCTAGTTTTACCTGTACATTTACCTTTAAATGCAAATAAAGCGCCCTAAAGTGGGCGTGTCAAAAAACAAAAACAAACTTGTACTGCTTGGATATTGTAGCTTTCATTTGCGACAACTTTCACCTTTCTAGCGCTTATAGTCTCTGAGATCCTTTTGTTCATACAGACGGACGGACGGTCATCGGCTATTGACTAAGAATATATATAATGTATTAAACTTTGTTTTTTTTTTGTTGTGCCCACAGTGGAGCGGAGTTGACGATGTCCAGTGCCACACACACGGCGATGCCGGCACACGCCGTGGTGCCACTGTCCACAGCTACAACACCCACTGTACGTGGCCACAAACGCTCCATTTCGCTGGAGAACAATGCACCATTGGCACTACGCAGCACACCCAGTCTGAGCAGCATGGCATCACCACTGCTGCAGTTGTCCTCGGCACATGGAGGCCTCCATACGGGCACACTGAAGTCACGGCAGGAGCAGCGACGTCTTAGCCAGAAATTTGGTAGTCACAGTAATCTTGATGATGATGCAACGACAGGGCCACAAATGCGCAGCAAATTCCAAAATATACGACAAATGTTCGAGTTGAGTCGCAGTTGTGTGGCCAGTGCCAGTGAATTGGGCGGTGTTGGGGGCATGGCGGAGGGCGAAAGTGTAGGCAAACGGGCCGAGGAGGCACTACAATCATTGCCAACAATGCTCAGCCAACAGTTGCCAGCGGTGCGCCGCACCACGCCCATTGCTGCCGGAAGCCGTCTGACCATTAGCGAACAGCAGCAGCTGCAGCAGCAGCCGACACAGTCGGGCGAGGTCATGGAACAGGTGAGGCATTTTGGTATTTAGCACTTGGATTTTGGGGTGTGTCCATTTGTTAGGGGGGTTGGGCGCACTTGATCTTGATTAATTTCAATTTAATTGCAACTTTCGTTTACTTACCTTCACAGCACTCCGGAGGTAGCAACTTTCTGCGCCCAATTGCCTTTAAGCCCATTCCCTTTGAGCCCGACTATCGTATTGCTGCCCAGCAGCATCACCAGCATCAGCTGCAACATCATCATCACCAACAGCAGCTGCTACAGCAGCAACAGCAGCAAGGCGCAGCACAGCAGCCACAGGGGGCGGGGCAGCAAGCAGCGCCCGACGAGCGCTATGGCTACGGCTCGACGCCATCCCTGGTACCGCTCTCCACGACGGCTACACTCAAATTTGGCAGTAAGTTAAGCGAAGTTACATTAAAAACGAGTAACTGTCGAGCAAGCTGACTGAAATAGACCGCCTAATCAAGTACATACAAATTTCTAGTTTTTGACCGATTTGTCCTATGGGAGCCATAGGCTTTAGTTGTCCGATCCAGACTAAACTTGGAGAAGAAGGTTATAGTCATGATATACACATAATGTGTGAGTTTGGTAGCGGTAGCTCAACTAACACTACAAGTCTTCATACAAATGTTCTAGTTTTCGACCGATTTGTCCTATGGGAGCTGTAGGCTATAGTGGTCCAATCCAGACCAAACTTGGAAAGGAAGGTTATAGTCATGATATACACATAATGTGTGAGTTTGGTAGCGGTAGCTCAACTAACACTACAAGTCTTCATGTAAATATCCTAGTTTTCGACCGATTTGTCCTATGGGAGCTATAGGCTATAGTGGTCCGATCCAGACCAAACTTGGAGAGGAAGGTTATAACTATGATATACACATAATGTGTGAGTTTGGTAGCGGTAGCTCAACTAACACTACAAGTCTTCATACAAATGTTCTAGTTTTCGACCGATTTGTCCTATGAAAGCTATAGGCTATAGTTGTCCGATCCAGACTAAACTTGGAGAGGAAGGTTATAACTATGATATACACATAATGTGTAAGTTTGGTAGCGGTAGCTCAACTAACACTACAAGTCTTCATACAAATGTTCTAGTTTTCGACCGACGTGTCCTATGGTAGCTATAGGCTATAGTTATCCGATATAGATTATACTTGGTAAGGACAGTTATAACTATGATATACACATAATGTGTGAGTTTAGTAGCGTTGGCACAACTAACACTACAAGTATTCACAGGTTGACCAATTTGGGGACGTGAGAACATAGTATTCCGATCAAACTTGGTGGGGATTGTGACAATGGTACACTAAATATAATGTGTAAATTTGGTCAGGATAGCTTAAGTAGTTTCTAAGCTATGGTCCTAACCTCAAACTCAAATTGTATGCCATAAAGATCACCGTTTTACCACTGTTTATGGGGCAAATCACTGATTACTGCATTTTTTTTGGCAGGCACTACGGATCTGCGCCACTTAGCAGCTCGTCGTCGTGGTCAGCGGGTTGTGCCACGCACTGGAAATGATGATTCCCTTGGCTTGGGACTCGGATTGGAGTGTCTGTCTGGCCATGACAGACCCGACGGCGCCAGCAGGTGAGCAAAACTATACTGATACTTAGAGTTTGTACTCAAAATTAAATTGCCTGAAAGTCTATCTACATTTCAACAACAGTTAACAAATCTAAGTAATCTGATAGTTTGATAGTTTGTTTAAAGTCTCTTCCTATTCGACTTTAGTACGATATCGGCACATAACAAATAATATTATTGTATTGTATTGTATAAAGTTGAAGCACAAGTAAATTCTGATCTTTAATAAACTATTTTGTTGATAGCAAAAATAGCGCAGCAGCAGCTGGAAGCGACTTGACGCCTTCACCCTCGGACTCTGGCATATCGGAACTAGAGGCGGCACTCAAGGATCGGGACTCAGAGCTGTCGTATCTGCGGCAGGCAATGGAACAGAATGAGAAAGTAATTTTCAAGGTCCAAAAGGTTAAATAGCAAATTTACCCACCTTTCAGCCCCACTGATACCCTTTCTTTTTTTCTTCCTTTGACTCTGTCTTACCCACAGGATAAGGAGGTATTTTGGGAGCACGAGACCCAGCGCCTAAAGCTATTCTATGAGGGCCAGCAGCGCGAGTATCAATTGAAATTTAAGAAAATGGAGCAGCTGATGAACATACAGCAGGTCCAATTGAAACAGCATAAAATCCGCCAAACCGAGCAGCTTCAGAAGCTGCAACAACAACTGGATCACACCAGATGCAGCAACAAAAGCCTCAAGAACTCTGAGCAGCAACTGCAGTGCTCCACCCTCGAACTTAATCAGCAGCTGAGCGAGGCTCACCAGGCGATGGCTGCACTGCGTCATCAGTTGGAGGACAGCGAGTGGAAGGTTTGCGAGCGCAACGGGGAAATAGCTTTACTCAAGACGCAGCTCAAGGAGGCGCATGTGAGTCACTACCATTTAATTAAAACAAAACATAGAAAGGCAACAGTCGAGCGACCAGACTATAAAAGTCCCCGTACTCTTTCTAGTAGTACATACCATACAAAAAAGCAGTTTGTTCTATGGTAAATAATGAATATAGTTGTCCGATTCGCCACGAATTTGGTGACGATAGTTATAAAAGTGCCACACACATGAACGATAGGGGGCGTGGCAACGATTTGAAATAAACTTGGTCTACTTGACGCATAGACGAAGTTTCATTCCAAATTTCGTGCCTCTAGCTCTTATAGTCTCCGAGATCCAGTTGTTTATACAGACGAACCTATACCTATACCTATACCTATACCTATACCTATACCTATACCTATACCTATACCTCTAACTATACCTATATCTATACCTATATCTATATCTATATCTATAACTATACCTATACCTATACTACCTATACCTATACTACCTATACCTATACCTATACCCATACCTATACCTATACCTATACCTATAACTATAACTATAACTATAACTATACCTATACCTATAACTATACCTATACCTATACCTATACCTATACCTATACCCATACCTATACCTATACCTATACCTATACCTATACCTATACCTATACCTATACCTATACCTATACCTATACCTATACCTATAACTATACCTATACCTATACCTATACCTATATCTATAACTATACCTATAAAGCTTTACTAAATTGTTTCTTATTTTCAGCTTGAAATCAACATGAAGGATCATGCAATTGTAAGCTTGAGGCAAAGCAACAACATCAGCAGCATGGTCATCAACAAAAACTGCAATAACAATAATAATAACAACATGATCTGTAAGACAACCACATGCCAAAGTCAACCAAAGCAGCAGGCGAAGGAAATGAAACAACAGCAGCAGCAAATGGAAATGCAACAGCAACTGGAGCAGACACAGCAGCAACTAGACGAATCGGAGCAACAGGTGCAGAAGTTGAACAAGATCATTGAACTAAAGGATCAGGTGATTGGAGCACTTACCAATGAGTTGGCCAAGCTGCGCAAGGAGCTCTCCGATTTGGCCATAGCACATGAGTATGGCGAGGAGCCGTGTGGACGCTATACGCGTCTCAAGCAGCAGCTGGACAGCTTAAATGAGATTTGCCAGAAGACGCACAAATACACGGCACAGGCCACACAGATAGCTTTACCAGCAGCAGAACCAGAAGCGACAATAACAACAGTTGTAACAAAAGTGACTGAATTACCGCAGGAGGAACTGGATGCATTTATGGAACGCTTGCAACTGAATCAGGGACAACCGGCGCAACAAGCACTGGACACTCTGATTGAGGAGTCAACCACATATGCCGAGGATATAGCCAAAATGCGTGAGAAACTTGATGATTTTCGCATTAATCTCGAGCTGGAGAAGCGTCAATGGTGTGCCGAGAAGGACAAAGTCTTGGGCTATCAGAAGCAGCTCCAGGCCCACTATATACACATGTATCAGAAGCTGCGCTGCCTGGACAGTGAGAGCAATGATGTAACGCCAACTGCAGCGGTGTCAGACTACATTAGACTACACTAATACTGAAAGCTGAACTTGCTTTTAGACACTATATTTTTCAGTCAGTTAAGCCCATTGATCAGTTTTCATCTACTATAAGTTTAATTTGATTTTTTTCGAAAGATCAAATTTTAATTTGACACAATTAAGTGACCGAAATATCCTACCCAGTTTCTATTTTTTAATGAAAAATAATTTACGACTAACTGATATATATCAAACACTATATTTTACATATACCTACGAATTGCCAATTGCTTATGCATATAATATTTATCCTATATTCTTCCTAAGTTCACTCACTTAACTTAAAAAAGGAATTCATTCAATTCATAGAACATTGACAAAATTTAATTGTGTAAAGAAATGTGCCCGAAATTTCATTCCAAGTTTCAACTTTTAACGTTCAACTTTTAAAGAAAATATTTTACGACTAACTGATATATATCCAGCACTTTATATTTCTTATAACTACAAATTGCCAATTGCCTATGCATAAAATATGTATGCTATATTTTACCTAAGTTCACTCACTTAACTCTGACAAAATTTAGGTGTAGGTGCAGCCAACTTAATGCACTTTTAAAATTATTCGGTGCTGTCAGCTTTTTTTTCACATTAAAACTGACAATTTGGAATCTCTTTAAAATGGTAGATAACGCCTTTAAAAAGCAAAAAACTCGAGTTTAATACACTATTGGCAAAGAAAATGCACACACAAAAATACACAACATCAAATAATTATTATTATGTTTATCTATTATAAAAAAATATACACACTATATATTTTTCGTTTTTAATACTTTAAATACATAATTTATGAAATGTAATTAAAAAGAATCAAAACCACAAAATATTATATATCTTTTTTTTAATGAGATGATAAAATAATATAAATATTGTGATTCTGCGGATGATTTAAATAACTATACATATTGTACAATTTCATGATGTAAGTGAAATTAACCACAATTGTATTTATTTATAATAATTATTCAAAATCAAGATAAGACAGTTATAATGACTCAACTGGGCGCTATATATTGTAATAAAAAAATGTTTTCAAATAACGTTATAAATATGTGTTTTTTTTTCCAATCTTCCAAAATCTAAAAAATTAGATACAACTCAGTTTTGAAATGGTTTTTAAATTAAATATTTCTATAACTTGATTTTTTGCAACGATTTCTCATCTCACATGTTTTCTATCCAAGTATTTCTTAACCAAGTTTCGTAATACGACTATGATAAGTGATTTTTTTTACAAAGTAGTCATCGTTTCGTTTAGCAGTCGATTAAATTAATTTAACAATCTAATACGATTTAATTCCAATGATTTAAACTAATACTACGACAATATTGACATATGTAAATGAAGTACTATATGCAATTTGAACTTAAAAGCAGTTGTGGAGCGCACATTTTAAAATTATTTTCAATTAAGATTAAATGAGAGTCGTCGTCAGGTGTGTCGGAAAAAGTCATAATGTCACAGCATAGCGAACTTGTCTCTTTGGACAACTATTTGTTGCACTGTAAAGTGCGCACAGTGAATGCTGAAAGTGATTTTTGAAGTGACTGATTTTTAATTATATTTTAAAAATATATTTATAAATATTATATTTATTTATGCATTAGTCCTAAGCTACAAACTTAATAACATTTTCACTTATTAATTTGCCGGTGTGCCTATAGTTTCAGAGCTCACTGTGACAGATTGCAACGCCAGTGCTCAAATCGTTCCATGAGCATATTCGCTAGTTTTAGTTTAGTGCAGTCAGTATGACAAGGCGTTTTTTTCCAAATACTTGGACTTCAAATACAAACACACACATCAAATCCCAAGCATATACAAAAACATACATAATCTTCCATATGTATTTATGTATATATTTATTTATGGCGCTGATAACTGTGAGAGAACAAAGCGCGAGAGAGCAGAAAAAAGCCGGCATCTATATACATAAGCAGGGGCGTAGTCAGAAATATTGGGGCCCGGGAACATTGACAACGGGGTTACATATAATTATTCAAGTTACTTTAACATTTAAAAAATCTAAAAGAGTTTGACAATAAACAAGTCCATACACACTAAAAGTGATCCCGTATACTTGTCACATTTCTTTGACTACGCCCCTGGCTGTGAGAGAGAAAAGGGCGAGAGCGAAAAAAAAAACCGGTGTACATGAACACGCACACAGGCAAACGCATATGTATAAAGTAAAATCGTTAAACGAGCCTCACGTCAGTTGAAAGTGTGCTTCGCGCTGGTTCAGTTGATTGAATTTTTATTATTTTTGTTTTATAAAACTAACTTTAATTAAAATAAAAACAATGAGTTTGGAACTACTAAGTCTGGATAACCCCGTGTTCAAGAGCTACACGTTCTGGGCCGGCGTTTTGGTACTAAAAATGTTGGCAATGTCCATGCTAACGGGCTTGCAGCGCTTTAAGACAAAGGTGAGTGAAGAGCGGAGAGTTGTGGGGGGGATGGGGGAACTGGGCCTGACTGCAGGGTCAAAGTCCGTTCAAAGTGAAAGCTATAGTTTGAAAAATACTTAACATATTCGACGCTTTTCAGACATTTGCCAATCCAGAGGATTTGATGTCGCCAAAGCAAAAGGTTAAATTCGATGACCCCAACGTGGAGCGTGTGCGTCGTGCCCATCGCAACGATCTCGAGAACATTCTGCCCTTCTTCATTATCGGCCTGCTCTACACACTGACCAACCCCAGCGCATTCCTGGCTATCAATCTCTTCCGTGCCGTTGGCATCGGTCGCATCGTTCACACTTTGGTCTATGCCGTCGTTGTGGTTCCTCAGCCAGCTCGTGCTCTCTCCTTCTTCGTTGCTCTATTGGCCACAGCGTACATGGGATTGCAGGTGGTCCTCGCTGCCTTTTAGAGTGATGTAATTAGTTATATTAGTTGCTAGCGAACTAATCCGTAGCATAGCTTGCGGTACAGGGTGATGTAAATTGTTTAATTTTTATTAATAAATAAACTTTTTATTGTATTTGTCCAGAAAACTACAAAAACATGTATTTAGTTTAACTTTAAATATTGTTAATATTTTGTTATGATCAAAACATTCAAGTTGTGGACTAATTCGATCAAAAACGACGATTCTCTAACTCTATTGCTCACTCTATCTATCTGTCTACCCGTCCCTTTCATTGCCATGACTATGCCAGAAACATAATCTATTAGTTGGTTGGACATATCTCTAAAAACCCTAACGATTATCACCTTTCATTTTAATACAAGCCAATAGTTCCAGATTGTGTAAATATTGTTTTGTGATTTTGATTTTCTTTTTAATGCGATTTTGTGAGCTTTGTAGTACTTTATTGTTGTGACTGTGTCCATTTGTAGGGACTAATAAACCAGTATAACTTTTTATGGATATAGAAAAAATTAGTACAAATTCACAAAGTGAATATGTGTAAACTACTCGTTAAAATGTATGTTTTATTTTAAAATAGAATTTTGTAAAACGCTGAAAAGCTGAAATAAACAATAAGGGCAGTTGGCATCAATATATTTTATATTTAGCAAATTTTACCAATGACATCAATGTCATAACATAAAAAACAAATTAAAATTTTCCAATGTCATCATGTTTGTGAAAACTTAACCGCTTTATAAACGGAATGTCATTATGATTGTAGTTAGCTCCTAAGCGGTTACATACAAAGTTGGGCAGCAACGTGAGCTAAGGCAGAACCGACTCAATTTTATGTGCATAGATATAATGACTTCGATAAAAATAAGTTTTGAATTTAAAGTTGAATTAAGCGCGTCTTGAAAAGCTTTTTTATGTTTTGGAAAGCACGCACTGACGATTGGCGATGGGCACTTTAAATTGTGGTTCCAACTTTAATAAAGCTTTCAAGCGGTTTGGGTCTGCGCTAAGCAAAAACTTTAATGCAAAAGCTCCGAACATTCAAATAGCAGCGAAATGTTATGACAAAATATTTAAAAGGTGAATAAATCAATTAATATTGCACACAAAAAGTTAATAAACAATTTTTTTTTAAATTATTGATGCATTAAAATATCAAAAAATACTTGTTAAAATTAAAATTATTTTCTTATATTTGCAAATAATTTATATTAACTATTCTAAAATGGAAACGAATATATCAAATAATTTTAAATCAATAGTTTCTACACACAAAGCTTGACAAAACACTCAAAATCAACTAAAATCAAAAACTTGTAACACAAAAAAAAAGTGCTCACAAAATAAACAAAATAATAAAATACAAGAGATGGCGCCCCATTTAAAAAGCTTTTGTGAGAGCCAACAGAATTTCATAGTCGACATCTTGAAGCAGAAGATAAACCGGATTAAAAGAGACTTGGAAACATATAAGGAGTATATTACCCACTGTCAGGTATCGGTAAGCCGTGAGATGAAACTTCACACCAAGGCAAATGTGAACATTAACAAGTAAGAAAGGCTACAGTCGACCGAGCCGACTATAAAAGACCCCGTACTCTCATAGTAGTTTGTATTCAATTTCAATTGAAATTAAAAAAAAATAATTTAACAATTCGCATTGCCAGCATTCGAACCTACAACCTCAGACAAACTCTATCAGTTGCACCACGCGCCACTTTCAAGAATTCTCCGAATATCAGCATTTACATATTATTCATACAAACACACATTCGTTTGAAATTATATGTATGCATGTATGTGTGTATGTATGTGTGTATTCGGCGCGGCCAGCGTCTGCCGGCAGCGCTGTCGCCACAGCGTCTGCGGCAGCGCTGTCGCCACACAAGCATCGAAAACGTTCGAACATGTGTTTGTATGTTTCTGTCTCGCTCTCGCGCGTAAGTGATATTGCAGTTAAATAACAAACTTTGTAACGCAGTAGCTCTTTTGTTAAAAGTAGTATGATGATGCCCCTTTCAGAATAGTTTGATTTTATATGTCTCTATACTTATGTTGAATTACAACACCCTACCATATGAATAAATGCCTTAAACATGGCATTAAAGTGAAAACGTTTGGTTAACTCTCAGGAGAAAAGGGGGCGTGGCAGCTCAAAATTTTTAATGGCATTGCATTAAGGATGTCTCTAGCAACCTGTTTACCAGAAATGGTGTTCCTAAGTGCCATAGTTACTGTGTTATTGGCCTAAAACTAAATTTTTTTCGAGGTGTGTCTGGTTTTTTGCTCATTGCGGGGGCGGTAAGGGGCGTGGCAAAAATTTGAAATAAACTTAACCTGCCTGGGTTAATAACGGACTTTCATTATAAATTTGGTGGCTCTAGCTTTTGTAGTTTAAAAGATCCAGGTGTTCATACGGACGGACAGACAGACGGACAGACGGACAGACGGACAGACGGACATTGCTATATCGACTCGGCTGTTGATGCTGATCAAGAATATATATACTTTATGGGGTCGGCCACGCCTCCTTCTGCCTGTTACGCACATTTCGCTTCTGACAAACCTAATAGACCCCTCTACTCTTTTTTAGAGTACGGGGTCTAAAAATTTGGAAACCGAACTGAGGGAGTCACAGCATAAGATCAACGAAGCACATGCCATAATCTGCAGCACGGAACACAAATGTCGAGCGCTGGAACGACAACTTCAGCTACAAACTGAGAAAGTTGATTTATTTGAAAAGGAACTGATTAAGTTTAACAATCAGATTAAAGATGCCGATAGCAATGCCCTGCGCTGCATGAAGCAGGTCAATCAATTGAGTGAATCACTTTTACAAGGCGATAAGCAGTTAGAGGAAAGTCGGCTGAAAAATTCCCAACTCGAGGAAGAATTAAAAGCAGCCGCCCAGAATCTGCGTTATGTGGAAAGCGCCTTTGAGCGATCTACCCAAAAGCTTCTCAGTGCAGATCGCAAAATTTTGCTGCTTCAACAGCGTCTGAAGGAGACCGAACGACGCGCCTATCAAGCCGAGTTACATATCAAGCAGCTACAGAACGATTTCATAAATGTTGAACAAAATCTTGAGAAGCGTAGGTTCACTTTCTTAACAACTTGAATCAATTCTAGTGATATGCTGTCCATGCTGTCACACTTTAAATTTTTATTCAATTCTTAAATTTCATCTGTGCATAAAAAAAAAATAAAGAAAAATTTGAATTTAGAAACTTAGTCTTATTTAGTCCATAAGGGCATAACTATTTTACCTGAGGCTTCAATACGATATCATTAAGAAATGATTCTTTAATGCTTCAGATAAGAATAATTCTTTAAATGCGTTCAAATCTCACGGCCACTTACCAATCCATTCGATTCTACAATGATAATTGTATATAAATTAGGTTTTGGTCAAAGAATTTTATATTTACACATAAAAATAAATACGAAAAGTAAAAAAAAAAAATAGTAGTCCCTACCCTTACAGAGTTTCAAATATAATAAGATAAATTAGAATAAAAAAAAAGATGCAAAGTGCTTGATTATCCTAAAAACCTTATAGACTATAGTAATTTGATTCTTATATAAATATGATTTTAAATATTAGAGTGGCTTGACTTAACAGAAGAGGTATTGATGGTACTGTCAGACCTCCTCGCACCACTCGCATTCAGTAATTTCATTCTGTACGTGTGTAAATATTGTAAAATTAAGTTTATGTCTGTTCATATGGTTGAATTTGGAAGAATATATCATCGGCGTTGCGAAACTTCAGTGAAATACCCTCAACAAATTGCAGCTGATCCAAATTCAAATCACTGTGAAACTCAAACTTATTCAATAGTTTAACCAGAAATACTTTCATAATAAAGAAGCTATAGTGACGACCTGAAAGACAATTATGAATTAATAATCAAGCAGATTCAACAATGACTCAACTGACCTATACACGTGCGCAATCCCTTTGAGAATGGCAAAAAGCTATAGGAATGCCGACGTTGATAATGCTGTTCATCGGTCTTTTCAGATTGTTTCTGCTTTAGCTCCAAATCCAGTTGATATTTTAGAAAACGCTGTGGTTCAAACTCTGTGGCTCTGTCGCCCCACCAGGCAGCATCACGTTGCATGTTGAAGGTGTCGAGGACGATTATCGTATTTTGTGGCACGATTGCCTCACGTCCAGCCAACTGAAAGTCGCGGCTCACATGACGCAAATTCATCGGTACCGTCGCCAGCAGACGCAATGCTTCATTCACAAAGGCGTCCAGATATGGCATATTCTGTAGCTGCTCGAGACCCACAAAGCTCGCGTCGTTGCCATGTGGCAACACGGTGGCAATTTCAGCACGTAAACGTTCTTGACAATCGCCCTTTTGGGTCGCCAGGCAAAGCAAAGCAATCATGATGCTGTTCGAGACAGTTTCAAAGGACTGAAAAAATGCGACGAATAGGCATTAAAAGTTTAATAATACCAATAATCGTTATTAATGATAATGCTAATGCTAATGCTAATGCTAATGCTAATGCTAATGCTAATGCTAATGCTAATGCTAATGCTAATGCTAATGCTAATGCTAATGCTAATGCTAATGCTAATGCTAATGCTAATGCTAATGCTAATGCTAATGATAATGATAGTGCTAATGATAATGATAATGCTTATGCTTATGCTTATGCTAATGCTAATGCTAATGCTAATGATAATGATAATGATAATGATAATGATAATGCTAATGCTAATACTAATACTAATGCTAATGCTAATGCTAATGCTAATGCTAATGATAATGCTAATGCTAATGCTAATGCTAATGATAATGATAATGATAATTAAAATGATAATGATAATGATAATGATTTTATGAATTAATTAATTAATTAATTAATCAAGCAATAATAATAATGTCAATGCCCATACACACCACCAACACCATGGACTGCGCCTCATCCTCAATGTCCTGCAGTGTGAGTTCCCCATTGGCCGCCAATTGAAACATTTGCTCAATGAATATGCGACGCTGCCAGGTGCCATCGTCAGCATCATTGACGGCATTGCGTAGCTGCCAATTGATGTGTTTGCTCTTAACAATCTTTGCCACAAAATCGACAAGCAGCTGATTGCATGCCTCAGCCTCGTCATACAATTGGGGCTCCAAAAGGCGATGCAGAAAATCGATTTGTAGCCATGGCTTTACAGTCTTAATAGCTGAGATTTCAAGCAGCCTATTAAAGAAACACACACACAGAAACACATATGCAAACATAATAAGAAAACATAGAGGGAGGGAGAGAAGGGAGAGAGAGAGAGAGAGAGAGAGAGAGAGTGAGGGAGGGAGACAGGTGCAACAGCTGCGACAACATACTCACCGCTTATAGGTAGTGGCAATGTGTGCGTCATCAGCTTGCGTGAAATTCGTTGGCGTTCCCATAATGGTAACTACAATATGGGATAGAAAGAGACAAAGGCAGAGAGTGAGAAAGGGTGGGCAAGATAGAAAGAAAGAAATTATTTACAGATACAAATCAAATATAAATATTAAAATTTAATCCTTCAATAAAATATTGAAATTAAGTGCAAGGGTTTTAATATGTAAATACCCTAATTCTGGATTAATTATAGCCCGTAAAGTTCTACCTTCTTTTTGGTAAATTCCCCTTTAGATTTGAATACCCCAAAGCTTAGAGCTGTCAGTAAACAATAAATTTCCTCTCTAATTAAATTCCACCACTGAAATTGCATCATGTTTCTATAAATATTGAAATCATATTTAGTTCTTGAATTCCTGAAGCTCACTCTATGCACTCTTTTGTTGTGCTACTATAAAATATTTATTTTCTTTGTGTACCGACTGTATGAAAAGCGAAGGGGAATCCCCCAAAGACGAATGTTTTTTGCATTTATTATTTGTATGCTTCTATACCCATTAAAAATGCCTCAAGAAAGGCGTATAACAACTAAGCTGAAGTGGTTTAAGTTCACCAAATTATTTAACTTTTATTTTAAGTTTAAATATTTACTTAGTTTATTCATTTTGATATAAATTTCTCGTAGCTTACTACTAGCTGCATTTGCAGGGCATCTATCAAGTCGAGCATGTGTGCTCTCTTGTGCTTTCTTTGAGGTTTTCATTCCCTGATGGGACATCAACTCTTGAGCACTTTTCTCCTCTGCTTTTAACTCAGTTGCATGTCGTTCACTCAAAATTCCCATCAACTCTCCGAACACTCATTAAACTATTAAATTTATTATTATTATTACTTAGTTATTATGAGCTCAGCAGCATAAAGTATTTTAAAGTGAACTTGGGTTCTAACACCCAAGTAAAATTTATCCTTTTTTCCTCTTTTTTTCGAAAGAGTGTGTTTAATGACTGTTTAGTGACTTGACTGACGATGCTAATGCATACTTTTTATAAACTATTTTAAAGTGGTAATAGTTAAGATAGCAAATAGTTTTCAGTTTTTATAGGCAGGGCAATCTGTAGTATTGAATTAGATAACAAGTTTGGAGCTCTAATTCCTAAAGAACACTACAAAAGTCGAAAGGACAAATCCTTGTTTATATTCACTACTGAATTGAATCGGGTCTTTGGAAGTTATAGAATTTATCTATAACTTTTTAGAACTATTTATAGCTTTCGCACGATCTGTTCTTTGTTAACTAATTTTCTATGCGGGTTTGAGTTTTATAGTTCTGCCTGAACACACCCATAAATAATCAATTTATTAATGCTGAAATTCCAATTTCCTCTATACTATATACTAAATATTTTCTATGAAAGCATAATTTAGCGCTTAAAAGAGAGAGAGGGAGTGGGAAGGAGAGGGAGAAAGACCCCATTCACTGCCTGCTACCAAGCTCACTTCCGCTCTGGGCGGCCTACAGTGAGTATTAACTAAATGACACTCTGTCTCGTTGTCTTGTTGTCTCTGTGACTCTGTGTCTCAATATCTGAATGCTTTTTGTTGGGTTCCGCGTACGTGAGTCGCATGGAAACTGGACAAACGTGTCGTATATGTTTTGGGCTTGTCATGAAGGGCAGCGAGTGACCAACAACTTGGCATAGGAACTATGGAATAGATTTTATATTTTGGTATTACAGATTACTTACGGCAGGATACTTCTAGTATGGCACGACTCAGCATATCCTCGGCATCCTTAAACTTTACAGCATCCCCATGCAGTTGTGATTGTGTGGCAAATTGTTCGATTAACTGATTACCCACCGAATTGAAGACATCAAAGAAACTGATCACAATATTGTGATTAAAGGCGGGATTTAATTGCTTGCGACGTAGCTTCCATTTTTGCCCTATACAGTATATAATATATAGTATATAAGGTCTAAAGTTAATCCCAAAACAACTTACCACGCGCATGCAGTACTCCCTTCCGAGCAAAGAAGCCTTCCTGCATAAAGGTCTTGTCGCGACATTCGTCAGCATTCAGTATGCATTCCATGCCCTCGGGATCGTCTATATAGAGCAGCGCTCGTGTTCCGATCAATATGGCCAGTGGGCGCTTAAATAGCACACGCAGACGCGTTACCTTGTCCAAAATGCCTGAGAAGGAACCACAAAATTTTATTGTAAATTGAATTTGAAATTGATTTTAGTACTACAATTAGTTTAATCATCGCATCAATATCCTACAGCTCCTATGAACGCTATAGGATATAGCCATAGATATGTCTAACGTTTTTCCAAACAAATCTTCATATGTGAGCTATCCATGAGCTAATCCATACTCCTGAAAACAATTTTGGTGCGCTGTTAACTTAACTGTTTGGATGCAGATTAATGCAGAGCAGGAACCAGAGTAACGGTTGTTGTGCCACGCCCCTCCAGCCGTTCAGCTGCCAAATGAGGCGCCAGCATTTGCGCTGCTGCCAGCCAAGCAGCAGCGCCAGCAGCGAACCACACACCCACAATGCCACATACAAGTACATAACTCTTCCTCTTCTTTCTTTTGTCACCAGTATTTAGTCACCAGTTGTTGTTGTTGTTGTTGTTGTTGTTGCTGCGGTTGGCACTAATGCAGTCGCTTCTATGACGTATTAACGGTCTTCCGCTGGCTGGGCACGTAACCGCTTTCAAATGGAAGCTCCGTTCGCTTAGCCAACAAAAACGCAACTAAAATGGCCCAAACAATCATTGCTCAGTCTTGGCCAACAATCAACGAATCAAACAATCGTATAATAAATACAACAAATTTTGTTTATTAATTAATCAGACACCCGACAAACACACACTGCACATTTGTCGTACGCTTTCTGTCTATAATTTATTAATTTTGGCCACCGCTACGTGTTCAATCATGTCGCCAAATTTGCGTTTTATTTAAATGTCGTTAATTTAACCGACTACAGTTGTGTCTGCTTATAGTGTATCAATAATTGCAAGAGTTATTTCAAATATTTAAAGAATTAGTTTAATCGCTGTCGATAATTAGCTTACACTACGCTTTTGAGTGGCTAAAGTGCATATGTATTATATCAGTTGCTCGCAATAGGCAGACACTACTGTACTTTCTTCATTTGAGCTTGGGAAGTCATGGCTTTGAAGTTTGGTTTTAGCAGTTTAAACCAAAAAATAGAAGAAGTCTCACTGTTAAACGTAATACTACTACTACTACTACTACTACTACTACTACTACTACTACTACTACTACTACTACTACTACTACTACTACTACTACTACTACTACTACTACTACTACTACTACTACTACTACTACTACTACTACTACTACTACTACTACTACTACTACTACTACTGCTACTACTACTACTACTACTACTACTACTACTACTACTACTACTACTACTACTACTACTACTAATACTACTACTACTATTTCTTAATTTTTAATTTTACTCAATACTATTTATTTTTATTTATTTATTTTATCAAAAATTTTACTCAATTTCTCCTGTTAGCTTTGTAATTTTTTCATGAACTTTAAGGACCCTCCACACTACATTCATTGCACTAAATATACGCACACTTACAACACTTGAATTCAATGCATAAATTAGAATTTTTTACACCGGCTCTTAAATTGGAATACTTAATTTGGCCAGCTTTTAGCATGTTTTTACTTCTGTTTTTGCAATTACGGTCATTGCAATTAGAGTGACCATTGCACATAAAATACAGCAATATTGCCGCATTTTGTGAAAGGGCGTAAAGTGAAAGTTAAAAGCACATAATGGCTTTAATAAACATTGCCGAGCGAAACAGGTAATGCCAATGGCTAAAGCGAAAAGTTCAAATTGCACGTGGCATTTATAGGAATTTATTAAAATTCCTTTCGGTAGCGGAGCGAAAAAAATGTGAACCGCAACGAGCCAGCGGAATGTCAAAGTCACTTTCATTATGAAAAACAAAAGGCACGGAAAACCACAATAGGAACGACAACGACGACCATTAACGCCATTGATGAGATGACGAATCCCAGGGTGAGAGCAGGAAAAGGCAGGACAAAGTGTGGGAGTGGGAGTGAGAGTGAGTGCGGTGGAATGTGTGTGTGCGAGGTGGGAACATAAAGAATTTCTTGATTAAGTTATGGGAATGTTGGATTCACAAAACATCATGAGTGTAAGCTCCCCAACGTTTCTATCTCGTTCTCTCACTACCTCGCCTCCTCTCTCTCTCTCTCTCTCTCTCTCTATCTAGCTGACTCTTTTGTTTGTCCAATTGTGAACCGGCAGCATCAAGTCAATAAAGCATACTGATTAATGTCAAATTGTTGTTGCGTTTCGTCTTTTTGCATAAATTATGCATAAATCGCAAGCATTTGCCATTCAACGTTGTCGCTGTCCTTTTGTTTCTCTTTCTTTTCCACTCTCACCCTCTTTGTCTTTCGTTTAATACGACGTCAGCGAATGCCAATGTGTCGCAATGTGCCCTTGTCCTTGGTCCAGAATCCTGTCCCTTGTCCTAGTCCCTCGTTCCGCGTTCCGCGTCCGCATCCCTAGTTTTTTTGTTTTTCTTTTTTTCGCCACGCACATTCCAAACTGACTTTAACCTCCGAGCGAACCTCATTCTTAACGGTCTCGAACAGAGCATTTAAGCCGTTTTAAGTCGCTTAACACACACTGCAAATAAAGCCATCAATTTGCTACAAACCACAACATTGGCATACCCTGTAAAATGTCAGTAATTGACTTATACATATATAAATTTATATAAAATTCTTAAAGGGAATGTCATTTATAGTTCATTATCACTTAATTTATCCTACATACATTAAATCTATCAAATACTTACAAATTAATTACATTTTACGTCAATTTTTCCTTTATAATATACAATTTTCTTATTGTTTTATGTTATTTTTTTAAAAAATTCAATAAAAATCAAACTTATATAACATAACCATACGTTTTCCACAATATTTATTAAACATATAGCTGATATTTTGCACTTTGTAAATTTGTATTTTATTTTAATGGTTCTAAGATATATTTTTTAATTTACATATATTTTAGTAATTCTTATTAAATAATTATGAATAAAAAAACAAAGTAATGATATATCACCTTACTAAAAATAGGATTCGATTCAACATGTCCTTGAGTAAAATTCTAACAAATAAAAATTAGAGCTCCTTTAAACCGATTCTAAAAACAATAACTAATTTTTCAAATTAATTTGATTTGAATTATTTTTTTTTTAAATATTAATTTTTTTTAACGTACTTAACTGCCAATGTTATGAAACTTAGCATAATTTCTTATATAAATTATGGCGCATTTCAAATAAAATTTATTCAATTATAAAAAAAATTCCATAAAAAGTAATTGATGTAAAATTTGAAAATTTTGAATTTAAATTTATTTCTTGGTTAATTTTCTCGGTTTTAAGCGTAGCACAATTGAACTGAATGCGTCAGTCGCATGTTGTCGACAAGCAAATACCCTATAAATCTGAAATACCTTACAGTGGAGCATATTCCACCGTTTGAGAATTTGACATGTAACAATTTAAATTTGGACCTCAAATGTGCATTGTAATAAGAGTGAGCAAGCTACAAGGATAAGCTAAAAGTCGAATTTATTGACAGCACTACCAGATATCCAACCTATGTTTATAGGGTAACTGTTAGTTGTGTCAAGGAACGGAACAAAAATTCAGTTGTTTTTCTTATTTTGTTTCAGTATTTTTGTTGTTTTTGCTTTTTGTTGTTTTGTTTTGTGCTGCTTTTCAGCTTGATGCCGAAAATGCGGAAAAGCCGTCATAAAAAATGAAAATACGAGACAGCGTCACCGCCAGCAACAACAGCAAGCAGGCTCGAAAATTGTGAATCTGTGTATAAATTTAATTTCCCCACACGAGAATTTCACATAATCAAATTTTTTAAATGCAAGCGATTTAAGAGCCAAACGTCCCACCCCACAAAAGAAAAAGAATTAAAACTGGGGAAAGTACCCTATAATGTGTGTTATTGTGTGGGTGTGTGTGTGTGTGTGTGTGTGGGGGACCGGGGTAAAAAGGGCTTCGGAGTGTGGAGCATGATGGGTTTTGTATCTTGCGTTGACATATGAAATATTAACGGGTCCAACGCACATCATACAAAAGTCAAGTGCAGGGACGACCTGGGGGGCGTGGCAGTGACAGTGGCGCTGGCGGTGGCGGTACGGCCGAATCGCGCAATTTGCCATCAAGCGTAAAAACAAATTTACTTTAACGAGACCAAAAAAAAAAAATGTTACAAAGTTTATGCGAAGCTTTTGAATTCACGAAAACTGAAATTTGACACAATTTTCAAGTACTCAACTAAAACGGCGTTGCCAGTTTGCTTTAAATTATAGGAAAAAATCTTGAACTCTCCTTGAACTGTCCGGCAATTGCTTAAATCTAAAGGTAACGCCAAACGCAGCACACCAAGCTCACACCGTTCATTTTTACAGTTGTTTTACGAATACGCGAATAGTGTAAACAAAGTGATAACATGAAAGAGCGGGAGGAAGAGAGAGAGAGAGAGAGACAGGAGAGTTGCCAGACTGCTGAGGCTGCTTTAAGAATGCCAGACTGTCTAGACCGTTAGGCTTGACGGACTGTCAGATTGCCAGACTGTTGGCATACGAATAAGAGTACATCAAAAGTTTGCGGCATAAAATTTTTATTCTAGACACACACTAACGTAAAGATATACGCACACCCACACACACACACATGTGTGCGCGATTGGTGTGCATAGATAAATGTTTTAGGAAAATGAAGATGAAGCTGACGATGACTCTACCAACCCATCGCCACCCCTTTGGCCAGCACATGAAGGGGCAAAGCGCTACAGGGTATAAAGGGGCGTGGCAGAGGGGAAGGACAGCGGAAGTAAGGGAATGCAGGAAGTTGGAGGAGTCTGATTTAATGTGCTTTGCATGTGTCTACGCGAAATGCAATGACAAGCAGCCAAAAGGCGATAACAGCACGCACACACATACACACACACACACACACCTACACACTCGCGTGTTACCATTATGTTGTCGCCTTTGCCACTTCACTTTCCGCCTTCAAATTTTTGATTTGCCACACCTGCAACAATTTTAGGCTAGCAGACACCCTAGCTTGATGACTAGTGACGAAAGTTGACACTTGAAACGATATTTAGTTAAAAACAATCTTGAATACCCTAGAAATCGGTGGTAGCACCTAACAGACTAACAGCGTATTTAACTCGCTGTGCAATTTATTCCGATTGTACCTAACTTGCTGAAATTGTTATCAAGGAACTGTCAGACGGCGTCATGTGGTTCTGTGAGTAACAGAAGTGAAATGACAATGCTCTGATTTAAATATTTCTCTCTATCTCTCTCTCTCTCTATCTGTCTCTATCTCTCTCACTCCTACTCTCTTTCGCTATTTGCTGCACACAATGAAGTCAAAACTGTCATCCATCAAGCCACAAAGCGAACAACATTTATGTATTTATCTCTGTGCATATATGAAAAAACAAAAAGTATTCAAAACAAGAAAGAAAAGTACAGTCGAGCGCGCCCGACCGTATAATACTCTCTGCATTTTCCCGATTAAATTATTAAAATCGGTATCGAGATATTACAATGTGAATTACTTGCATTAAAACACGTTGAAACAAAAACAATCTAAGCATAATCAAACACACATCTGTTTGTTTGTATTCGAATACACATACGTTTGGCAATATGTATATGATGCAAATATGTATGTATGTATGTGTGTATTCGGCGCAGCCAGCGACCGCGGGCAGCGCTGCCGACACACAGGCAGCGAAAACGTTCGAACATGTGCTTGTGTGTTTCTGGCTCGCTTGCACCAAGGGGTTGATATTGCGTTCAATTATCAATATTGTAACGCTTCTAGTTTTCTTGTTTATAACCCGATTTTAATGCGCCTTTCAGGATAGTTTAATATAGTTAGTCTCCACACGAAATATAAATAACCATACGAACAAAATCGCTAAAAAAGGCATTGCAGTTGGAAAACTATTTTATCAAATGTGGGAAAAGGGGGCGTGGCAGTCCAAATTTATAGATGGCAATGCAACTATGCTATCGCTAGGAACTCCCGTACCAGAATTGGTGATCCTAGGTGCCATAGTTACTGAGATATTTGCCGAAAACACCAATTTTTACCGAGGTGTGTCCAGTTTTTTGCTTTTTGTGGGCGAATGGGGCGTGGCATCGAAAAAAAAAAAAGATTCTTGTATTGACTGACTAAATATCTGATCGTTTGACACCAAGCTCGAACTTGTAGCTCTTACCATCTCTGAAATCTGTTTGTTCATACGGACAGACAGACAGACAGACAGACAGACAGACAGACGGACAGACAGACGGACAGACGGACAGACGGACATGGCTATATCGACTCGGCTTGTGATGCTGATCAATAATATATATACTTTATGGGGTCTGCCACGCCTCCTTCTGCCTGTTACATACTTTGCACAAACCCAATATACTCTTGCAGAGAGTATAAAAAAAAAAAAAAATGCTTAATTTTCATATAACTTAAAACCTTTTCAATAAAATCGCTAGCATTTTGTATACGTCTAATCATTTCTTTATAATGATAGTACAGTGAATTCTCTTCAGAAAGTACAACAATGTAATTTTTCAAAACAAAACATTAAAAACACTTTTCAATTACATATTTTAAATTAAGTTCTAAAATTTAATGTAAAAACTGAGAGGAAACAAAAAATGTTCATTTACCGTTCAAAAACGTACAACTGAGTTATAATTCTATATATTGTAGGCAGTCATCACTGTATCCGGCTCATATACACAGGCCAAACATTCTGCTTAGAGCTGCGAAAGATCAAGTTTTATTCAGACATCTATTTGTCAGGAAATTCAAGCGATAATCGCCCATTGAGTTGTTTACTTGAATAAATCGTAAACAAATATGTACATAGATCTTTTAGACCCTGTACATAAAATCAAGTATGCAAAGTATATCAAAAAGAGCCTGGATTATGTATGTCATTGGTCATAGGGTATGTCATAATATTAATCACTGATTATATAATATGCATATTTTGATCATGTGAGTGATCATAAAGTATATGTACGTATACGTTGTATATGTTGCTTAAAATCGTATATACCTTAATAATAAATTTTAAATAAAATGTATTTATTTTATAAAAGTAGTTTATGTTATGTTATGCGATTGCTTAAGTATAAACAAGGCCTTTTACAGTCGGTTCGCTTAACTATATTATGTCTATCTATTTATAAACATATATGTATGTATGTCTGTAGACAGAATTATTAATTTGCTTCATCAGCACCCATAACATTCTTATCTGCATTAATGTCATGTGTCTTAAACAATTTTTAATAAAAAGGGGATTTTGACTTTTAGTTTACAAACATTTTGTTAAAAATTGAGTTAGTGATGTGTTCGGGGCACGTATAGAGATGCCCATAAAAATAAACCAATTGATTGAAAATATGAATTTTAGTTTAAGAAAAAGACAATATTTTATGCTTGAGTTTGTAACTAAATTTTATAATATTTTACTATAAGATTTTTTAAAAATCAAGAAAAAAATAGTTGTTAAATTTTTTTCAAGCAAATTTGAATGAGTTGGGCAATTGCGACCTTGTTATTGACCATAAAGTGCAAAATGACAAGAAAAAATAAAATTAGCTTTCAACATAAACGGAGTTATTATTTTTTTTTTTTTGTTTTTTTTGAAAGTCACTGAAAATTTGTTGTATTACATAGAAATCTAAAATTAATTTTAGTCCGTTTACGGAATGCCCCATTGTACACGTTCGATACTCCGATAGTGTAAGCATTAATCGACTCACAGCTCTTGACTGTCAGCTTGGATCATCGCGAGAGAAGGTCCATAAAATTGGCTCGACTGATCAAAGAGAAATCAGTAAAACTGAACACCTCAAGCCATGCAGTCGGTTTTAATTTGTTTGCTCTTTGTAGCGGGTGCTTCGGCCGTGTGCAATTTGAACCTTCAAAATCCGTATCCAATAGTTGCCAAGAGAATTGGAAGCAAAACAGCTTTTATAAAAGGAAAATCGCCACTGCGTTTGTCCAACAACGAAACAATTACCTTATTTTGCCCACAAGGATTGATCTTTACACAAAACTATCAGTCAAATGTTAATATAAATCGGCAGTCGGTGGAAATTAAATGTGGTGAAAATGGTGCTTACACGGATTTTAAAAATTTCGATGAATCCCTAAGTAGTAAATATATTCAATGCAGTACCACTGGCAGTCAAACTCTCTATGAAAGTAACAGTAAATTGTTGGGCTGTGATATGGACGCGATGACACTGATTATTGGGTACAAGATCAAAGGGTTATCGGATGTAAAAATGCTGGCCATGTGCTATGATTTGGCTGCATTACGTTTACGTTTCGTTAACTTCTTGGCATATCCACCGAGAAATATGCTCTTAGATCTGTCTCAGATGGAACCCATACAAAAAAAATTGCATTTGGATACATTTATTGGTAGTTTATCGAGCTATTTTGATTTTATAAGCGATTCGAAGTTTCAACAGCTGATAACCAATCAAAGCCAATTGGGTGAACTCTACGATGATAAGCTTTTCGAATATGCCAGCATCTTACAGGATCCCAAACAGTCAAAAGATCTCAATGATTACAAGTATATGCTAAACATTGTCTGGATGCGAGCACTACGTCAAGGCAACTGGAAAAATTGGCTCGAAGCACTACGCATTACCACTGAAGATAATAACGAGAAGTTTGAGCTGCGCGTCGGTGTTTCAGGTGTGGCAACACTGCCAACTGGTCAGCGATGCAATAATACTCAAGCTTTGCAACTGGAGGACACTAATGGCATTGCTCTCTCAGTGCCCGCTTACATATGGGCGCATGTACGGTCTTTGCAGTCAGCGGGCACTGAATTCGATGAGTTTGTCCTTGTTGGACACAATTCGCCCTATGTAAGCTCACTTTTTGTATAACTCCCTTTCGCTGTCACAGTTAAACGTATGTTTACACAAACATAACGTTTCATTTATCGCTCTCAATTCTGCTCTCTCCACAAGCACAGTTAAATGTACGCTTACACATTGCCTTCATCGCTCTTATCTGTGCTCACTCTCTCTCTCTCTCTCTCTCTCTCTCTTTTCGTATGCTTGCAGGCCAATGTGTTTGAACTGAGTGAATTCTGTGACGATATATGCTCTCAGATCCCTTGGCTGAACAACAGTCGCTTTGGTGAGCTGCATTTGTTGCCAAAATTCGGCGTCGTTCACTGCTGTCGCATGGATCAAGTTGAAAAACTAACGGATATTAGATTTGACAAACATCACGAGAAGTTAGTACAGCAGCAGCCGCAACAACAAGATCTCTTATCAGCAGAAGTTACAAACACAACACCTTTGCCGCTGCCTGTTTTTTACAATAATTAATGTTTTGTTTCTCTCCCTCTTACACAAGTGTAACTTTTTCTTTCTAGCATCTTGAAATAAATATACATACATATGTATTACCCATTTAAGTTGTCGTGTAATTGTTGTACAGACAAGTAATGTTGGCAGATTCCACAGCACTGTCAGCTATGCACATGTTTCTTATCTGCTTAGAACTAAGGTTTATTTTTTAAAATTTTTCGTGTTGTGCAATTTAGCAATTTCTCTTATACATAGATTTAAATTCTTGTTGACGTCATCAAACTAAAGCAAACCAGTTTTGTTTGTTTACCTGCTCTTTTTGCGTTCTATCCCAACATAAAGTGTCAATTTTTAGATGAATTCAAACACGTTTCATCCAAAACTATAAATCAGAATTAATTGTGCTTTAAGAGTCGCAAAAAAGTCACTCAAAGTGATAACAATGATCATTTAAAACACGCCGATTTATGGCGAATTTCAAATAAAAGTGTCTCCCATGTGACGTTTGTAATGACCATTTGCCTGATGCGAATTTACTTGCAAAAATTCAAAAAGAAATAACACTTGAGTGAGCCGACTTTAGAAGACTCTGTACTTCATGTAAATATTTCCAAATCTTTTATAGTGTCTAGTATACTCACAGAAAGTCTTAGCTAAATCGACTCCGATTTTGATGCTGATCAGGAATATATATGGATAATGAAATTCGCCACGTTTTCTTCTGGCTGTTTCCTTTTGACGCAACTAATAGACCCTTTTACTTTTTCTGGCATAGCCAACTATCAAATAAATTTTAATCGTTTTTAAAATTTAAGATTTTTTCTGTACAAATTTTAATCGGAATTTAATACTTTCAGCAAATGCGCTATACCCTTAACAGGGTAAATCACACAATGACAGGAAAGTCTCATATCTTTCATTTGTTGTGTATGTAAATCGGTGTCCGCTCTGTGGCTACAAATATTGTTTTTTTCTTTTTGCTGTAATACCCTGCAAATGCTGTTAAAGGCCATATACACTTTAAACACACTCAACAGTTAACTTGTTAATTAAAATTAATTAATTAATTTGATCATTTAAAAGAAATTAAAAAATAATTCTTTAAGCTTTCGGTTTACTTTATCTTATTTGTAGGGTATCGGCCAGTTGCCTACAGTGCCTATTTTGTTTTTGTGATATGATTTTGTTGAAAAACTTTTAATTGGATTGCAAACGTTTTAATACTTTCATAACGCCAAACACGCTTCCTTTTCAGCACACGGAAACTGAAACTGAAAATCAATTAAAATGCCGCTCAGCTAACGCGTTGATGGCTAAAATCAGTCAGTACCCTTCAGTGCGCTTGCCACACAAAAAACATGCACCACTGCCACACCCACTTGAAGCCAGCAAAGTGGCTGGCCAAATCGATTTGTAACCACACAAAGTATTGTCCCAACTGGACCAACTATCTGTCGACGCACAAATACCAAAAAAAAAAAAAATAATAAAATAAAATAAAACTTCCATTTGAATGAATAAACTTGAAATCCAAAAATCCCGACGTTGAATAAACGCCGTAAAATTCATTCAATTGTAATGAATTGTTAAAAGGTTTAAATATATATTTTTAAACTACAAAAAAAAGGGTAAAAAAATTATTATAAAGCGGAGGAATTCTTAAAATGTTTTTTTCGAAAATTTTAAAATATTTTAATATTAAAAAATTATAGAAAAAAAAATTACAAAGGAGCAAGACTTATTTACTCTATAAAAAGTTTGAATTTATTAACTATTCTTCAAAAATTTTAAGTTTTAAAATATATTTTTAAACTAGTAGGAAAATTTATAAAGGGGTTCGGCTAAAAAATTGCCTTTACAGAGTAGCTATTCTTAAAATAGACGGTTTTTAAAAAATTGTAAATTATCATAAAAATAAAATAAATAAAGTAATCAACCAAAATATTAGAAATGTATAACTCGCACTTTGATTGCGATTCCCCACATCAAATGAAACGAAAGTTTAGTTTTGGTTTTCATACTGGTATGGTGGTCTTTTTTTGTATTTATTTTATCAGACAATAAGTTTTTGTTTTAGCGGGAAGGCTTTTTGTATATGGAATCTATATTGATTTATCTTATTTTTTTTTTTATACATAGTTTTATTTTTTATATAAATTTCCATCTAAATACACATATCTGTATATATATATATATAGTTTTAGGGTTCTGTTTTTTGTTTTTTTGTTTTAGCCGTAGAACAATTATCACATCTTACATATATGTAGCTACACTTAAACGTATCCATTAAATGTTTGTGCATATGTATTTCTCTTGTTTTATTTTGTTTTTTTTTTCTGTTTTTTCGATTTTGTTGTTGTATATAAATCCATGTAAAACTATGTGCAAATCCTTAGTTTTCTTTTTTTTTTTGCATCTTCAAACTTTCGACGCTCTTAGCTGGTCATTTTGCAGCAACAATAAAAAATGTTCCAAACGATTAAAAGTAAATTTTTTAAATTAGAGATGGCAGCGTGTCACGAGCTACGTCGTGAAACCAAAAAAAAATAATCATATGTGTGAGCTTCAAGTGCCGATTATCCACCAAGAATAAAAGTGCTTAAAACAAAATAATTCCTACTCAATTGAAATACGTTTCTTTTCATGATCATGAGTTGCAAAGAGTATAAGCTTGAATGAAAGAATTTATTTAGAGCTCTCCAAATTAGCAGATATTAAATCGATATTTTTGCGAAAGTATTTTAGTTGTTATATGCATAAAACTTAAGCTCATTTGTAGGAAACTTTTCTACAAAAAAAAAGGGTAAAAATTCGAAAAATTACAAAATTTTATTTTACAACAAATCTTGATTGTTGTTTAGAGTGAATTTGATGGAATTGCGCCCTCTAAAATTCAGCTTAAGAAATTATGTACTCAATAATATTAACGCCAATTTAAAATAATTGATTAAAAAATTTAGTAGTCATATTTGCTAGAAAATAATGTTTGAATCAAGGTCATTCGAGTCTGCATTTCACTCTCAGTTCAATTTTTAGGCAATGCTTGAGAATGTGTGCAAAATGAATAAACATACACTACGAGTATATGTGAGTGTATTTGTGAATAAGTGCACTAAAGGTGTGAATATTGAAAACTAAGTGCAAACTTTGAAGCTCTGCTCGAGTGGTCGATTAGACTTGCGAATGACTGTGTGTGAATGCATTCAGCAAGCACTGTACTCATACTCATATATGCTGAATGTCGAATCGAATTTGAACTTTTGCCTGGCTGTTGGCATTGTCCGTAAAAAACTACATAGACATGAATGAACTTGCTGCTGTTGCTGCTTTACGGCATTTACAGTTTTAGTTTTTTTTTTCCATGCAACTTGGTAATTAGTGTTGGGCCAGCTCGTTGCAATTGCAAATGTCTGTCGCAACCTTTTATCCTGCCGACCGACGATGGACACACAAAAACAAAAAAAAAGCAGTAAGAAAGTAGAAATAACACAAAAGTTGGCTCATTTATATTGCATAAACAGTGCCGTTAGCTCATTGAAAACTGAAAACTGAACAGTTCCGCTGCTGTGCCTCAAGCGTCCTTCACTGCCACTCCCCGCTCGCCACATAACCCCACCCCCTTGTAACTGTCTTTGCGCTTTCTTTGCTTTCCCTTCTCCTTCTTTATTTTCTTGTAGTTAGTTTACTTTAAGCTGGCGCGCAAAAGTATGCTACAATTTTGCAGCGCAAACATTTCAAAGTCGGCTCTCCGCACAAACACAAACACAAAGACACACACACACACACACACAAACACAACAGAAAAATTCATTAGTTATTTAGAGAAAGTTTTCACATTCGGATGCTTTCTACTTTCTCCTTTCGCCTTTTGTCTTTTTCTTTGTCGATTTCATTTCACGATAATTCCGCTGCTGCTGATGACAATTTTCCCCCCCCCAAAAAAAAAAAAAAAAGATTATAAAAAATTTTTTTTTGTAAAGGGCAAAAGACGCAACCGTTCTGCATTTCATTATCGCAGCAGTTTCACCTCTTCAAACCAAGTTAATGGTTATCAGTGCCCCTACCACCCCCCTACCGAATCCCCAACCCCGGCCAAAAAGGCAATCGTATCCAACGCATTTATATGAAGAGCATTCTAGTAAATGCATTCACCAAGTAAATCGCATTCACCCTTTTCCAATGGCTTCAGCCACAATGGATTGTAGTTGGGGCACAATTTACGATGGATGGGAATTTTGATTTCAACTGGCGTCGGTGTAACCCCCTCCCAGTTGTGTCCCTCAAACCTTTGGCCATCGGATCTATTGCATTGCATGCTAAGCGGCTCCTGGATATACATCGTATATAGCTGGTCAACACGGGGCTGTGTCCATTCGATGCTGTGATAATTCATGGAACGTGCACCATTCAAATGGATGCGATGCTGATGCTCCTTTCTGTGCAAAACGAAACGAAATGAAACGAGACAAAAGACGATTAAAAACGAGATACCGAATTGAATGGGATAATGTAGCAGATAAAGTCATGCGATTGCCACGAAGGCGGCGAAATGCCGACACATTAGGTGGCATTTTCAATTAGAAATTACGCGCTTAACTCGCCAAACCGTCACTTAACTAGAATTCCCTTTAATCTCACTGACTTGTAATTTAAACACTTTAAAGTTAACTTTTAAATCATTTGCAGTTCATTACATTTACTTTAAATTTCATTTACATGTTGTATTAAGCTTTCTTAGTCTAAGCTTAGCTTAGACTAAATTGGCAAGTAACAAAACTTGCTTGGAAAATTATAAAAAAAATCCTAGGCTAAATTTCAAAAGTTTGGAAGGAAAAGAAAATAATTTAAAAGCAAGCAAAATAAATTAATAAAATATTAAAAGAATGTTAAATAAAAATTGGCTAATATTTACAATTTTTGATGTTGATGAAAGAAAACAAAACATTTTTTAAGAATTAAAATAAAAGTAAGAAATATAGATAAAAATGCAAACAATCTGTGATTTCAATAGTTGGAAAGAAATCAAGTCAAATTCAAAATAAGTTTAAACTAAGAATAAGTTAAATAAAATTTAAAAAAAATGTATATAAATTATGTCACCGGCTTTTTCCATTAAAACTTTCCAGCTTCGTTCTATACGTCTGTCTCTTTATTCATTTTATGCAGAACTGTCTTCTTCTTATTCTTTTTTCTATCGATCTCTCTTGTTTTACATTTCGATATTTTACTGTATCGATATCTCGTGTTTACATTTACATTAGGTTTCTGCTGTTAACACACTGTACACTTAACATTATGGGTATTCCTACAAAGTAGCCTACTACAATTAGTTTTAAATAAGTTTCTATTAATTTTTATGTTATTTCACTGGATTAAGTTTTAGGTAAAACTATCAAACTTATTTATGTTTTCCGAAAGTAGAGTTTAAATAATAAAAGAAAATATAATAAATGTAAAAGAAAAGTTCAAATTTAAAGTCAACTGCTTAAGTCGAATTTATTGCTAACCAATTTATAAATTTACTTTAAATTATATTAATAAATAATTTCACTACTGATTTTACATTATTCAACTGACATTAACAAATACATGATATTCCCAGTTGTATGATTTTTAAAAAGTCACAAACACTTTTAAAAAACTTGAAATTTATTCGGTTTATTTCAAAACTTGTGCTTGATTTTGAAACCAACCAAAAGCTGTAAATGTTTTCAAGTTATTCAAACATTTCCTCGCTAAACTTTCATGCGTTTAATGCGTTTTTTTCGCTCTAGTTTTAATGGCTTAAAAGTTGTGAAAACTTTTGTTTTCCTTCTCTGAAGATCTATGCAAGGTTGTCGCAAACTTATCTATCCATTGTAAACGACTTTAAAGTGTCCAATATTATGTTATATCGTATATATATAGAAATATATTTGTTTATAATTTAGAGTTTGGGTTTTTTGGGTCGAAGCATCTTTTGTTGCTACCTTTTGCTATGCTTAACACCTCGTAAATCTTCATAACTTGGTCGGCTGCTTATTGAATCAGCTGCCTTTTGTCTAGAAGCCTTTAAACCATTTTAGGCTTTTGTAAATTTACCACAATTCTCACCCAAAATTCTTGCCGCACAAAATTCAAAGCCAAAAACTCGTAAGTCTCTAATCTAATGTAAACTTTTCTGTTCTCTTATTTTCTCCTTTTCATTTTTTTCTTTTTTTTTGTTGTTTGTTGTTGTTCTTTTATTTTGGTAACATTGGCAGGCCAAACCCAGACAGGAATGACTTGAAGTTTTGGGAGTATTCTGGTGTCGTTCTGGTTCTGAATTTTTGGCCATGCCCATTAACGTTGGCAATTAGCGTGCACCTTGGCGTCTCTCGCTTCTGGGACAGGCAGGAAGTTGAAGACATTTCCGTTATGAACACTGCCAACTGTGCGGTGGTGGGGGGGGGTCTTAGGGAGAGGGTCTTGGCATTAAGGCAGAGAATGCCGGAATGGCAAAGTTTGGCTTTGATGGCGAAAAGCGTGGAGAACGCACAAGAAAAGGGACATAACGCCAACAGCGCACAGTGGGGCAAATTGCAATTTAAATGAAACTGTCACAAACAAACAAGAAATGTGTTCAATTTTCAAGTGAAAAACAATCAGGAAACCTTAATGCATGTGTGGCAAACAGAAGAGGAAAGCTTTTTATAAATATACTTTACAAAAACTAATAAAAAAAAACACTTTTTAACTAATTTAAGCACAAGATTTAGTGCACAACTCACATATTTGAAATTAATATTTAGTTGCAAATGGATTCATGAATTTATAATTACTCTTCTCACAGTCCAACTTCGTCCCACTGTGCACCGTGCCCCTAGGCAAACCCCTTTTAGCCCCAACACACACACAAACCAAAGGCAAAAGGATGCGCTTACCGCTTCATATAGATGAAGTAATTCTCCAGCGTCTCCTCCGAAACAGAACTCTTGCACACCTCCAGCTTGGTGGCCGGATAGTAATGAATATAGTTGACGCACATCTCATCGCTGATGGAGAATCCACCCAAGGTAGCATTTGTGTACTCAAGCGTATTATAGTAGCAGGTGGTGACCAATGCATCGCCCTGATGAAAACAACAAAAACAAAAAATATATGGATTAATTACGCCGCAGAAACGCAAAAGAAAATAAATTAACAAACAAAAAAAAAAGGGAACAGAAACGATACTTAAAAGAAGATGAAAGAAACCAAAAAGGTAAAAATATATTCAGTCGAAGGTTTGATGCACTGTAGATTTAACATTAAAGTAAGTTTAAGTTACTAAGAAACCTAGGGCTTAGTTCATAAAATTATAGAAAAAAGTTAACTGATTATGAAAACACAGCTGATCGTAGGTGAAAGTCTAACTAACAAGTAAGGCTGGCTACAGTCGAGCGAGCCGACTGTAAAAGACCCCGTACTCCTTCCAGTGCGAAAATTTCCATACATTTGAGCAATTTTCAACCAATTTGTCCTAAGAGAGCTATAGGCTATAGTCGTTCGATCCAAATCACACTTTGTGAGGATAGTTATAATGGTACAGTCGAGCGAGCCGACTGTTAAAGACCCCGTACTCCTTCCAGTGCGAAAATTTCCATACATTTGAGCAATTTTCAACCAATTTGTCCTATGAGAGCTATAGGCTATAGTCGTTCGATCCGAATCACACAATGTGAAGATAGTTATAATGGTACAGTCGAGCGAGCCGACTGTTAAAGACCCCGTACTCCTTCCAGTGCGAAAATTTCCATACATTTGAGCAATTTTCAACCAATTTGTCCTAAGAGAGCTATAGGCTATAGTCGTTCGATCCAAATCACACTTTGTGAGGATAGTTATACTGGTACCATACGCATAATGTATGAGTTTGGTTGCGCTAAGTCAAATAATACAACATGTCTTTATACAAATGCTCTATTTTTTTCCGATATGTCCTATGAGAGCTATAGCCTACAGTTGTCCGAACATACAGTGTGAATTTGGATTTGAATTTAGCTCTGATAGTTGTTGAAGTTGTGGAGTAATGTGGGGCGGTAGGAGGCGTGGCAAAAATTGAAATAAACTTGATCTGCGTGACATTTAGAACAACTTTTATACCAAATTTGGTGGCTCTAGCTCTTATAGTCTTCAAGATTCAGTTGTTCATGCGGACAAACATTGCAATATTGACTCGACTGTTGAAGCTGATCAAGAATATGTGTGCTTTATGGGGTCGGCCACGCCTCCTTCTGCCTGTACATAGACCGCTCTCTTTTAGAGTATGGGGTCTAAAAACATATGCTTACAAAACTGGAAAGCCAACGGATTTGAGTGGGAAGACAAAGACTTACTGGAAGTACGCGCGGCTTGTAGTGCAGCGTTCGCATCTCCTGGAAGTGATGGGAGTAGTAATCATCGCGGTTCACCTCCCTCAGCTCCTGTTCGCCGCGAAAATGTCGCGTCAAGATGCGCACACCGCGCAAATGTGTGTGCAGCTGTGATCCAAAGATGATGATGCCCGTTCGCGGCAAAGCGGAGCGTGTACAGTCCGCGACACAGTAGCCGCTTAATGGAAATGCCGTTTGTCCCGGTGGTATGGCCATTTTATCGGTATATTCGAGACCAAGTTCCATAACGGCGGCATCATATTGCCGTAGAGTCTTTGACAATTTGATGCGAAAACCGGAGTTATCTACAAGACCTGCGGGGCGTATGATTAATATTAATGCAATTGCTGGCAAATTGGGGTGTATAGTATACAGTAACAACGCCTTCCTCACACACACTCACACACACACACACACTCTGCTACATGTGCACAGTGTTGAGTGGTGCACTCAAGATTCTGTTTGCCAGACTCTTGTGGCCATGTAATACGCGACGACGTTGCCATTCACAAGGACACTTCAAGCAGCAATAATGACATTCTCACTGGCACTGGCACTGGCTCTTTCAATGGCAATGGCAATGGCAATGGCGTTGCCACTCTTCTGTCGTGTTGTTATTTATACAAAAGTTTTAATGAAATCTCCCCTATGCAGTCTTCCTCTCTTCACTCTCGGCACTTGAAACACATACGCATTCCAAGTGCTTGGAGAGTTAAGCAAATTCTCAACAATCAACCAAATCGAATTAATGTAAAAAAAAACATTGTCAGTGTGACCAAGATTTTGAGAAAGTTTGCTGTTATGTCGGCGCTTGGTTAATGAACAACAATTACAAATTGTTGGGATTTTACATGCGCTGTACAGTCGAGTAAAAAGAGCATGTGCCAGTGTTGGTAAATGAACCAAAGAACGACACTGGAATTTTTAAAGAGTACATAACCAACTAACAAAATTTATCTATCTGTACTATACTCACCTCAAACTTTAAGAAAATGTATAATAAACCAGTATTGGTTAACTATTAAAAATATGTAAAACTACGTAGACTTTGACCTAAAGATCGAAACGTCTGACTTGCCAGTGTGGGTAAATGAACTCAGAATACAGCTTTTTGGCCGATTTTCTACTATGATAGTGTTGGTAAATGTCAAAAATATGCCGATTATTGTGTATAAAACTGGAACGCTTACAGGGCAGCTACACAAGCAACACAAAGCACAATTTTTAAAACTACACAAAAGCAAACCGTTTATAAGTGTTGGTAAATGCTAAAAAAAGAAGCACACCCATAGGAAATTAAGTAAATGAAAAACAATTTAACAATTACGGCCCATACTTTTCTTGAGCAGTGTTGGTAAACAACACGAAATGCCTACCTGACAGTAGCTCGGGATTATGGAAATGAACCTCCAGCCGCACATAAGGATTATACTCGGCTCCACCAATAGGCAAACCAGCCTCCGGTGGATAGGTAAAGGTGCTCGCACCCATGGCCCACAAGGCCATAACCTTGGAGCAGACCTTGGCCTCAGCCGGCAGATGCTCACAATCGCCATGGTAAAGCGGTATCTCAACCTGCGGATCGGTCTCACAGTGAAAGACCTCCATGTGATGGATAACCTCTGGATTCTTAATGATCGGCTCAAATTGTACAATATGCAAACGCTGCTTGACAATGTCATTCAAACGCTGCACATGACAAAAATATGTTGTTTCCACATTCGGCACTGGCGCCTGCTTCAAGGTGATTTCAATATGATCTAAGTCGCTGGGGGGAAGAAAAGAAAATGTAGTTCCCAACTTTATTCCCAAATCTCCATCCCTCAAAATCCACTTACGTTTCGGGTATGAGAATCTTGTCCGCTCGCAGCAATTGCAGCATTTTCACACCTGCCTCGTGAGGTGCACTTACATTGGGCATAGCAAACTGATGATCCTCGAGCGCCAACTCTGATTCACCGCGTGCCCAAACCACATACATGGTGCCCTCCTAGAAACGTTAGAAAGCCATTCAAAAATAAAGCACTCAATAACAGTTAGGAACAGGCAACTAACATGAAGCCGCAAATCAAGTGGATCGCAAGTATCGAATTTGCGTTTGAATGCCAATGTAAATTCATCCATTTTGAAGACCTCACAGTCCTGCTGATAATCTTTGCGCACCCAATGGCCATCGGGACTGGTGTAAGTGTCGGTGACAACATTGAAGAATCCATTCTGATTCTCAAAGAAACAAATATCCGCATCGGCGAGTTCGCCGCGCTTCGAGAAGCCCAAGTAGAACCAACGATGCTGCTCATTGAAGGCATTCTGTAGATGGAAGAGCACCTCTTGCTTGTACCAATCAACCATCCAGCTCAGCTTGATCTCCTTGTCATCCAAATAGATCTCATGGAGTTTGGTATCGGAAAGACCTGCGGAATAAAATGAAAAATTAGGTAAATATTTGAAAAGTTTACAGCCAGGGGACATTGGAAAAGTACAACATAAAAATAAAAATATAATTAAATATTATTCACAACCTAAAGAAATGTCATACTCTTTAACAATGACCTACTTTTCACATCATAACTAAATGATTATTCCCAAAACCACATTTTTTTCTAAGGGTGTCTTCAAGAAGTATGCTCCATTACGCTTTTAACACTCTACAAATGGAACGCGATCATTTGATTGCATTCGCCTTACAACACCAAGACACAAAATGAGGTAAAATAACCGCTGCATGTTGTTCTGGTATTAAGTTAGGAATAGCTATTAAAATAGCATCTAAAGCTAATGTTTTTCTTTCATAATCCTATAAGTTGTAAAGCGCTCTAAGGAATTTTGAGTTGGTAAAGTTGTTAAAGTTAGTTTTAGAGACAGTAGAGAAGTTTCTAAAAAGATAAAATTGAATCAAACGAAATTCTCAGAAGTATAAAGAAAATAATGACAATAGTATACAATAATTGACAAATAAATCTATAAATTTGTTACTTTGTTAAATGTTTGACAGTCTAAATTTGAATTTTTTTACAAATTTAGTTGTATAAAAGTTAAGCAAAGAATCATTTTTCTACAATCTTGTATAACAAAGCTTAAAACATTTTGTTTCTTTTATAAAAGGATATATATGTATATCCTTTTAGTACTAAACATTCAAGAGTTAAATTGTTTCACGCAACTTTATTCGCTTTGGGCAATTTAATATTATTTTTTTCAGTCGTACAGTTGACTTCATCTGAGGGTTTCCTTTCCTTTCCTTTCTTTTCATTTCGTTTGCATTGCTCGCAGTTAAGTAACCTGTCAATGTCAAAATTGACAGCAAAAAAAAAAAAGAAGCTATTTTAGCTGAAATAATCCCAGAGTTTTTGTGACTACTGTAGCTTCGCATCACTATCAAACTGTTGGTTATCTCAGCTCACTGATTTTTGTCTGACCAAAATGAGTTTTCTTCCTTTTTTTTGTTTTTGTTGCGGTCAGTGCTGTTTTAGCTGTTATTTAAGTAGGTCTGTTTAGCTGGCATTTTATGACATGCTACGATTTAATGATTGCAATTAAAGCACGTCTACAGTTACGAGTTTACGAATTACGAGTTACCAGTTCCGAGAGTTACCAGAATGTTTTACCGAGTACATGATGCGATAATCAAGTTGCCCTTTTCCACTAATTACCAAAAAATACAAGCAAAATGAAACGAATTCAATCTTTCAGCTATATTATCATCCACTGCTTTCTCTCTCTCTCACTCTCATTCGGTTTTGCTTGCTCTTGCTCGCTTGCTCTGCTTGGCCTTGTTGTCCCCCAGAATTGTCCAAGTGTCCAGTGCAGCAGCATTCGTTTTACAAGGAGCAGGTCATTAGATTTATGTTACCAAAGGCTTTGGCCAGGCAGTAGAACATCAATTACAACTACAACAAGCGCTTGACTAGCCCAGAACGTGCTAAAGGAGTGAGAAGAATGAAATGAAGGAGGGTGAGAGAGAGAGGGGGGGAGTGCAAACTGAAAGGCGACGACCAAAAGAGTAGGAAGGTAACAGACAGTCAGTGGAGCGGCAGTAACGAGAAAGAAAACCCAATAAAATGTCAAATCCAATTGGCAAACATACACCAAGACAAACACACACACACACACACACGCACACACACACACACACGCACACACACACGCACACACACAAGAATCGTGTGAACGTACCAGAGTTTGCAAAAATATATCAAACTGTTTGACAGAGTAGAAGTGGCTACACTGTAAGAAATTGGTTAACAAAAATAATAATCAATTAATTATATGAATAAAAACATCAAAAGATTCGTTTGTTTGCTTAAAAGCTAAACATAACACTCAAAATATTCCGAAAAAAATCCAAAGAAAAACAGATTCAACTTGTCCGTGCTAAATAAATACCAGACGGCAGAATAATTCATTTTTAGATACAGTCTGGCTCATCCGACACTAAGATAACCCTGTGAGAAGTCCAGTCGTGACTTGAGATTATAGAAATCTTTACTTTGCGTGCCATCAATCAGAAATCCAATTGATTACAGTAAACGCAAATCGAACGATGCAGCTGAACAGCTGATCAATGTTACTAATCGATTGTTTAGTATCGTAGCTTGAGCTCATTATCGATAGTGAATCGATATATGAATCAAAACAAAACGCGACAAAGCAAACGAAACAAACCCAATGGTTATAAAAATAAACACTAATTTCTAATGCTAACAAAATCGAATTCCATATACAAAAACAAACACATCTAAATATATTTTATATACAAATTCCCAGTTATAGTTTTTTATCACATAACTTAAACTCTTTGAGGTTATGTCAATTTCAAATAATTCCACACTTAAGGTTAGCTCAATTCCATGCGTTCCGCGGTCACTGAATTTGTAGCAGTGCAACGATAGAAACTGAGTTAGATGTCGAACAAAAAGCAATGGCAGAAACACTCGATTACAATCAAAAGTGACAGCGATTCGTGGGTTTTTCATCGAGCATTGAATTTTTTTTCTTATAGACTGAAAGGGAGAGAGACAGAGCGTGAGAAAGAGAAACAGAGGTAGAGGCGTGAAGTAGTCTAGCGCTCTTGGCTATGTTGTCCATAGCGTTTTCTATTGCGTTGATCAATGCTTTTTTTTTTGGCTTTGGTGTGGCAAGTTGGTAGACTTGCCGCAGCGGAAGTAATATGCCCCAAAGAGTTGCCTCAACGGTTAAGGTAAACCAACTCCACGGAGAGTTTCACTTGTGTCGATACTAAAATTGATTTGTTATCCTACATATGTCTAACACCAAATACACTCTCTTACAGACACACACAAACAGTCTCACACACACACACACACACACACTCCATTCACAAGCGCTCACATATATCATTGCCAATCGTTGTCCGCGCCATCTCTTTTTTCTGTTTGCTCTGCAATCCACAAAAAACTAATAGGTACGGTCACATTAAGGTGAAATGACTGCTAAAGACCCTGTAGTAAACCTACGCAGTCATGTAAAAGAACAAACAATTGGGAATTCAGGATTTACTGAGATATAGTAGTGCCGAAAAAAATCTAAAAGTAATATAGACTCTTGGATTTAATTAGGAAGTGCAATACCCGCTTTTACTTACCTATGTACAGGGTCTAAAAATGAAAAAAAAAGGGATGGCAGAAAAATGTCTCATTTTTTCTACTTTTTGGCATTTCCATTGAACGACTGCGTTCTCGTTGTCGTCCTCTCAAGTGGAAACAGCAACGACAGCGGTAATAAACAACAAATTGCACTCATTGTTCAGTTGTTCAGTTTTTCCAGTTTACCATTTGTAAAATGGCAACAAAATTCGCTTAGCGTAACGTATGAATAAATGAATACAAGTATTCGACTGTGTATTCAAATTTCTGTGCATATTTCATATACCACGCTGTCAATCTAATTACAAATTAGCTGCAAAGACTAAACCATAAAACTCATGCACAATAACGAAATGTCAGAGGATTTTCAAATTGGAAAAAACTCAACAGCAAATCGGAGACTAAACTGCAAGTTTGTGGAGTTAAAAAGCTTTTTGATTGTGTTTGTTAACAATAGAAATTAGGGATATTAGGGCAATTTGATAGATCAAATTATGAATTTAATTATTTAAAGCTTGGAATATTAAAATTAAGTATTTATTAAACCTACTTACGTTGAGAAATTGCGAATAAAACTGTGTTTGATTTATAGTTAAAGGCTTTCCTTTCAGCTAACTACAAAAAGTGGTTTAAAACTCACTTTTCATTCAAATAAAAGTCAGAAATTGAGTTTAAATTTAATGTAGCCTACTTTTTAGCGGCAGTATGCATGTGTGTAAGTTTGTGCAGCCAAACTATCTTTGAAATGAAATCAAAGCTTTTGAGTTGCTTAATCTATGCTTGACATAGATATACAGATATACGATGTGCGATGAGAAAGGCACAGTAAGACGCCGGTATTGATCATTCAAGGCACATTGCAAAAGTTTTAATTTTGTTGAAATTCGATTTGTGTTGCCTACTTTTCAGCGCTGCTGCACAAAAAGCCTAACCCAAAAAACTATGCGCCCAGCAAATTGCCACAGACAGTGACAGCGACCATTTGAAACAGCAACAAAAGCAGTCGAAAAACCTCCAAGCCAACCCAATCAACTAGTCTTCTGGCGCTTTTCAATTGCTTCATTTCTCGACATTGCTTTGTCTCAACTTTTCAATTGCATTTTCATTCACACTTAACAGCCTTTATCCCGTCGGGCAATTTAAGACGCGTTCAGCAAAAGATAACAACAACAAGAGCAGGAGGAGGAGCAGCAGCTACAACTACAACAACAACAATACATTGCACACATAACTGTAAATTTAATAAACTTGTCCGGAGTTTATTGCATTTGCTTGACTGCGCCTCAATGTTGTGTGTTACCAATAAAAAAAAAAAAAAAAAAAATACGAAAAATGTTTGGTTCTTGTTCTCGTTTTTTTTTTTTTTGTTGAACTTGAAATGGCATTTTGACGGCACAGCTTTGCCCTTGTAAGTTGGCCAGCGAGCGTAAGGTATGTTAGAGCGTGGGCGTGGGCGTGGCAGTTGGGGCTGTGATACGTGCATAGCTTCACATAAGGAGCAGCGCATAGTTGAACGTTTTCCCTTTTTGTGAGACGACAATTTGCCTCAGTATTTTTTTCCCCTTTTTTTGGGTTGACGATGACGAGCATAATGTTGCTGCTGATGATGATGATGATGATGCTACTCCAGCTGCTGCTGATGATGAACAATAATAACGTTGATGATGAGCACTCGAGATGCCAAGGCGAATAGGAATTTTTCTTATTATTTTCAAGTTGCATGCGAGCTACAAGTTTGTCGTGCTCGTCTTAGACATTCTCCAAAAAAAAAAAAAAAAAAAATATTTGTAATATTGCTTAAAAAGCAGCTGACAATGCTGTTAGTCCAACTGATGTCATTATTCTAACCGCTCGCTGCACCAATCTACAATTCACTATTACGTCTCCCTATTTGTAAACTTATTGAATTCCATAGCTTTTATCTACGTACTTTTGGAGGGGTCTTAGGGATCAGCTTAAAAGAACCCTGCGAAGTAGGGCAGTTTGTGAAACAACTTGAAATGTCTTGAATAAACTAGTAAACAAATTTATTCCACTTTGGGCAACTATATCAAATAGCTCCCATAGGTCTAATCGGTTAAAAAGCAGTGTTTAGCCTAAAAAAATCTATTTTTTATTTAACGAAAATCACACTTTATGTGTATGTCATGATTCTAAATGTCCTTAACAAAATGTCCTTTCAAAGTAACAGACGTTTCTGTTTAATTAATTGGTTTAAACTTGACTTGACTTCTTTTCTACATACAGGGTCTTTTACTATCGACCCACTCACAATAGTTTTCTTAATTTTTTGGTCAAGTTACTTCAATAGAAATTGACTGCTCTCTTGTCACATTGAGTTATGAAAAGCAGGGCGTGTCCGCCAACTACAACAATTTTCCACACACACACAGTTTTTCACTCCTTTGATTGAGACAAATATTTGTACAAATTTCCACTGCTTGAGGTTTTCCTTAGTTCTATACAACATTTTTTTACGAATTTGCTTGGTGTGCAACGTGCAGATAAATCAAGCTCAATATGTAGTGTAGTCAATGTAGTTGATATATATTTTTTATTGGCACTTTGATAAACTGGCTAGAAATGAGCTCACGTTTTGCATTATGATGGCACTTATTGTTGACCCAGGTTAATGGCAAAGTGCTTTTCCAACCAACAAATTCGATGCTTCAAATTTTTCGCTCAAATCCACAACAAGCACTTTACGTTGACATTTCTGAATAATGGCACTCTCGGGTCAATAAATTGCGTATTGCAAAAATATATACATATATATATATATACGTCAGTTAATGTCAATCAATGCAGTTCGAATGCCTACACAAAGGCAGAGAGAAGCTGAACGATAAGTTATTGCATCTTATCTCAAGCAAATAGATTTGAGTTACAAGCTGTCAGAGCACGACAGTAATCACAAATAATAAATAAAATGAGATGGAGACAGGAATAAATGTAAGAAATAAAATATCAGTCGAGCATTTTAATGAGAATTGAATCCGGAAGAGAGTTGTAAAAAGCAAGTAGTTCAGCAGGTCTCAGTTTACCATAAATGTGAGATAAGAAATCGACTGACTGACAGAACAGGGGTTGAGATAAGGCAAGTAAAAGTAAGGCAGACAGAAAAGTGAATCGAGTGTTCAGTTGAGCTAAATATTCAGTAGCAACAAGTAGGAACTATCTGCAAGGGCTACAGTAAAGTGAAGTTAGAAGCAATCATACGCACAGTGTGTCGTAGTTATTCATTCGTTTAGGTCTAAAATATATGATAAGTCTGTCTAAAGCATAGATAAACTTTGAAACCAAATTTGGTAGCTCTAGGTCTTATAGTCCCGGAGATTGAGTCAGTCAAGTCTCAGCCCCCTTTAGTCTAATGTATCTTTGGTATGCATGAGGAAAGAAGCAAAATAAAAACTAAAGTTTGAGATGTATTACCATCCGATAAACATGAAGTAAAAGTTCGTGTAGAGCATAGCGTAATTATGATTAATAGTGAAATATGAGCTACAAGTTGTCCGAACTATTAGTTAAGATGTATTATCAGAGGCTAAGCGCAAACTACAAGTTATCAAAGTGTGTACAAAGTGTCAGACACGAGCAACCAGAAACGCATCGAAGCGAGAAGTTATTATAGCACACACACACAACCAACCCTCCCACCTTCACACACACACACACACACCACAAAGTTGCTGTAATTTGTCAAAGAGCAGCAAAGCAACAGTGTAAGCCAAAGGGCAGCAACAAGAAAATACCAAATGAAAGAAGCAAAAGCAGCACTAGCACTATATGCAAATTAAAAGAAAACTGTTAAATGAAATGACTATAAAAAGAAGAGCTACAAATTTAACTAAATTTAAGCAAAACGAAACAAGAAGTAAAGCGAAGAGAGCGAGTAGTGACTGAGAGCAATGGTAGCTAGTTTTTTATTTTTATACTCTCTGCAAGAGTATATTGGGTTTGTGCAAAAGTATGTAACAGGCAGAAGGAGGCGTGGCAGACCCCATAAAGTATATATATTCTTGATCAGCATCACAAGCCGAGTCGATATAGCCATGTCCGTCTGTCCGTCTGTCCGTCTGTCTGTCCGTCTGTCTGTCCGTATGAACAAACAGATTTCAGAGATGGTAAGAGCTACAAGTTCGAGCTTGGTGTCAAACGATCACATATTTAGTCAGTCAATACAAGAATCTTTTTTTTTTTCGATGCCACGCCCCATTCGCCCACAATAAGCAAAAAACTGGACACACCCCGGAAAAAATTGGTGTTTTCGGCAAATATCTCCGTAACTATGGCACCTAGGATCACCAATTCTGGTACCGGAGTTCCTAGCGACAGCATAGTTGCGTTGCCATTTAAAATTTTGGACTGCCACGCCCACTTTTTCCACATTTGATAAAAAAAAAGTCTGGAACCTTCAATGCCGGGTTTGGCGAACTTGTTCGTATCGTACAGTATTGTAATTATATAATTCGTGTGGAGACTAACTATATTAAACTATACTGAAAGGCGCATCAATCGGACTATAAACAAGAAAACTAGAAGCGTTACAATATTGATAATTGTATTCGAATACAAACAAACTGATGTGTGTTTGATTATGCTTAGATTGTTTTTGTTTCAACGTGCAGAGAGTATTATACGGTCGGGCGCGCTCGACTGTACTTTTCTTTCTTGTTTAAATTAAGCAACTAACAAACGCAACAATTTTTAGTCAAAGGAAAACATAAGTTAATACGGCAGCAAAGCGAGAAGCAAAAGGAGAAGCATTTTTACCAAGTTAAAACAAAGCGAAGCAAGTAAGAGACACAAAGTGCAGACAAACACAAAGGTAACTAAAATAAATTGGAAAGAAATATGAGAAGCAAAGCGAGAAGCGTTACATTTAAAAAAGAATTACACAAATTATAAATAAAATCATTTAAAACTGGACAACAAATGTTCAACTTTAGAAAACTTAAATAGCGTTATAAAATATTGAACAAGAAGCTTTTTTTAAGCTAATACTGCATTTAATGCACACTTTACATTTAATGTACACTTAGGCTTAAATTAAAATTAAACCCAGCAATAAGAAAAGTGTAGAGATAATGGTCGACTAAATTTGAACTGGATCAGAAAACTATTTAGCTAACATAGGACTAAGAGGTCGAAAATAAACTTAGAAAAGAAAATAATAAGTTTTATAATATCCATAAAAACGACACCGATCTCTGCTTTAAAACACCCCTAAACACCCCCCCTTGCAGACCTTCAACACAAACGAAGTGTGACCAGCTCAGTGAGCTAGGGACTACACGATTGTGTCATTATACCAATGAGCTGTCTAGAGCTTTTTGTAAAGCCAAATTACTTGGGTTGAAGTGGCGAGAAAGCCGTCAATCGATAGCCAAGCAGCCAGATTTACAGGGCTACAAAATGCGTTTTCGTTGCATTTAACAGGCCATCTGTGACTCTATGCAGACTACGGAATGAATGCCAAATAGGAAGATGTAGAAACACGAAATGACAAGGCATGGAGAGTGTACAGCTGGGAGCTGGTAGCTGGTAGGAAACTGTGAGCCATAAAAGTGAGCATTTGCATCCGATGCGAAACGCAGGTTAACGTGACTCCATGCCACTAAATGTCGCAGTGTCCTGCAAAAAACGAGAGCTACCCAAAACAAAAAAAGCAGAGCGGGTGATTTGGTGCAGAACTAGTAGCAGGACCACGTTCCACGCTCCACGTCCACGTCCAGGTCCAGGGCCACGGCCAAATGGTCTCTGGTTCCAATGATAAATAAATTAAAAGGCACACGCGAAACGGCAGGAAGCCCAAAAACTGCCCAGAGTTGCGACTCAACCTAATAAAGTTTGCCACGCAGCGTGAAGGGATGGCCTGTGGGCCTGTGGTGGCAGTGGGCAACCGAGCAACACATGTGTGTAGTGTTGGACAACAACGAAAAATACAAAAACAACAATGTGAGCACGTAAAAACGTTAGAGTTGTGCGCTCGACTATTAGATACTCGTACGTCAATTTAAATATTAAATAGGCAACTGTGTCAAAAATAACTGCATACTTTTAGGCATCATTTAAAATGTCTTCACTTTCGTTACATTTGCACTATTTGAGTGCAGTTTGGCTGAATTTTTGACAAAAACTAAAATTTAATCGGGTTTTAGAAAAATTAAATTTAAAAAAAATAATTTTTTAAAGAAGAGCTGTGGTTTAGTGTTGCCGTTTAAGCGTGTTTGTTAACTCTAATTTAAATTAAAATTTTTTAAGAAATATTTTGCAAAATCACGAATTAAGCTTAAGATTTTTCTGGAACTCAAATAGGTTTGTACAATGAACATTTTAAAACACTTTTTGACACGAGAAACACTTGAATTGTATTGGAAATTAGTTGCTTTAGCTTTTGTTATCAGAAAATTCAGCTCGATATTTAATCAGCTACAAATGACTCCCAAATGCATTCCTTTCCCAATTTTGCCACCAATACCGTATACCCTTTCTCTACAAACAATGGGTGTGTTTAAACCAGCGGCTTGTGGCCACGTTTTGGGGTCCGAAAATGTGGAAAGCAGGCGGAACGCAGGCTGGAAAAACCGCAGCCCCAAACAAAATTGATAAAAAAAAAAAAAAATGAAAGAAAAACCGTCTAACAGCGAGTGTTTTATTTTCACGGTTCGAAGCGGAGACGGTGCGGTGACTGTGGTGACTGCTGGGCGGTGGGACAGTGGAACCGTGGGGCGTGTAAAGAACTCGATGAAATGTGTGTGTCGTGTTTTTATTGTGAAATTTGATGCCGGCGCTAACAAGCATCATGAGCTCAAGAAGTCATATAAATCATAAAACTTTACAGCTTCAGGAAAAAAACTTGTTTTTATCGATAGAAAACAACAATGTTATCGATTGGTGAGCCGCGTAAAAACAATAATTATAGTTATTGCTTTCAAATTTGAAATAATTGGAATTATAATCGCCTTAAAATGGTTTCAATTTCGCTAACTATTTATAATTAATTATTTATAAACGTTTTAACATTCAAACTATCAACAAGATGGAAGCTAAACCATTTAAATCAGCATTAAATGCTTAAAGGAAAAGTTTACAGTATTCATAAACTCAGCTAAAGCAGGCGACAACAATGTCAAAAGCATTCAAATTCTAAAAAGTTTCTTTTAGCATAAAGTACAAATATTTAATATATATTTGTAATATTATTTAAGTCAGCAAAATTTACGTTGGAATCCACCAAAAAGTTTTATTTATACACATGTGCTAATAAAAGTTATCAATAAAACATTGTATTTCTGTTAATACAATGTTGTACGAAAATTATAACTACTTTCTAGGGTTTGAGCTTGGTTCACTCTCAAAAAGTTGTTTCCAACTAGTTGACAAAGTTGTCAACGCATTTAATTAAACACCTGGGAAATGGTTCGCTTAGGAAATCGAGGCAGTTCTTAACATTTTAGTTACAAAGCAGAAGAAAATTTAATTCTAAATATTTTCACTTCAATGCCACAGCTTCAGCTAGTAACTAAACTTTCTCTGAATTGTAACGCCAGTAAATCCACGAATCGATTCATATACGATAGAAACTAAAGTCACTCAAGGCTATTAAAAATATATTTTATAAATAAATAAGTAATACAACGAAATATAAGTTAAAACGTAACAAATAAAAAATTAAATATCTTAAAAAATTATAAACTTATAAATAAACTTCCAATTATATTTTATATTGCTATAAATTTCCATCTACACTTTACAAGACCCAAAACCTACTTTAAAGCCGCTTTAGACACTTTTGTCGCCTGCGTGTCGCGTGTGTTTGGGTGTCTGTGTGAGTGTCTGTGTGTGGTCTGAGCGGGGTGAACTTAAATTGTTTGCTGATGTTGATGCGGTTCGTTTGTTCAGATCTGTTGAGCGGTTCGTCGGTTGCTTTAGTTTCAGTTTGGTTACGTTTGGTTTTGTTTCAGTCTGTTGCCCACGCATACCCCTCCCTAACTACAAAGGCAGTAACAAACAAAACAAAAAATCAGTAGCACCCCCAAACACAGCAAGTTCTGCACCTTGTGTGGGAACCTTTTCCATATGCGTGTGAATATTTCGAGTGTGTGTGGGTGTGTGTGTGTGTGAGTGTGTGCGTGTGTCTCGTGGCCAAATTAGGTTTCATCTGCCAGTTGCCTTTTTCACTCTGTTTGCAAACTAATTTACCGTTAGTTATTGCCATGCTGTGCGTGTGTGTGTGTGTGTGTATCTCCATATCTAGCGTATGTCCAATATATATATATATATATATGTATATATATACATCTAACATGTGCTTCTCTCTCACACGCTTCCCATCGCCTACAAATTGTATCTACTTCTTGGAGCCCTGCATATGCTGGCCATTTGTCTGCCACGCCTTGGCCATAAATTATATGCTCTTGGCCAACACACTCAAAATGCGAATGAAAGAGATAGCTAGAGCGAGTGTGAGCGAGTGAGAGAGAGAGAGAGAGAGAACAAGAAAGTTGTCACTTATAAATGTGTAGTTATTTCCATTAAGTTGTTGTCATCACTCTGACATTCCTTTGAGTCCCATCTCGTCCTCGTGCCCATTCTTGGCCCAAACACTTGTCGAAATTCTGGCTGAGGTCACAGGACACAAGCCGCTAGGTAATCTACGGCTCAACGTTGCCCAGGATACAGTGGGCAGAGCACAGAGAGAAGGGAATTTTGTTGGCGTCCAGCATAGCTTTGCGGGCAACCAACTTAATCACAAGTAAACGACGCCTTCTTCAACCTATATCTACTACTGCTTCTTTTGCTAACCGCCCGGCATCGCCACGCCCCCTCCACTCCACACCTTTAGCCGCCCACTTACGTAGCAACCAAATCTGCAGTGTCAGCCATTCATTTGGTTAATGACATTGTGTGGTGGCTGCTGCGGCAAAACTAATACAAACACAGGAAGACACACCAACACACACACACACAGTTAAACTACGTAGTGTCTCTGCCGCTGTGTATGCGGCTAAAAGAGCTAAGCAGTGGCATAGGCTGAAAAGTAACTCAAAGATGCTTTTCAACCAACAAGGCCCATAAACTTGGCACTGGCTACAGGCTGACAAGTGACAGGGCGACAGCAGTAAGCTCTGCATACACTGAGCCAAAAACTACACCAACACACTTGATTAGGTTAAAGCGCAAACACGCAAAAAAATAGTTGAGCACTTGAGACGTTCTCAGAGAGAAAGAGGCAAGACACCCATTAAGTATATATATATTCTTGATCAGCATCAGCAGTTGAGTCGATTTAGTCTTTCTGTAAAAGCTAAAGCCAGCAAACTTTCAGTGAAAGTTCATTCCCTACACCTCCTAGAGGGTAGAGGGTCCTCCAACTCTGACTTCATAACTTTGAAATTAAAATTTATACAATTTAAATCAGACAAAATCCGATTAGGACCCTTCCACTACAGCATGTAACTCCCATAACCCAAATCGGTGCATAACTACCGATTAAAATTAATAACTTGTGTGCTTACAACCCTACCAACCAACTATATCCTATAGCTTGCATAGGCAAAATGCATTCAAAAACAAGTACAGGGTCTTCTAGCCTGTGTCTACTAGTTAAATAAACATAGAAACTCCATAAATTAGTTTTAATTAATATATTTATTACCCATTTCGTCACTAACATCTGCGCACGGTCTAAAATAAATTGGAAAACTTTCTCTGAGTGTAGCTGCAACCTATTCAACCCGCTGAATTGTTGTTGTTCTTTGTGCATACGAAAGTCAGCGACACTTAGCATTCAGCCGGGGCCAGCTACAGAGGCCGGTTTTCCCGCCATTTCCCGCTGTCCCGTCGCTCGTTTTGCTTGAATTATTTCAGGCAGCAGCAGCTTTTGTGCTAATGCAGCAAGCCCACCTCAATTTCCTCTGCCCAATCCTCACACACACACACAGACGGACACCTTACCACTTGGGAAAACTGCAGAGCGAAACGTGGCTAAAAATGAAAATGAAAATGGAATTTATATTTGTAAAATTAAAAAAAAAAAAAGAACAGAAAAAAAATGATAAAACAAAAATGTAAAAATGTAACTAAATTAAATGAAATAAAATGTAGTTACCCATCTGTAAGTGAGTGTTGTTGTGTGTGCGGTGTTGTGTCTGTCTGTGTGTGTGTGTGAGTGTGTATGTGTGTGTGTGTGAGTGTGTGTGTGTGTACTAAGTGTATTTGTGTGTTGTTTGCATTGTATCTGCGACACTTTTTTTTCCCTGTGCATATTTCCATACAGTCGCGACCGTAAAAAATGTCCCAACAAAATTTGCATGACAAATTGAAACAATTTGCAGCAACAATTTGATGACAACATATTTTTAGTTTTGCATATTTCCATTTTGTTTTTTTCCTTCCAATTTCTTTGCTTCTGCTGCTGCTTCTACTTCTACTTATTTTTGCATGATTTCTTCAAAATATTCGCATTTAGCTTTTAGTCGAGTTAAAGTGATTATTTGGAGCACAAGTATTCGAGGGATAAACTTTGTAGGCATTCGGTAGGAATTTTTTTAAAATAATTTATTAAATGCTACAAAAGCTTAACTTATTACTGATTTATTACTTTATGTCTTGTATTATATAGTTTATTTATTTGTTTCAATCCATTTAATTTTTTATTAACAACATATTTTATTTACTTGTTTCAGGCCACGAAAAAATTCCCAGAACACATATCTTCCCATCATTTAATTTAAGTTACTTCATTATAATAACTTTAAATAAAGTTTTAATTTATAAAATTACCTAAACATACATTAAATTCTGATCAGCTTATATAAATAAATTATTAGAGCAGAGCTTTCACTTTCCACTTAAAGCTGACAGCTTTAAAAAGCTTTTAATTTATATTAGTTTATTTAAATAATCAACAGAATAAGTTAAGCATAGCTTAAACCTAAGCTGCAAAGATTTTATGAAGCTTTAATGCGCTTTTTAAGTTATTTAATCAAGTAAATAAATAAATTTTAATTTTATACCTAAAACTTGTGCTCTTTAAAACATAAAGCTTTAAATGCCAGCTGAAATGAGCTCAGTAAATTGCTATACACTTTAGCAGTGAGCTAAAAGCTCATTAAAGCTTGCCTTCAGCGTCAATCAGCGCTTAAAACTTTCAGCAATTTTGTTTTGTTCGTAACTTTTTCAATTTTCTGATTAAATCTACGAAAATATTCGACAAATGTCATTATATATATATATATATATATATATATATAAGTGGGTATATATATAATAGAGCAGGACAACAGTGTTATTTCTTCTGTGCATTGTGCTGATCCAAGTGCGCTTTAGTGCCTTAATAATAGCTTAACATTTGCATAGATTATATCCGTTTCCCACACACACTCACATCCACACACACACACACACGCGGTGAATTGGTGCAGGTGTTGTATGCAAATAGGATTCGCATATGCAGCACTTTGATTCAATTTGGTTCAAGTTTTTATCGCACATAGAGCACCTGGGACCAAGATGACTCAAACACACACACGCACACACCTGTGCACCTATCTCCCACTATATATACTATATAGAAATATATATATATAGTAGTCAGTTTGTACTAATGAGTTTCAAATGCAAAAACCACTCGACGCTTTCGCCGCTCTCGAGGCTTTTCCACTTGGCACTTGATGCATTGCACTTCAGCGCTGCATTCGAAGGGTTTTCCCCACTTATTTTCATCACCTCTGCCCACTTTGACCTATCTAAATCAAAGTTAACACAGACACACATACACACATATATGTATATGTGATATATACATTTTTTAATGCTGCGCATCGTTGACCCAATTCGCTGCTTTTTTGGTCATAATCAAACTCCATCGACATTAACGTGGCGTATACGTAATGTGATTTTTTTTACCGATAAATGCAGCAAAATTACTGTTCTTCGTTAGTCCAAAGGCGGTTTTATATATAGCATTTTTAATACCCTTCAGTTAAATGTTATTTAACTTTAGTTTAAATCCTTAAAAACGTTAATAAACAACTGTAAATTTAGTTCAAACATTTTTACTGGGTATGACAAGTTCTGTATACTGTAGTTGCAGTGCCAGTTTAATTATAGCTAATTTGATAGCTTTTAATTAGCTTTCAGATAAGTGAATTATGTGTTACCAATCGATATCAGTTGATATTTTTGAATCTACTGCGTTTTCATTTAGTAATTATCCACTATAAGTTAAGTTATAATAAATAACAATTACTAATTAACACAATTTTTTATCAGTTTATGCAAATTGTTAGACTGATAATTACACAAGTTGATAGATAACTCATTTAATGCATTTAAAATACATTTTAAAAGCATTTTGTTAAGGTATTAAATAGAAATAAATATATGCCTGTCTGGCTTCAATTGTTAAATATTACATTAATAACTAAACGGTAGATAAAATAATTTTTAAAGTCTCATACTAGACTCTTGACTCAAGTTGAAGTGCCATCAACAAATGCGTAATGATTAAATGATTTTAAAGTGTTTTAAGCACACACTAATGTCTGCTAAAAAACACAATTATAATTTTATTAAAAAGTTCAAGTGCTCTCTGTCTGTGAACTAGAAAATACGCGCTGACAACTGCTTTTTAATCAATTCAATCCCAAAAAATGAAACCTAAAAAAGGCTAAACTTCAAAGCTGAAAACAATAGAGGGAAAGGAAGCAACATGTAAAGCTGAGAAAGCCTAGCAACTGTATAATTCGAAAGCCTTGGCTAATGAGTTGAGAATGTTGGACATTGTCATATTAAGAAAATTCATAGGAAAAGCCCCACAGCGTGCTTTTCTAATTGGTTACATGATAAAATGAAAATGAAAGTGAAAGCGGAGCACAAATTAAATTATGCCACAAAATGTGGCAACCAGATAAGTGTATGTGTGTGTGTGTGTGTGTGTGTGTGTGTGTGAGGGATGGTGTCTCGTTTGGTGAAGGCGCCGCAAATTTAATCAAGCAAAAATCAATTTAAAATAGATTCACTCAGCTCGCTAATTGATGTGCCGCCAGCAAATTAACAAATATTTGCCAACAGCCAACAGCTAGAGAGCCAAGGCAAGCCAAGCCAGCCAGCTAATTAAACACTTTTCGCATCATAAGAACCGGGCTAAAACTGTAAACTGAGGCTTAAACGCCTGGCAACTGTTAGACGCAAGTGTTGCGGCATTTTCGACATGAGCAAATTACTTCAAAATGGCATTTTGACACTTTGCCTCCTGGCTTCTATGTTGCTTCAGCACAGTCTCCTTCTCTCTATCCCTCTCCCTCTCTCTCTCTGTCTCTCTCTAGCTGTGGGCGTATCTCTAACGAGCTTACAACAACAACTACTTAAAGACGCTACAAATACAGCAATAATAAATTCAATTTTAATTTCAAATACAAATTGACAGCTTTTGTGTTCTGAAGATATATACAAATATTTATAATAAGCGTTAGCAATTTGTATACAAATATTTTGCCAATTTTTTTGCCGCATACCCTGTAGGCGAACAGCTTAGCAAGGGTAAGCTCAGTGTGTAGGGGACTATAAATACTAAAACTTAAATTCATATGCAAAAATTTAATTTATTTAGACAGTAAAGAAAGATAAAAGAGTTTCTAGGCAGACCTTAGTTAAAAGAAGTCACTCTACGGAGTGTCTTTAGTTTAAAAATCATTAAAATAGTACAAATATATGCCTCAAAGCTGTGTACAGGGTATTTAAGCTCCTAGACAGACTGCTTGTAGGTTGTCTCTAGAAAAATTTCAAAAGAAACTATGGAATATTTATAAGATTATCAGTTAAAAACGCACAACTAGCTAAAAAGTACACTTAATTAATATATACAGGGTAGTTTGAAGTACTATAAACTGCTTATAATGTAGCTCTAGCTAAAAGTTCTACTTTAAAAGGGTCTACAGGGTATAAGCAAGTGAACACTTAAAACAGAAATGTCCATGAAAAACATACAAAATACAGAGCATGCTGTAGTCCATCATAGCCAGTTCAAAATGATTCAACTTGTTTACTTCAACACTTTGGGCAAACTTGAATGCCAGCAAAAGATAGACGGCGATAAAGGCCAAATAAAAGCGAAAGACAAATGAACATAAAAAGGTTGAATGCATAAAGGGTTTTCAAAAATTCTAAGCACTTTCGAGTGGCAGTAAGACAAGGGAATGAGCGCAAAAACAATTTATCGAATGAGATTTGAATAATCAAATGACGTTGCCAAATAGTTAAAACATTCATTCTTGTCAGCAAACAATGAAAGGAAAGGAAAGGAAAGGGAAGGGAAGGGAAGGAAAGGAGGAAAGGAAAGGAGTTAAGGAAAGAGATTTACATCTCAAGAAATGCAATTTGCAGTCTGACATTCACTTGACAAGTAATTTAACAATTGTTTACTGTTGGACAGTTTAACTAAATGATAACTACAACTTATAAGCTTAGTTCGTTTTTTAAATGAACTGAATCAAACTAAATTCATTTAAAACAAGTTTTTGTTAGCTGTGTTTTCAAAAGCCGAACATGTGCTAAACAAACTTTAGCTATTTTAAGCCAGAATTGGTTAACAAATTGGTATGAAAAAGGAATCAAAGTGAAGCTCACACAGGATACATTTGGCATTATTGTAAACAATCTGTCTTAGTATGAATCAGTCTGAAATATTATAAATTATACAATTATAAATTAGTTTGAAAAAATGTTCAAAACAACAGCAGCTACATCAGCTAAACGATTAAACTAATAACAACCGATTGTTCCTATGGCAGCTATATGATATAGTAGTTCGATTTGGATGAAATTTGATCAACAAATGGGAGACAAAGAGAATTCTGCGTGAATTTTGTTGAAATTGGTCAATAGACACTGAAAGTGTTTATACTAAGCATTTTCAACCGATGGTTCCTATGGGAGCTATAAGATATAGTGGTCCGATCTGGCCGATTTTAATATATGAACTGCGTGCAGAGAGAATAGGGTTCTGTACTAAATTTCATCAAGATTGCTTTAAAACTAAGAGACTAGTTCGCATAGAAACAGAGGGACAGACGGACAGATAGACGGGCATGGCTATATCGACTCGGCTGTTGATGCTGATCAAGAATATATATACTTTATGTGGTTGGAAACGCCTGCTTCAATGCGTTACAAACTTCGTAAGGGTATAAAAATTATATAGTACTACTTAATATAACGTATTGACAAACACCTCTGTTAAAGGGGTTTACTAACTATAGTAGACTAATAACTTTATATGTTCCCCTTTAAATAACTATTTATGAGTATGTCTAAATAACACATACAGTCATATGTATTTTAAATTTATGCTTAGCTAACCTTGTTCTATGTTTAGTAAAACATATTTAAAGCATTCTGTAATTAATGTTGTCGCTGCTTCATGCGCAACCTTTAGAAAAGTTCTTATGACCTTTGAGCTGTGTTCAGTGTTGAGTAGCGCACAATAAGCTGCCTAACACACACTCACACACACACACACACACAGTGGAACTAACACACAAGCAGCTTGCTGCATACGCTACATTAAACAAAATGTGAAAACTCATAAAGCAGCTTTGTAGGAAAAGTGGAAAAAGATTTGATGATAAGTAAAACTTAAGCTACGCAGCTAGCAAAAGTGTCACCTGTTTGCTGTTTGCTGTGTGTCAGTAGCTAAGTGTGCACGGTGTCCAAAGTTGGCAATAAGCCTCAAAAAAAACTGATAACTGATAAAACTGAGCAAGGATTTTGCATCGATTTCCAACATCCAAATCTAAGCGAACAACATTTTGCTTGAGGGCAGGCGAGTGGATGTGCGGGTGGAGCTCATGTTTCATGTCGCCTAATAAAGCCACATGAAGCGGAAATGAGCATGTAATTTTAACGGAAATGCGTCGAATGTCGCCATCTTGCCAAAAACTAACAAAAATGGTGGCACATTTAACATGTTGCAACGCGTTGCAGTTTCCAATATATCTGGCAAAACTATGCTCGAGGGGAGACACACATGTGTGTGACAGTGTGTGTGTGTGTGTGTGTGCGAGTGTGTGTGCTGGAATTGGCTTGGCTTATTTCAGGATCCCCCAGAGCAACAGCAAAGTGTTAAATTGTGTTGCCTGCTTTTGCGCGCTCTTGTCTCGTTACCCAAAAACAAAAAACCAAAATGGAGATGAAAAAAAAATGACAACACGTAGAAAGTGTCAAAGTCGCGTGAGTGCGTGACATGCCAGATACCCTGTTATCTTAGCACTGCTCTTCATACAACTATCAAAGCTTTCAAGTTTTACATCATTTTGTTAATGGTTTCATAAGCAAAAGATAAGTGATCGACTTGCTGTATACCCTGTAATAAAATCTTTAACTTTATTCCACTTTTACTTTTTACTTGCTGTTTTACCCATTAAAGCACAAAGTTAAGGTAATTGTAGAGAGTTATTGTTAAGCTGATACCCTGTAATTTATGCAACAGCCTTTATCTCCCAAACAGAAGCTATAAGTAGATTATAAGCGGTTTGTTTACTGTCAGATACCCTATAATTTATAAAAAAAACCACTCTTCTGATATGCAAACAACACAAGCAACATTTGGCCGCTTTACAGGGTATAAAACTGCGCAAAAGCAAACATAACGGAATAATATGAAGTGAAATGAATTGGAATGGTATTGGAACGGTATGGGAATGGTATGGGCATGGGAATGGGAATGGGAATGAAATGGGAATGGGAGTGGTTGAAAGAATGTGGTTAGCCTGCAAGGCAACGTTGCACTCTGGGGAATCCCCGAGTGAACGTGAAACCCACAGTTGAAAAGTGTGAGTATATAAAGCACGATAGATAGATGGACAGATAGACAAATATGTATATATATATATACTATATCCAAGCTGGCAAAGCAGAGACGATTACGTACATACCTCGTACATAGTACTACGTACTGCACATAACACACTGGGTACATCATTGGTTATTTATTGCCTTCCACTAAATAAATCGACTCGAAATTGGCAAACGTCGCAAAATGGACATTATTGGCCCCTTATTTTATTTTACTTTATTTTTCTTAATTTTTTTTTTTTTACTTTTGTTTCTTTATTTTCTTCTTACATTTTATTTATTTATTTTATTTTTTTGGTGTGCCACGTTCGACATTCGTTGATGCATCACACACGTATCAGGCTACAACTGGAACACGAAATACGCTTGGAAGTCGGTGTTATGTAGAACGAGGGTTGTTCGAACACTGGCAAATTCGAGAGTTATTCAAAGAGTTTGAATAGAGTAAATTATACTGCCGCTCTTATACCAGTAAATATGTTAAGTACAAAGCATATGCTCTAAGGCACCAACAAGTGTATTTTCTACGCTTTTTTCTCTGACTAACTACAAAAATAATCAAAGTGCTTTGAAAACAGCTAAGCACACATTTGAGCTGGATATTTAAGCATAAGCTAATCGAAGCATAAGTTTTCATGTTTAGGGAGCTAAGCTGATTAGAAAGCGCTTAAGCTACTCTCGCAAATCAAAATGCTGCTTGTCAACACGACTTTTGTGCCAAATAAAAAGGAAAATGTTGTCAAGTTTTGTTGCTTTTGCGCTCAGTAAGCGGACACATGTTTAAGTTTATTATTTATTCAGTCAAGTTTTCACTTTGGTGCCACAACACACACACAAGCACACGCACACACCGACACACAGAGCTAACTGTATTATTGGGCATGTGGGTGGTCCATTTGCTGGCCTATTGATTGTTGGCATCTTTTGACATGGTCTGGATGCCTCATTAGCCAAAAATGCTGGGGCTCATTTTGCGTGTAATTCGCTTGATTGTCGGCTGATTGCAACCACAAAATACTTTTGCATACTTTTTGGGGCGACTGTAGGAAAAAGCCTCCACAGTTCCCCAAAGATTATGGGCCACGATTATTAGACAGCATTTACCGATGTCACGTGAAGTTGACTTTTACCGCCAACCGCCCACCGCCTCCCTCCGCTCCGCTCCTTAGTGTTCTACTTCAGTTTGCCTTGCCATGAGCAGGCAAAAATTTGTTTTTTTTTGGGCTTCTGTCGAGGGATTTGGCTTTGACAAGCCAACAGGCGATACGAACGATAAGAACGGCAATAACTTTAAAAGTCGCTGCGGGCAGCCCCTACCACAAACAACAACAACAACACCAACAAGTTGTCCACATGCGGGCAAGCTTTAGGTGTCTGTCCCAGTGTTAGATTTATTTTTTTATTCTATTCTATTTTTTTTTTGTTTTTTGGAAAATCATTTGCCATTATGCTTGTCTTACATTAGTCACTGCCTTCACATGCACCCATTCACCTCGATGCCTTTATTTACAGAGTGCAAAGAATAAAAAAGTAGAAGGTCATGCTTTGATAAGCCTTGTCACACGAATACCAAAATTCATGGCTCATGTTGTTTATAGCTGATTAACGATAGTGCCATGATTTGCCTGCCTGCCTGCCTGCTTAATTTGTGTTTAGCCGCGTGGAACAATGGCAATGAAACACTCTTTTGGCACAACACAAAATCAAAACAATTACACTTTACAGCTGAAAACAATGGAATTGAGGCAGTACGAAAACAATGACAACTTTTGTGCTTAGCAATCGGAAACAATGGAATTGAAACGTTCGGCTTAACAATTTGTTTTGCATAGAATTGGAAACAATTGGTATCGAAACACTGATTTCAAAGTTTTCTAAAGACACGTGGAAATAAGTTTTTATTTTTAAGAAGATTTTATAAGATTTAAGGCAAGTAACAATGGAATTTAAACTGTTCAGCAATTAATGTTTTTTTTTTTTTTTTTTTTTTTTTTTTAGACTGTTATTTTATATAATTTTACTGTTGTTCATTTTTACAACTTGAAGTATAACTTATGTTATAAGTGATACGGGAGGCAATAGGGATGAGGTCCACATCTGAATTCAAACTTCTTACAGCATCTAAAGTTATATATAGATATCTGAGCTACTGTTGTTGTCAACTTAATATGAAACACTTTTTTAAAGCAAAATGGAATCAGTGGATATATATGCAGCAGCTGCTGTCGCTTATCAACACTGAACAATTTATTTTTCTAACCCAAAACTATTCTACTTGTAAGTCATAAAGTAAATTACATCAATATATTTTTTATAAGTATGTTATTTTCTGTATTTCATTTTATTTTATGAGCCGGAATCTAAACTCGACTACACCACGAACTTATCAAGTTTCTGGTAAAACTCTGTGGAATTTGAAGCACCAATATTCGAGTTCCAAGAAGATAATTTGTACAGCGATGCGCATTTATTTGAAAGGACAACCGTCCAAACAAAATTCACTAGAAATCGAAAGTTTAAAACAAACAAATTTCTCATACTTTTTTCACATTCAAAAATAACTCTTTTTAAAGTTTATTTTTGGGTTTATTATGCTAAAAACTCAATTAAAACACATTTATGCTCACTGCGGCAGTTTAATCCGTTTAGTAGTATAAAATTTGCCTTTTTGACATTTGAATGGGTTTCAATAAGGTTGAAAAATTCATAGGACCGTCGACCCATGCAAATTTGAGTGTAGCCTCTTAACGTTGGCCATTGAATGCTTTAATAGAGTTAGTGGCCAGAACAAATACTTTGATATATGCGTGCGTTAGGTAGGGACAGTTCAATCAACTGTAAATCTTGCCAGCAAGTTGAGCAGTCTCAGCTGTCATTTGGGGCAAAGAGGGGGGGAGGGGGGTAGGTGGGGAGACGGGATAAAGAAAAGCTATAGTCCGTACCCCTGAGGTCGGTAGCAACGAACTTTAACGGGGATTTGCGACAAGCCAGCTTAACGTCAGTCCAAACAAAAACACTTTCCAAACAACAACAGCCACTGAGAGCACAACTTCAAGAAGATGAAGAAAAGAGAACAGAAGTGGAGGAAGAAGTGGAAAAAGAAGAAGACGAAGAACACTAAAAGCAAGCGCCATGCACACAACAACAATAACAAGAAAACAAACTGCAGCTGGGCACACTACACGAAACGAAAACTAGTAGAAAAGACAGTCGAGGTAAACACAACTGTAAAACACCCTGTACTTGTGCTAAAGAAACAGACTAAATAACCTAACCTAATCATTTCCATATAGGCTATATATGATCAAGTCAATTTCCACCAAATTTGTTATAGAAATAGAAAAGAATATTACAAGTTAAATGTCTACATTTGGTGGAAATAGTTCGAAAGCTTCTCAAGTTATGCAGTTTTCAAAAATGAGTTAAGCTTTACTTCTTTCTTGCATAACTTTCTTGCTTCTTATGCGTTTAGGATGAAATTAACTACACAGATTTATGGTGTAATGTGTGCTAAAACTCAGTCAGCCAGCTAACATATTGATCAGTTTAAGAACCAAAAGAAAGTTAACAAAAGACATTTACCAAGCAAATCCACACAAATCTAACTAACTCATAGCGTAACTTGCCTCTTTGACTTTTTCAGTACAGGGTCAACAAAACGAAAAGAGTAGGAGAAAAACAAAAGCATAAACAAAGGCGCAGCAAACGCTTTGGGGGGCTAAACGTGCGCTCGTAAAGCTTTCAATTAAAATTAATAAAAATTTACGTGAATTAAATAAACACAGCAAACAAAACAAAAACACGAAAATAAAAAAAAAAAAAATAAAAAAAAAAAATTATAATAGAAGGAAACTGGCACAGGTGTGCGTGAAAAATGCGGTAGAGCATGGGTAGCAAAAGCATTTGTCGAGCAAATGAAAATATGTGTAATACGCGTCCGTTTTCCGGTTGCGGAAATCGACTGAATGGCAATGAGGTTATGGCAATGGGTTAGCTTATCGCTTATAACAAGCCAATGTCAGGACATAATATATAGGCAAACATACACTACACACACCCAAACACACATACACACATACTCTATGTGTACTGTTTGTTGTTGTCGGGTATATTAACATGCCCAGCGACTGGATTAAACAAATTGAATTGTTCGGCACAATATGAACCCAACCATTAAAATGGCAAACCCCACAGCGAGACAGCTGAAGTAGATGGAGTGGGAATGGGACAAGGGGGAGTTGGAGATGGGTCTGGAAATGGATGTGGGTGTGTGTGTGCGACTACACAGCACTACATGGCCTGGACTGTGAGGCAGAACAAAGCCGAAGCCAAGTTAAGACGGAGCAATCGACGTGGCTGCCTTCTTAGTAGATGCACGCAGCGCGAAATCGCAGACAACAAGAAACAACTCAATAAACCAAAAAAAAGAAAAGAAAAAAAAAAAACAAAAAAAAAAAAGACAGAAAAACAAGCAATGTTTGGTCGTGTATGGTCGACTCAGAGACACGCTATAAAGTCGGAAAATTTATATCTATGAACAACAATATTTTGTGCTAATTAGCATAAATTTAGTATTTTATAAATAAATATTTTTTTTATAAAATTCAAGTTAAAACTAAATAATTAAATGAAATTCAAAAAAATATATGTAAATTATTTTTAAATAAATATTTAGTATTTTTTTAAACTTTATTTTGCAATTAAAAGAAAATAAAAAATATAATACTCAAAATAAAAATTATAATGACAAAAAAATATTTAATATACACATACAAAAAACTGTACAGAAATTGTGTTTATTGGAAACTATTTTCATAAAATATATTTACACTTGAAAAACAAAAGAAAGATACTTTTTTAGCTATCTATATTTCAAAATCTTTATATATAGTCCCACCAGATTTTAATGTTGTACATTGTTGTGCAGCAAAAAAATTTAATCGCAATCAAGCCAGCATAAACTAAAAGTCTTTCCAGACAGTCAGAAGCTTTATTACAGGTTATAACAAAATACTTGTTTTATTATAAACTAAACATAAACTAGCAAATTTACTCCGAAAAACACTCCCCTAGGAAAAGCTTACTCACAACTAATTGCTACAAGCTATAACTACTCCCTTTGTGCATAACATACAGGGTATAACAAGCGAATAAAATGGATATGAAACTTGAAAAAAAAAAAAAACATGGTAGCAGGGATATAGGACCAAGGCACGCCACACACAGAAGGGAATCCAGTGATTTTGTTTTAGTTTTGGCTAAAAGAGACTCGAGTGTGAGAGTGGGAAAGTGGAACAATGGGCAAGTTGGGTATAGTTGGGGGATAGAGGGTATTATTGAGTTTATGGAGCACTTTGGCTGTGGAAATATAAACACTCGCGTGTTGCCCTTTAGTCGACACTAATCAGACGCTCTCAACTAACTTATAAATAATTGTATACATTTTTTTTCGTTATTCTTTATTTATCCATTTTCATTTAATTTGCATTTAGATGCAAGAATTCATGAGAATCGCTGGAGATGAATATACAACGACATGACACATAATCAGGGGCAATCCCAACAATCAAACAATCCATCAATCCGTCAATCGGTCAACGACACATGCACACAATGTAGGGCTTCCATTCGGTATTTATGGGTTATTAAACAGCTTGTGAATTAAGAGAGCATTCGCACTTGTTGCACCCATTTTTATGGGGCCATCAAAAAAGTGCCTTAAATGTAGCCCTAAAAATGTTATCGATAAATATAAAAGTAGTGGCACTTGGTTAACCCGCAGTAAAGAATTTATTGACAGTCAATGTTCGCACTTGTCCCCTATTATAAAATAAAGTAAAAACTTTATTAGACTACAATGTTTTTTAATGCTGCCAAAATAATCGATTATACTTATCGATAAGCTACAAATGAATTAATCAGCCAAATAATTAAGCTGGCAGTACTTTTTTAAAGTGAAAACTTTATTAGAGTACAATGTTTTAGGGCTGCCAAAATAATCGATTGTATTTATCGATAACCAAAAAATAAATTAATCAGCCAAATACATAAGCTGATAGCACTTTTATAGAGTAAACAATTATTCGAGTACAATGTTTTTAAGGCTGACAAAATAATCGATTGTTTTAATCGATAACCAAAAAATAAATTAATCAGCCAAATAATTAAGCTGACAGCACTTTTATAAACTTAAGTTCAAGAACGCCGACTACTTCGAGGCAACACATCAATATATAGTTTTTAGTTGTCGATAACTTCAGTTATAAATTGTTATCGAAATCTTTGAAAAGTGATAATGAGAGTAAACTTATCAACTGCAAGTTTACAAACATTTTCTCTAATTAAAGCTCTACATGAATTGAATCGTTATCGATTTGCTACGTTGTTATCGGTTTCTTGTTGTTATCGATAAGTTTTACTGTTGCTTTTTTGTACTTGGAATTCATGAAACTATCACTTAAGCATATTAAGCACATTGAGAGCAAAGAAACTTTTTTAACGATAACTTTGATATATAAAAGCTAGACACGTTATCGATTACAGTTTGCTGTGATCGACAGCACCGCTCGACTTTGGGCAATAAATAATTTTTTGAAAGAAAAAACACACTTTGATAAGCAAATGTTATTCTGCACTCAGCTATGCAAAATCTATTGCCATTTAATTGTTATCGATCAATTTCAGACGACAACAGACACACATACATATATGTAAAGACGCACACACAGAGTGGGGCACCTGGCACAGCATTCGTTTTGTGGCAAACGACGGCGCCACAAATGTTTTGTACATTTTGTTGTCCCTGTCCCAAATGAAGGATACATTTGTAGGTTCTATTGATTTTTAATGCGCGTCTTGTTGGCAGACGTCGCGATGTCGGGCCATTGGGCAACCCGGAGCCAACTACTTTGAACTTTCAGCAACCAGAAGGAGGAAGCTATCGCTATCTCATTTTGCACTCACCTCAACTCACTCCCTCTCTGGGTCTCTCTTTCACTCTTTCACTCTTTGCTTCCCTCTCTGTGGTAGTCGGGGTGCATTTTAATGCTTGTCGCAAGAAAAAAATGAAGATGCAAACAAACAAACGTGTCAGAAACACATGCCCAGGTTCCTACGCATACCCGCACACACATGGACACACGCACACACACACGCGCGTAAGGCAATGAAAACCGTGCTCATGCGGCTCGACATCCTTGTGATAACTTAATGCCATACGCATGCTTTTGCATACAAGATTGTACAACACGGCGTATGCGTTACGTTTGCAGCTGCCATAAAGCAGCAACTGCTATAAACATGATAAGGCCATAGATAACTGACAGACAGACAACGAAACGCCTGCTAGCAAAGAAGACAGTCAATATTGGTAGAAAGAAAGGAAGGAGAGGAGAGAGTGGGAAATTTACTTGCTTGTAGAGCAGAGTTCTTAAAGACTGACTTAAGTGATCAGCAGCAAACAAGACACAGACTGATCGGCACTTGTATACACCTCGCCAAACAAATCGAAGGTTAACTAAGTTTAACTTATGACAAATCAATCAATATGATGCTCACCCGCCTTACTTACGGTTTTTTTAAGGGGCTGAGTGGGTTTCGAAATAAAATTAATTTAAGTAAAATTGAGAAAGATTTTTTGGAAGTTCCGACCATCAGACCATTTCAGCCTGAAGCATCTGATGTTTTCACGTAATTCCCAAAAATCTAGACTTGAAATGGGTAGTCAGGATTTCTTGGTAAAAAATCTTGTACTTGAAGGATTTCCTTTTTTCTCAAATTTAAATAGTTACGTGAGAGATTTGTGCATCTACTAACAGAAATTGTTGGATTAATTTAAATATGAATTTATGATAAATTATCATGAGTACGTTAAACTTCACAAACGTACTTATGAAATGTTTATCTTTCATTCATATTTCATCAGATATTTTCAGACTTTGAAACCCACTTAACACCTTAAGAAATTTCTTACAGATGCCTACAAATAAACCCAAACTAAAATCTAGAAGCACAAGCTTGCTCTAAATACTTTCTTTTGCTTGTGTACAGGGTTCAACATTGTTAAAATAAATGAAAATATAAATATATTCGGAATAATTAATTAATTGCAGTTGTAACTTACGATTGGAGTAAGCGGTCAGCGGTCGCGTGAGCAGCGTCAGCATCAACAGCATTAACATCACGGGCATCAGCTGCGTTGACTGCCTCTGCCGCTGGCTCTGCTGCTGCTGCAGCTGCTGCGCCGACTGCATTTGTTGTTGTGTTAGCGGCTGTTCTCTTTCCTGTTGCTTTCGCAGCTTTCGCTGCTGCTGTCGCTTGTTCACATTCATTTGGCATTCGCTTTGAAGCAGCGACATATTTTTGATAGTTGCGATAAACGTTTATTTGCCTATCGTTTATCGTTATTCGTTTATCGCTTTATTGTTTATTTGTTATCGTTGATTTCTTCTGATATAACTGCAAAAATTCTTATTGTTTCAATTATTTTGCTCGTCGTTGTTGTTGTTGCTGCTAGTTTTGTTTGTTTAATGCCAGCCATAAAAATCCTAAATACATGAATTTAAAACCTCAAATATAAAAGAAACTAAAACAAGCCATAACTTTGCTAAAAGACTTTGTTGCATTGGGTTAATCACTTGCCGAGTTTGTGATCTTCTTGATGGGTAGCTTTATTTTTTGTTTATAGGGTGTGAAAATTAAAAAAAATAAAAACTTTGAGCTAGTCATTTTGGCTTGTTTGTTTATCTGGCTGTGTATTTGTATGTGTGTGTGTGTGTGTGTGGGCGGGTGCGGATATATTTTATTGCTTTGGCAGCAAAGTCCGTCGGTGCGCCCACAATTGGCAAGCGTTGCACAGTGGAACAAAGAGACCTTTTGCTGGCCAGAAATCTAACAAGAAAGAAAAGTACAGTCGAGCGCGCCCGACCGTATAATACTCTCTGCATTTTCCCGATTAAATTATTAAAATCGGTATCCAGATATTACAATGAATAGTACTTGCATTAAAACACGTTGAAACAAAAACAATCTAAGCATAATCAAACACACATCTGTTTGTTTGTATGCGAATACACATACGTTTGACAATATATGATGCATGCATGTACAGGGCAGCGAAAACGTTTCTGTCTCGCTTCCACCAATGGGTTGATATTGCGTTCAATTAACAATATTGTAACGCTTCTAGTTTTCTTGTTTATGGTCCGATTTTAATGCGCCTTTCAGGATATTTTAATATAGTTAATCTCCACACTAATTATACATAACAATACTGTATGATACGAACAAGTTCGCAAAAAACGGCATTTGAAGTTTTTTCAAGTGTGGGAAAAGGGGGCGTGGCAGTCCAAACTTTTAAATGGCAATGTAACTATGCTGTCGCTAGGAACCTCCGTACCCAAATTGGTGATCGTAGGTGCCATAGTTACTGAGATATTTGCCGAAAACACCAATTTTTTACGAGGTGTGTCCAGTTTTTTGCTTATTGTGGGCGAATGGGGCGTGGCATCGAAAAAAAAAAGATTCTTGTATTGACTGACTAAATTTCTGATCGTTTGACACCAAGCTCGAACTTGTAGCTCTTACCATCTCTGAAATCTGTTTGTTCATACGGACAGACGGACAGACAGACAGACAGACAGACAGACAGACGGACAGACGGACAGACGGACAGACGGACAGACGGACATGGCTATATCGACTCGGCTTGTGATGCTGATCAATAATATATATACTTTATGGGGTCTGCCACGCCTCCTTCTGCCTGTTACATACATTTGCACAAACCCAATATACTCTTGCAGAGAGTATAAAAAGTTTAATTGTTTTTAAGAAATGCATCTATGCTTCGCAAAAAAATATATTCAAAGCAAATAAATTCATTTGAAATTTTTTAAACTATAAATATACCTTTAGTAAGCTTGTTTTTTTAAATATATAAATTATAATTAAATATATTTTATGTTAAATTAAAAAGACAACAATTTAAAAATATGGCTAAAGATTTTTACATATTTTTCAAATGATATTCGATTTTAAAGCTAATTTTGCATTATTTTAATTAGTTTTTATAGCTGATTTATAGCTAGGTGTACAAAAAAATAAGTAAATTTGATAAAGCTCAAATAGCAAAATGACTCATAATACCACAAAAATATTTTAAAATTATTTGAAATTTAAATTAAATAAATATATAACTATTTTACTGAATAATCTTGCTTGGTATTTAATTTTAGAACTTTTACATATTTTTTGCTATCTAAATATGTTTGTTGTACAATTTTGTACAATTTTTTAAACTATTTGAGCATTCACTCAGTTTCAACCCATTAAATTGGGCCAAATCTAGCGTGAGCTATTTGCGTAGCATACTTTGCAGCGCGAAACTTGTTCCTCATTTGTCGGTGGGTTTAACACTCCGAGTATTATTGGCCACAGTATCTTTAAGTTATTTAAAAAGTTTTCAACGTGTCCCGTGCTACGTGCTTCAAAATCGAAACCAAAACTCATTTTATGACCAAACCAAATGACTGGCTATCTCTTTCACACTCAACGCAAGGCTCTTTGTCTCACCGTTTACCTTTTTTCATTTTTGTTTTTGAAGGTTTTTTTTTGAACGGTAATCGAAATTCCAGACAGTACCTCTGCGGTGCATTTAACTGTATGAATGGAATCCATAGAAAACTTTTCACCAGTGGTATGGGGGAAATTGTAAATGTAACGGTACATTTATCATGCCCAAATTGTGCTAATCAATTGGGGCTACACAAATAAATACATATATAAGTATATATATATATACTACCGCAATGTATAGAACAAAGCTCACATCTCGTATACTAAAGCTCAAGGCATTTACTCTTCTAGGCATTAATTTAATTTTCCACCCTTCAGGTGTGTTAAATAGTGTTCAGTTCGTAACCAGATTTGTCTTAACGGTGTAAGTTGAGTGAGTTTATTTAAAAAATCTTTACAAACAAAAACATTTTCACACTAAATTCACATTATGCACCTGTAACTGCTATGACAGGTGTTTATTAAATTAGTTTGATCCTAACGAAAGGATAATTTACATGTTTCAGCTGAATTTAGTTAAGATAGCTTCAAACACAACAAACCTGCTCATACTAATTAAAATTTGAGCTTTGACAACGAGTTTAACCCCCAATCAAATGTAGGTCAGTCAGTGAGGAAAAACAATTTTATATTTCTAGATTTAAGTGAATATTTTCAACAATTTGTTGCATCTCTTTAAGCTGTGTACTTTATTCGCTTCTAATTTATAGTATCATCAATCAAATGCATTGTAATTCAATTAGCATTTCACCTAAATTGAACAAAAGTTTCCAACAGCAAATTCTTTTATTAAATAATGCACAACAACAATGCAAAAGTTTTCAGTTACAACAACTATTGTAAAATCAATTTAAATTATTAAACAAACAACAAATTCGATGGGCTAATGAAATGTAGTTGAAATATTGTTTGTTTTTTACAAGTTGTCATTATTACAACAGTAATAAAATGTATTGTTTATCAAAGGGTAGTAAAAACCAAAGAAATAAATTATTAAATTATAAATAAAAATTGTTAAAATGATTAAATTAAGACTCTGATTTAATGTTAAAAAATGCTACAATTTAAGATCATAATTATGAATTCATAATAAATATTCAAATAAATAACTGAACAATAATTAAAGGCGTCTACCAATTACCATTCACAGCAAAGTTTGATTTGTTGAAGTGGAAATGGCGGAAAATCGCTTGAGAACTGGAAAAGTTATAAAAGCCTGACAAAGCGTCACTCTAAAACTTTTCATTAAAATACTACAAAGTAGCACTTTTTGAGTGAATTGAAAGACAACTTTTGGGACCAATAACCTGCCCAAAACGGTAGGTAAAAACAAACCCTCAATTTGAATTTAAAATGAAAAATGTGTTGGAAATCTAATCAATTGGTTTTTAAATACATTTTTGTTCAACAAGTTAACTGCTGTGCAATTTGTTAGGCATTATTTAATGTGAGGTTAAGTAAACCGATCTATACAATTAGATTCGTAACAGCTGGTAAATGGTATGAATGAAGCTTTGTCTGCCCCGCCTCTGAGAGTTCAAATTGAAAGCAAATTAAAATGCAATTTCTGACGCTTTTTGACCAACTTTTGTGGGTACGTATTGGTTGTGTGTGTCTGTGTGTGTGTGCCTAAGACGCTGCTCAGGCGTTGCTTAACGTAAATACTTTCAAAAGTACTTAAATTTTAAGCAAAACTTTGCAACTTCTTCTGCGTTTTGCTGAGAATGCAATTTCCATTTTGATATCTACATTTCGCACAACTGAGAAAAACGTACGAAATTTTCTTGTGAAAATGACAGATTCAATGGAACAGCGAACTACTAACGAAATGCGGCATCTCACCGACTTATATAACTTCAAAACTTGTTCAACAGTAAAAAAAAAAAAAAAGAGAAAGCCTTTTGTTCTTGAACACACAGAAAATTGAAAAGGTTTTTGTATAACTTTTGGGCCTTAAATGATAGTAAAGGTAGTCAAGCCAAGAGTTAAAAAAGTAGCCGCATGACTCCTTACTTATGAGTGAAAACCTTCCACGAATGTTTCAAGTAGGAGTTATTTAAATAGGCTGTGGGTATTTAAAATAATACACATATTTTTTAGCATTATGTTGATTGTATTGAACTGCATTTTTTAGTAAGCCTGGAAAGCTCTATTAGTATTTACTAGTCTTTCAAATCCTTATTTATTAGATTATGTTAATGGTATATTAAGCAGTTTGCAGTTTGAAAGTTCTTTATTTAATTCATTATGTTTTAAAAAAATATATACAATAAAAAGATTTCAATATATATTTTTAAAATATTTAATAATGTTTCAAGCAATCTGTACTTTAAATTTCTGCAAATATTTTTAAAGAGTTCCAAAAACGTTAACTAAATAAATATTAAATTAAACTTAAAAATTTAAGACCATTATTAATTTGTGTTTTCAAGTTAAATAAGAAACGAAATCTGGATGTTAATTAAGTCATTAAAATTAAACAAATTTAATTTATTAATGTAACTTTTAGGAAGTCTTACAAGTCTAACTAAATATTGTAATTTTTCTTTAAATAATCTAGAAAAGAAACCCGTGAATATTTCAAAAAGTGCTCTATTAAATTCTTAACTTTGTTATGGAATTATAAGCTCAAATTTGCCACAGCGAGCATTGCTTTATGACACGCTGTGTGGCATGAACAGATTGCTACACAAGTCGATACTGTTTATATAAATATTTATGTATATCGAAATAAAAATTTGTATATTGATAGCATCACGAACAGGCGGTAAATCATCAATTAAATGGTTTTATGATGCAATTTGCAATTTTAGCTACTGGCCATTTTAAAGGTCAACGGATATTGGCGTGAATTTGTTTATGGCCAATTGTGAAAGACGATGCGAAGACAACGGCGACGGCGACGGCGACGACGACTTGTCGGCAACACCTGCGGCCATTTTATATTGGCGTCAAAAGATGCCAAAATGAAACCGTTACTCCCTCCACAGCTACCCTTAAATTTTATTTATTTTTTGGCCATAACACTTGCTAAAACAATAACAACAACAACAACAGCGACAGCGACAACGACGACGACGGCGATTTTGAAGAACAACAAGAATGCAGCAGAAAAGGCAGCGAAACGGAAATGCAACACTTTCCGTTATCCGTTTTCCTCTTTCCGTTTGCAATTTTTGGCCTGTTATTTCTTTGTTTATGCACTTGCCACACTAACAACGAACAACAAAAACAACAGTAAAAAAAAAACAAGTAACTAGCGAGGCAGGTAAGAAGCAGCAGCACAGCACTAAAAACGGAATTTTTTTTTTGTTTTTATCAACATCAACACAAACACAAACAAAGACGCTCGCCGGATTTATAATGGCAAAGTAAACAGCGCTCAATTCGCGCGCGACTCTTGTGCTGTTTTTATTTTCTGTTTCTTTTCCGTCTTCTTATTGCTTTTTGTTTTTAACCGTTGCCTTTAGTTCAACATTGTACCGTTACGACGTTCGCTTTGCTTTTGCGCGCGCTTTTTCAACGCGTCTGCCTATTTGGCTTTACCGTTTAGTGTCCTCAGCTACTGCTACTGCTGTTGCTGCTTCTTCTTCATCAAAAACAACAACTTTTATACACTTTGAATAACACAGTTATTACTGCTCTCTTACACTCTTCCGCTCTCTCTCTCTCTGTTTGCTCTCAGTTGTGCGCTCCACGCCTGCCGCACGCAGAATGCTAAGCAATGTTAACGGTGACAGCGGCTTTTATACGAAAATTCGCGGCGTCGCCATTGGCCATCCTTCGGTATCAAATCAGCGGCATGTTCGGCTTCATTCGGCACGCGCTTCGTTTTTTTAGTTAGGTTCGGTTGTGTGCGTCGTTCCACGATGTGTTTGGCTTGAGTTGACTTCCCACTTGTTCGTTTGGCGTTTAGCATATGTCCGTGCTGGCAGCGACATCGACTGCGACATCGGCAACGGGTGCACAGTGGTGCGAGTGTCATTTTTACTGGCTCACCTCTTTTGTGCTATTCAAGTTAATTACTTTGCTTAGTAAACATGTTTAAGAGCTAAGAATACTGTTTAAAAAAAATATTATTTTTCTAAGAAACTAATAGAACTATAATTCGAATGTGAATTTTAATTTAGTTTAACACAAATTGTATATAAATTAAAAATTGTAGGTATCTTTGACCTATACCAAATAATGGCGACATATGAAAATGCAAGCTATCTTAACCAAGTTCACAGGAAAAATGTAAATTATCGTTTTACCTCAACGGACCAACTTTCGTTAGCATCAGATATTAATTAAACATTAATCTGTCATAGGAATTTTAGGTATATAATGTGAACATAGTGTGAAAATGTTTTTGCTTCTAAAGATATGTTAAACAAACTCACAGAGTATATGCCTGCCATTAACTTACACAGTTAAGCCTGGAAGTGTGAAATATTACACGTCTACTTAAACAATTTATTAATCAATTGACTTATTTATATATTTAGTTGATGTACTTACTAAAATGTATGTATTTAATATAAAATGAAAAATGTAATAAAATGTAATTTTATTCATATTTCAAAAAGTGTACATCCGTTAGCCACTGTGCAGCGCTGGCGTCGCTGCCACTGATGCTGCCGCTGTTGAGCCTGCATATTTGCTTTATGAATGTGTTTACCAGCAAACTTTTACACAATTGCGTTAGGGCAGGAGAGAGCGTGAGAGTGGGAGAGCTGGTGAGGGAGACGGACGGAAACAGGTAGCTGAAGAGGGAACTCTGCTGCTGCTACTGCTACTGCCACCGCTTCTGCTGCTGGGTGCGAAAGTGCCAACACTCGCATTAATGACAACAAGTAGAACAACAACAATGGACAACAGCAATTACAAATAACAGCAACAAGAACAATTGTAAGCCTGCTACAGCTCAATTAACTATCTGAAAAGCTGGACTTGACTCGCACTCACAATGCCCACTGTGTGCGAGTGTATGTGTGTGACACACTGAGTGTGAGTGTGAGTGTTAGTGTGTGCGATTTACCTCACATACGTGTAATTACGATTATTCTGGCAATTACGTTGAATGCAATTGCAATTGCAATCGCATATGTTTAATATTGTTTAACCTGCAAGTTTGTCCTGTCAATTATGCTTGTCCCACTGTCTATGTGTGTCTATGTGTGTGTGTGTGTGTGCATGTGTTCCGGTTTGATTGAGTATGCTTGCCTGTGTGTGTCAGGTAAATGAAATTATACAAGAACAACAAAAAAAGTGCGTCAATTATTTACACATGTAGACACTCCGACAATGCAAAATGAGCAGCCAGTAAATTATATCATTTTCCATGACAAATATACCAATATTATATCCTATCTGTCCTGTCAGTCTGTCCTGTCTGTCCCATTATTGTAAATCACTGAATGTGCTCGTAAATAATGAATACCCTACATTTGAAATGTTCAACAACAAATTAAACACTGCTTTTAATACACAATCATTAAAAGTAAATTGCTTTACGGGGGCTAATGACTTCCTAAAAAGGCCAAAACAAAATGTTGAATTTTAACTACATTTTTTAAACTACATTATAATGTGGTCTGCCTTTTGTTGCATAAAATCGCATAATATTTCAGAGAAAATAGCTAAAAACTGATTATCGACTAATGCCACTTTCTTACGGTTTCCTCAGGTGTTAGCGAGCGTGACAAAAGTATTAAGTAACACAAAAACTTTGCTGATCAGGAATATATATACTTTATGGGGTCTATTAAGTCTTCATTTAGCTTTTTACCACTTTTTAACAACTCTTTACCATTGTACTTTATTTAAAAAAAAACGTAGCATACTTTCTTGAGCAGCACAATTTTCCACCAAGTTATCGGATTTTTTTGTGTGGTTTAAAATAAATTTAAACATGTTGAGGTCAACCTTTTTTTGGCAAAATAATTTCTCGATTCTTTCTGCCTCCAAAAGTGAATCACAAAAGTCCTCAGGTAATTATATTTCATCTTAGCACTGAGTAAATAATATGCGTATATGAATTTCTTGGAACTTTGCTACTAATGTTCATAGATGTTTTAAAACGCAAAATGAATTTCCATGAAACTTTGCCGTTTGTTTTGCACACAGCAAAAAACAATCCTTGAAACGAATTTGACATTTGTTACAAAACTTTTGTTCAATTACGAGAGGACAAAGAAAAGAGTTTTCCAACAATTGATTAAACATGTAATATTTATAATTCTCATAATTTTAAAATGCTTTTTCGTTTAATAAGAGCAATAACTGTATGCAGCAGTGCTAAATTTCATAGTAAAACTGCAAATTCTGTGCTTAAAGTAGTAAACAATAAGACGATTGCACCACTTCTAGCTTTCTAATAAACTTTGATGGGTTTTAAGTTCATGTTGAAATAACTAACACATAAGTGCACACAATTGAAGTAAGTTTTAATTGCTTCACTCGCGTTTCTTCATTTCACTCTTCAACTTTAAGTTAAGCAATAACCGATAACTTCGGGCGAAATTCACGGAAAACTCTACAAATTTTTGTGGCGTGCTGAAATAACCAAAGGAAAACAATTTCTTTAACAAGTAAATAAACCTAAAGTGAACTACAATTTAATAATTGCATGTCTTGCAGCATCGCATAATGTTTAAATTTAAGCTTGCGGCGATAACCAATAAATTAATTAATATTGCACTTTGATAATTTAAATAGAGAGCAAACAATGTTTTTTACATTTAATGAAACACAAATAATTTAATTTAATTATGACATATCTGACAGTTTTAAGCATGTGTGCTGAAGTCTTTATGTAGATATCAAATACAAAATATTTAATCATGGTTTTTTTTATTTTAAACATTACATTAGCGTAAATTTGTTTTAGAATTCGTTTTTTATTACATCGAATGCCTAATCGATGCTAACTAAACCAACCGATTGATTTGCTTTGCTAGTCACTAAAGTAGAAATAAATTGCAGTACATAAAAACATTTTAAAGTTAAAGTTTTCGCTTGAAACGATAACCGATAAACGATAAATGGCATTCACATGAGACTTTGACTAGTGTATTAAATTATGCAAACGGATGCTACCACAGCAACTGCTGCTGTTGCAGTTGCCCTGCTACTCAATCATCGATGCAATCTAACCAATTTGCGAGCAAAAACACACTAACACATAGACACACACACACGCCCAGTTACACACATCAACACACGCCCAAACACCCGCACACACACACACATGCATAGATGAGTGTGATTGAGATTGATCTGTGTTTATGTTAACCCGCATCGCGCGGCCGCCGTTGCCAAATTTTTGGCGTCATGTTCAGCCACATCAGCAACGACAACGGGAACAGAACAGCATCGACATGCGACATGCCACATGCCACATGCTGCACATGCAGCTCGTCTCTTCATGCTGCACACATGCTTCATCCGTATGTATGTTGAAAGTATCTGTGCAATGTTTGCACTTGCAGCTCGCGTGTTTTGCATCGCAGACAAAGTTTTCCCAGCACGTTTTCGGTAGCTGCCACAGATACATTTGCTGACGGTTGTTGTTGTTGTTGTTGTTGTTGCTGTTACTGCTTGGCAATTGTTTTGACCATACTTTGGCCTCTGTTCCACCCTCATCTCTGTTTCCGTTTCCGCTGCGATTTCCGCACTCCCCGCCTCCTTCATTCCGTCAGTTCCGTTTGATGTTTGTGCATTTCGCTTACGCTATAAAATAACTTCGAGCTGTCATAATGTTACACAGTTGCACTCGCAAAGCTGGAGACAAACGTCTTGAAAGTAACGTTGCAACGCCCGACGAGTCTAGCATTTCACTTTCACAACAACAACAAAGAACTGAGCAGTAGAAAATACAAAAAAAAAAAAAAGAGAAAAACTTTTAAGCAACTGGCAACCGAGTAGATAAAAAATTCATGAAATACATCAAGCAACAACGACAACGTCAACGTTGACAGCAACAATAAAAACGACTACAACAACAACTGCAACAAGTAAAGCAACAACTTTAGCTAGCTGAAGATGATGCCACTTTTGAAGCATTTTCTTGGAACGTTTCCCCAAAAGTATGCAATGACTATCAAATAAATATGCAGCGATTTGTATTCAAATGATGTTCACTTTCATAGAGCACTATAATACCCTGTAATGACTACAAAGTGGCATACATAATCACACTCCACATGCTACCATTTCAAACTCTAAATTTACATTTTTAGAGTTAAAGCACAACAGTTTAGGCAATTATTTAAATCAAGAACAAAAATAAGAAAGATAAGATGAAAACTTAGAGTTATCATCCAGAAAACAAAAGTATTTGTATACAAATTTGTAAAGAACTATAACTATATGGCATTAGCTTTGTGGTATAATATTTACTACTATAATTTAATTTATAAAACAAATGCTCTTCATTTAAAATCTGTTTCTTTGATTTTGGTTATTTAAATTATTACAACTTTTAGTTGACATTTTATTAAATGAAACCTATTTTATGAAATGAACCCAACTGTTCATTGTTTTTCAAAAACAGAACCATTTTAAAAATACTCTTTTGTAACCTTAAAGAGGCTCTAGGACCTACTTTACTAGACACCAAACTAAATACTATATTAAATTAAGAAAATAATGTTGTTATTTTTAAATAAACAAAAATAATTTCAAAACAAAACTTATTAAAAATCTGATAAATATTGGAATTTACATTAATTTAATTTTTACTTAATTCGAATGTACATTAAAAAAGTTCAACGTTTTTAACAGTGTTAAAATATGAATTTGAAATCATTTTGTAGGGTAGTGTCTGTGGCATACTTAGCTGCTAACTGCTTTAATCACTAATAACAATAATTATTCAAAGAATCAAATAATTTTAATAACAAAAGGCGTGTCACCAGTGCCAAGAAATAAACAAAACTGGTGAAACTAATGCTGTTGGATTATAAAACGAAATAGAAAACAATGTTTCACACCGTAAACCAAAACTGAACTTATATAAGCTACTTTCTGGCACAAAGTTAACAAATTGGTTTAAACCGTAAAAACGAAACCAGCAAACCGGCAACCAAGAAGTCGTAATCATCTTTGGTATGCCAAACAAACTCAAGGCTAAGGATATGGATACGAAAGTGCACGGAAAGTGCTGTTGTAAAAGATAGCAGCATTTTAGTTTGTTGGATCTGAATATTGTACCCCAAAGGCTTAATACAACTAAAATGCGAGCACTTGGCTGTTGGAAAATTCATTAAAATGCAATATGTAAACTCAAATTGATATAGAAATATGTGGCAAAAGGTTGGAAAAGTTGGGGGCCAAACCAACTCATCACCTTTTCACCTTCTTTCCGCCCGAGCACCATCAACAAAGCAAATACGCTGCGGGGCCCTTCTTCTATCCAAGTTAACCGGTAGATGAAGACATACACGACGGACACGGGGAAATGCGGGGGGGCAAAACGACTAAAACTACAGTTGGCCCACTGAAACGGAGAGGGCCAAATCAATTGCATGGCCATAAGAGTGCATGGAAATCTAATAGAAAGTTCAGCAAACACCGCAAAACCAGTAAAATTCCATTGACTGGCAGCAAACGTTGCTTGGTTCGTCGATTCGTCAGTTTGAAGCTTTTTCCTTTCGTTGCCCGTTGAGTTCTCAGCTTCTCAAAACCAAGTTTGGGTTTGGGTTTAAGTCTAGTGATGTAAGTCCGAATAGCACATCGATCAAGTACAACTTTAAATAATCGTCAATTTCAAACGATTAAAAAAAAGCAATTGAAATATATTTAATTTGCTTGTTTTAAAATCAAACGTGGAGATTCAACTCAGCTATAAATTTTAACAGCATTGAAATGTGTTGGATTAAATTTTATGGATACTTTTCGATTTATTTTCAATGAGCTGCGCTATATACTCGTCGGCGTAACAGCAAATCGAGTGAAACATCGTGCCACCCCATACGATGTATCGTTTTGTCAGTGCCAGCACTGATTGGAGTTGTGAATAGGAAGGGTTGTGAACCCGTTACTGACCTGGTCTTGCAAACATTTGCTATAGCTGCCAGGCAAAATAGCTAAACATTTTTGCAGGTAACTTTTTAATTAAAGCTGATTCCAGCTGAGACAAGCTACTGCTCTTTGCGACAAGCAAGATGGAGAACAAAAACGACAAGGAAACACATAACTTCAACAACAACAACAACAACAACACACCTGAGAGTCAAAAACATTTCTGTGTCTTGGACTTGGCAGTTTGGCTTTCATCAGTGTGGTTTTTGCGGTTCGATTATGTTATTGCCATGCTCATATTTTATTACTTTAGTTTTATTGCAATATTTCAAATTCTTAACAAATTCAAAAAATTCAAAAACTTGCAAGAATTGTCTGCACTTGTGCTCAGTGTTGTGAAAATTGCATAGGCCAATAAGGATAAATACTTGGTTAAATAAAAAGTGTACCAAAAATATAAAATAAAATTGTACAACTTTTCAATTAGTTTAGTTTTAGTATGGTAGTTTACTAACTCATATATATTTAATCATTTCCATTTCTCTATTCTGTTTGTAGAGAAGTGTGTGTTTAAATACTTTTCTCAACGTTTCCCAAATGCCCAACTGTCAGTTTAAACAACTCACCAAAAATGTTCCATCTTTTAACATTTTGCAATACCAAAATGTACACAAATTGTCAATTAATCTATTGGTTTTGGGTTTGTTTCATATTAAACAGAAAAATGTCAATAAAGTGTCTGCATTTAACATTTACAATAGTTGTCTGTATAACTCGAATATTTCTCTAACGATTTGCAATTTGCAATCTTTTGAAATGTTCATTTTTTCCATTTCAATCCAATTATTTATAAATGTACTCGTTCTAAAATTCCGAAACGATTTAAAAGTCCGTTGCAGCATTAAATTAAGTCAAGCAAGTCAAGAGTCATCATGGAATATAATCAAACTGCACAAACAATTCCAACTCATAAATAGTTGAAAAAAAAAGAAATAATGAAAATAAAAATGGCGGTTGCATGAAGTATGCCCAACAGCTGCATACGCTGTAAATAGTTTACCAAGCATTTTAAACAGTTAGTACAAATTTTAACTGTTTAAAAACAATGCTGCGTATACTTTATATTGAAAAGCTGGACTTTCGTTCCAAATTTTGTGTCCCTAGCTCTTATAGTTGCGGTCGGGCTTATACTCCCTATACCCTGTCTAAAAACTTAAACTAGAAATCAGCTAAAGTTTTAAAGTCCTATGAGTAAGCACAAATTTAAGTAAATTTTCAAGACATTACCTTTATTCAAGGAAAACGCGGCATTGGTATCATGGTGTTCCAGTCACTCTATTTATTCTGTGCCACGACGTCCTTTAGGTCGAGCATACCCTCAAGCACAGCCCCGACTTAAATACTGGGTAAAAAGAGCGTTCGTCACTCGCATCAATTTACCAACGCACAATACAACAACAACACACAACTCGTTTGCTGTCCACGTGCCAATGCGTGCGAATGTGTCCCAGTCATAACGGTTAAACATTCCGTTGTTGCTGCTGCTGCTGCTTCTTCTTCTTTCCTTGCTCTTTCTTCCACGCGCTGTTTGTTATTGTTGCTGTTACTGCTGCTGCTGCTGTCATTATTATTTTGCTGCTGTTGTTTTTGTTTTCATTTTTATTGCCCGGCAGCCACATGCGAAGAGGTAGACGAAGCTGCTGCTGCTGCTGCTGCTGCTGGACGCTGCTTGTTTGCACAGTCGACAACTAATTGGATTGGCAGCGGTCATTCAGAAACGAACAGCAATCACCAGTCGTGTTTAAATGTTTGCTCTCTTGTTTGTTTGTTGGCTTGTGTCGTACATCATGATAAATTGAAATGCGCAAAAATTAAAAGCCAATGTGTATTGGACAATTAAAAATGTCCTCTGATCGCTAGGGATGGGTAGGCGGCTCAAACAGGCGATCTCACCTATCGATAACAGTGCTTAAAGCGTTCGTGTCGTACACATTGCGATATTTAACATAAATTTGTCATCAATAACTCACGGGTTTGAGATAGCGGTAAACAATTTGCATTGCGACCATCGTAAATTTAATTGACACAATATTTGCATTTAAAAATTAAAAAAAAAGTATTGGATTGCTGAGCTCTGCAGTTGCAATCGACAGACATCGTGCAAGTAACTGTGATATTTTCACAGCAAATAAACGCAGTTATGATCGCAGCTGGAACAGTGTGCATATGATATTAGCCAACACTGCTAGCAACATCAACCAGTTTCATACTAAATACAGTAATAATTGTGTACAAAAAGAAGGCAGAACTTCAAATTGGAACATGCCTAGGTATGCGGCAGTGCTCCCATTACCCTTAACGAGTAACACACGAACGGACGAGAGGACGGACAGATGTCCACTTGTTGTGCGCACAGCAGACAGTTGAAAAGAGCTTCAAGTTTTGTCCTGCATTGTTATTTTAAGTCCCTGTACATGCAAGAGTATTAAGGGTGTACAAAGTATTGAGCATTCAAACTAGTTCTCAAATGGCACACCAAAACTTCAAACAATCGATGGAGTTTAAAATGTTCCTTAAGCTAAGAGCACTTTGGCATCGTTCGCTTTAATGCAGCACTAAAAAGTATGCAACATTTTTTAACAGTGCCAATTTCAACTCAGCTTGAAACTTGACCGTTAAACAACACTGCTAACGGTTACTTTCCTTTTCAAAAACCAAATGCATTGCAGGGTCTTTAAAGCTTAAGCTTGCTAGGCTTCAGCATTTTTCGAACAAGTTTTTTATTTTTTTCTTTAAAACAATAAAAAATGTAAAGAGAAATTGACTGCCTGAGGCTGGAGAAATGGACGCTGGACGCTGAAGCCATAATGCTTGAGACTTTGCCAAGCCAAGATTGTTGCAAAATGTGCAGCAAGAGAGAAGGACAGAGAGCGAGAAAGGAATAGAGTAAAAGAGAGAAGGAGAGAGAGCAAGTGAAAACTGAAATGAAGAAAGTAAGCAAGAAATCAATAACACGAGATGTAAAAGTTTCCAAAGTTTTGCAGCAACAAATCGTTTTGTGGATTCAATCCGAATGGGAATAGAAGGAAATGAAGTCAGCTGACCAAACTGGCCGCCATTGGCTTCATCAAAACCGTTTCACAACGCCGTCGTCCTCGTCGTTGTATCCGTTTCAATGGCAACAGCCAAGTTGTCAAGCATGATGTGGATAACGAGAAATGGCGATGGCGATGGCGATGGCGATGACGATGGCATTGGCAACAGTAGCCCAACGGTAAAGCGACCTTTTGTTGCTTAATTGGCGCGCTGAACGTTGGACGCTGCTGCCACTTCAACTACACTGACAGAAATCGAAGATATACACATAAATGTATTGGATAAGTTACTTTGAAGTTAACACATTGTGGAGTATTAAGGACAACATTTTGTACCGTGTTCGTTCACGTCCATTCACGCCATTTGCATTCCGGCATTGCCTTTTGTGCCTGTGACAACCCGGCGGCATTGTCAACGTCGTTGGCATTGGCTACGCTGCTGTACGTGTGCGCCATCTACATTTGGCAACTGGGCAGTCCTGGAAAGCAGAGATGATAGGAAAAGTAGCCAAAAATTTGGCTTGAAAAGGCCAGCTGCGTACAGTACAATAAAACTCGATGGACTTATGCATTAATTTAAATAAATAAGTGTAATTAAACGATGGGGCTGTTAAAGTAGATATCTTTTCATTAAATAATCAAAACCACAAACTCACGCTGGGAACAAATCAACAGAAACAATGAAATTTTCTCAGTGCTAGCTACTTTTAACCAGCTTTATCAACACTGGCGCTGAGAATGACAGAGTCAGAGAATGGGCGCACAAAATATGTAATCACAACAACAGCAGCACAGCGCCAGCAGCAGTAGAAGGCGTCAGGAATGACAGCAACAAAACAATGTGGCAAATGTGCAACGTGAGCCGTTGGCACGTTGACTGCCTTAACTGTGGATTGTGCTGAAGACTGAAATGGAGAATGTGAGGATAAGGATAGCACCAGAGTTGGCGATGGCGTTGTAGTTGTCGTTGGGACTTTGGGCATCAGAAGCAGCAGCAGCAACAGCAGAAGCAGGACGGTCATTGCAGTTATGTCACATGGCTGACTTAATTCATTCATTTAGACGACTCTGACAATTGTAGGTGTCGCGCCCTCAGCCATTTCGTTGTTACCAGCGACGCAGTGCAGCAGAGCAACAACAACAAGAGACAAACAACAATGCAGCCAGTGGAGAGCCATTATGGCACCGACATTGTCAATGAGACTGGCACTGGCACAGGCACTGGCGAATTATTATTGCCTGGCGCAGGCAGTTGGATGGAGCCAACAACGTCCAATCTGCTTGTCATTGTTCCTGCCCTGCTTGCCATTGTGAACTCCAGTCATGTAAATGCAAATGTGTGAAAGCGAGTGTGCACGTGTATGTGAGTTTGTATCTGCACTTGCATGACATGTGTGCTCCATCTCGTTATGACGTTTGAACCATTTCGCGTAGGTAAAACTGGGATGGGCAACAACATTTAACACACATAAACTGCAAACCATTTTTCAGCTAGTCAATCAGTAACTTGTGTGGGCGGCATATACTTTACTTTATTGCACTTTGTCATACAAGCCATATTTTTGCTAGCTCGTTATGGATTTAATCAGCTGAGCTGCTGCCATACCTATTTACACAACACCCATGCAAAAGGATGATATACTGATCACAAGGAAAGTTATCGATATCTATTGTGATCGACACAATAAAAAAGGAGTTGCAGTTATTAAAATAATTAGCTTAAGCTAAAACTTTAAAGATTTTTATAGTGCATAAACAGCACTTGCTTTATATTTGGATATTATGCTTATTAACTACTCTAAGTTGACTCAAACAAAATAAAAATTTAAACTGCAACGGCCAGATGGTGAACTGGCTGGCATCACTGCAGTGTTGTCAAGCGCATGCGCAGCAGCGTTGCCACACAATCAGTTCAAATTTGACTTTTGCGCTAACGAACGTCGTGGAAAACGCAAAGAACACGCAAAAACCGACGCTGCACCAATTTTTTAAACACAACCGTAAATTTAACTAAAAACATATCATTCCAAGTGCCAAGCATAGAATTTAAAGTAATTGAAATATGGTGGGTGCTGGAGTAAATACACAAATGACAACAATGCGCAGCAGTGCAGCAGCCGTCGCGGCCTTGGCAAACAACAAAGGACAACAACCAGCAGAGAAGAAAAAGCAGCAGCAGCAACAAGTGTCGCTGCCGCAACAAGTGACCTCGAATTTAACGGAGATTATGGCAAGACTACAACTAGATTATGGCAATTACAAATACACTGTATACCGCTGTGCCAGCAAATTTGTGGCCTTGCAAAAAATTTTTCATAGTAAGTAAAGGGCTATATTAGTTTTGTAGGAGACGGAGAAGAGGAAGAGGGGGTGAACTTGGAGGAGGAGGAGGCTTAGGGCTCCACTGGCTCTTAGAGCTAGTAAAAACGTGCTGGATAAATTTCCCAATAAAGTTAATTTCTTTACATTTCCTTGTAGCTAGCAAAATACCCTATAAATTGGTCCTGGCCGTATTGGATCGCCATGGCATGCCCGCCAGCAGCGGCAGCTGCAATGTTAACCTAATGGTGCCACCATTTCAGCTCACATCCTTACTGCATGATATTTACTTTGCCTGCGAGAAACTGGGACACTTTACCAAAACTCAAAGTTATCAACTGGACACAGCCACCGGCTTGTTGGCCAACTTCTTCTGGAATATCTATGATCCGTAAGTGAAGTCTCTCTCATGTCTCCCGCCCTGTTCCCACCAGGAAATTAATCCAGCCTTGAATTAATTGCAGTCAACGCCGTCATTCCATATCGCTGCTGGAGATTAAGGTCACATTTCTGATGCTCTGCAAGCTGTACAGCAGCGAGCACATGATTGGTGACTTCTTTTCACTGCTGGCCGATGGCAAATCTCAATGCGTCTCACGCTATGCTTTTGAGCAGCTGCTGCTGACAATTAGCAAGCTGTTGAGCTACTTGGGTGAGGGCAAAGCCTACGGATCACATAATATACCAACCATGATGGAGCAATGCTTTGCGCGCTGTCATCATGGTGTCGCTGGCATCAATGAGCAGCAGTTTCACAACCTTTGGACGCATACAGAAACACGTTTCCTCATCTTTGGCAATTTGCTGGCACTGGTCAAGCGCATCGAAGACACGGAGCGTTTGATACATAGCAATCAGTGTGCTGGTTGCCGCATGGAGCACATTATTGGCATTCGGTTCAAGTGTCAGGTGTGCCGTGATGTCTCGCTGTGCATGCCCTGCTTTGCGGCTGCAGTGCCCGTAAGTGGCAAGCATGAGCCATCGCATCGCATGTGCGAGGTCTTTGTAGAGGATCAACCGGCGCCAAAGCGTTGGACTCACTATTTAGCCAGACTTTGCAGCTGGTTTACCTATCCGCAGAAGACCCAACGTGCCGAGGCCGAGGAGGAGGAGCGAAGGGGATTTTGCAATGCCCAAGAAATTGGCGCAGGAGTTGGACAACCGAACGGAGCTACCGAACCTGCAGCTATTCCAGCGGAAACACGCAGCATACGCAGCAACTCCACTATGCGTTTAAAATCACCCTCAAGTGATAAGCCAGCGGGAACAACAACGGCAGCCACAGCGACAACAGCCGCCGAACAACAACAACCACAGCAGGAGCTATGTATGAAAAGCTAGAAAATCTTTAAGAATTAGCTAGAAAACTTTTTTTTCCTTCACCCTTGCAGGCTCCCTGACTGGCCTCGCCAGCAACGCCTCCGAGCGTCTGCAGTCCATCATTGATCGCGTACTGCTGCAAAATGCGTAAGTTCAGTTTGTAATTGACTTTATACTTGCCTACATTTTCACCAGCGCACTTCCTATTCCCACAGCAAATTGGAAAATCAATTACAACTACTTGCCACTACATCAAGTGCTGAAATCTCTGAATTCCTGAGCGCACATCAACGTTTTCTGCTACAAATCATTGAAGACATGCGACAACTTTCGGTAGAGAAGTCTGAAAAGTGTTTTGCACACAAGTTCTCATTTATTTCAACTTATTTTCAGCGCGCTTCTTCGGCTGCTCCATTGATAAGTTCGACATTTTTGAATGCCAGCACTCCACAACGCCTGTCGGTGCCCATGGCAGCACCTGTCTACGATATGTATGCACCTGTGGGTGCTAATTTAACGCATTCAAGTGAGTTGAACTAAAACGTTGATTTTGTGACTATTTGGCAACTAAAGGTCTATCTTTCTCTCTCTTCTCTATCTCTATTTGCCTGCTCTCACTCATGCCATCTCTGTCACTTTCAGTTAATGGCGCCGATTTGAATCGCAGCTATTTAGAGGCGAATAAATCGGATTATTCGCTCAGCGATATCAGTTTGTGGTTCGATCAACGTCGCTCCAGTTTGTTGCATGCCCCAGGAACACAACCAGCGCCATTGTCATTGCCCATGCCACTTGGTGCACTCTTGGAGCAATCGGTTAATGTGGATATGCGCGATACGGAAATGACTAATTTCAAGCTGCTGCTAAACAAGGTCAAGGAGATTGTGGAGGACTCGTATAGCGACAATGCGGAACTTTCGGCTGCCACACAGAATCTGGAGAATGTGCTGGACAACATCATCAAGACCGAGGAGCAGCAAAGGAGTAGCCTGAGTAGTGCCACCAGCTCACAGCGTGGCAAGCAAACCAAGGAAAAAACCATAACAAAACAATAATTAAATCCACTACTCCTTTATTGTTGTACATAATTAATGTTTCAAGTCAAGTTTGTAAAATGTTTCTTGACAATTTGACGCTTGTGACAAGTTGTCAAAGACGCAATTCTTCCAATGCTGCTTAAATCCTACGGGGTATACCTATGTCTATACCTCTCTAGGCATAACAGCGCTACTTTAATCCGTCCACACATTTTTTTTATAAAACCCATCGTACAACTTTAGTTGGTTAAACTAGAAGCTGCCTTATAAAGCTAATTTAAAGCATCGAAAATAAGCCTTTCAATAAAATAATTGTATTAAATGTTTAAAAATGTAGCCAAGACAAGTTTCGAAAATATTTCAAAAAAACAAATCGATTAAAAAACACTTCAAAAGAAAACAACTGGAATTAAATAATATTGTACATATTGAAACGATATTTCGGAAATAATCAATAACAAAATTTTGTAAATTTGAAATAAATAAAAATTGATTTGTATTCTATAAAATTAAAAATGAAATAAATTTAAGAAATGTCGCAAAAAAAATCCATAATGTATATTTTGAATTTTTGACTTTGCAGTACTGGTTTACAAAAGAAATCTGATCTTTCCGATGGAAATGTTGAGGAAATGAACAGCTTATGACTGGAAAAGGGTAATTTGGTCAGCCAAGACTAAAATATTAGTCAGTGGAGTAGGTGATGTGATGGTTTGGGGCTGCCTCACATGATGGAACATCGGTTGATTGTTTCAAATTGACTGAATCATGAAGAAGAAAGACTATATCCATATTTTAGAGACCCACGTGGCAGCTTTTGTGGACAAGAGAGAGCTGAAAATGGAGTGTCCAGCATAAAGTCCTGAACTAAACCCGATTTAAAATCTATAGGCTACAGTGAAGGCAGCACTATCCAAGCATAGTACATCACCGACTGGAGTAGATGAATTTTGGTGACCAGACCAGGGAAATAGAGCAAAATTCCGCCTGTTCTTATGCTAAAGGTCAATAGACAAAATGTTGAAACGTTAAAAATACTAAAAGCTTTTATTATTAAGCTAAGAGACCAAGTAAATGCACTTCCCGCTAGACTTAAGTTAGCCGGACTCCAGCTGGTTTTGGCTCTTTATCACAGAGTATAGCACATCAGTAGCCATTTCTAGTTCATGGACACGCTGCAGGGACTCGGCCTTGAGTTGATCCTGCTGCGGCTGCAGTTGCAACAATTCGGCTTTGGCCTGGAGCTCCTCGCGCAGTGCCGACTCCAGTAGTATGGCGGCATTGCTGGGCACGCTACAAGCCTCCTTGTCCAGCTCCAGCAGCGAGACATTGCAGTGCACCTGGAGCAGATCACGTTGCAGGCGACGGAGAAGTAAACACAATTCCGTTTCACTTGATGCGTAGATATGCCAATGCTGATCAGGATCATTGTGCAGAAACAGCAAGTGGGATTGGGGATTATAAAAGATGCGCTGCTTCATGGTAGACTGAGAATTAACATTGTGGTTGCCATTGAAGGCAAAGTCCTCATCCAGCAGCTCGTTGACAGCTATAAGTAAAGTAAGCAGAGGTAGTGTAAGAGAGAGTTGGAGCTTTGGAGCAGCAACATTAACTCACCAGGCTGCATGTCCAACTGCTGCACTGTTGCGCTCTTCAAGCCTAGTTTTGTCTCGAGCAGTTGCTCGAATTGCTCCTGATCCGTCGCGGATTGGAATTGCAGACGCATCGGACAGTGCGATGTCTGTGTCATGATCACAGCCAGAAAATCCTGATGCATTGTACGGGCGGTAAAACTCGGCGCATGCAGTTCCGGCTTTTCCAGCAAGTTAGCCACATTAAAGCTAGCCAACTGCAGCTGCAATTGCCTCGAGTTGTTGCCCTGCGTGGTCGTGTCCTTCAGCTCATAGATTGCTAACAGGTCGAACTTCTCCAGCGGCAGCAAATCCTCCAGCTGTAGACGCACTAAAAGCACAGCGCTGCGTTCCGGCGGCAATTGAGCCTCAGCTGTGACCAGACGCCAACTGATGTTTGCACTATGCCGCTGTTGGCAAGCCCAGAACTGAGCCATTGCATCATAATCCTCTGGAGGCTCTCCATCCGCCTGTAGGGGCAGCTCAAACAGCCGATGGTTGAAATTGAGGCCATTGCCCTTGGGCAGATATATGAGTGGACGCAGTTCGTGTAGTGTGGTGGGGCGATTGCTGCCAGCGCTGTTGGAGAGTAGTGTGCCAAGCACCAAATAATTGCCACATATGCGTGTCCAGACATCACCACAACGACGCAACAGCTGCTTCTCCTCCAGCAACAGCGAACGCTGACCGGGTACACCAAACGCATTCTGCTCCCGAGCACGTACAAAATCCTGTTGGGTGAGCGCACGCTGGGTAAGCAGCTCAGCCTGTGCGCCATGAACACGCTGCATCAGGCGCTCAAAGTCAGCGGCACTGCATGTGCTGGGAGGCACAGCAGGCGCTTCTTTATCCCCGGCAGTTTGGAAATTTGTACGTTGTCGTTTGCCATTGACGAACTGCAGCTCCACATAAGCCTGGTACTCAATGGGACCACGAACCAAACGATACTCCTCAACATTTTCATGCTCCGCTATGAGTTGAAAGCTAGCGCCGTGCTCGCTTGGACGCTGCAGCACCAGCAGCGTGTGCCAACACTTTAGCAGCACATAGATGTGCTCGCCCAGCCAAATGTATTTGCCCAAGCTCAGGGGCAATTCTTCAGCGGCATGCAGCATGCTATAACTGGTGGAATCGCTACTAGTGTCGGCCACATCGTCGCGTATTAGGAAGCTGCTCACTGGACCACTGTAAGCCTGCAATTCTGTCTTTAGTTTCTGCAGACAAGTGCTTCGTAGATCAAAGTGATGCACTAGCTCCTTTTGCTGGAACTCATAAAATCGTAGATTGCGAGTGAGCACCAAAGTGGATTTGGTTTTCTTCACATGCAACTGACTGCAGTAGACAACTACGTTGCGTTGCGTCAGAAATTCTGGCACATCTGCCTCCATAAAAGGCAGCATAGCGTAAAATAATATAATGTAAACAAAATCATAAACAAAAAACTGACATGTACTTAATTAGAGATGTGCAATGCGCATAGCGTTGCCACTGCGATCGCCGGTAGAAACGGATAACAATCGTGTTTTGTTATCGAAATCGATCACAGTCACTTAGCCAACACTAAACTATCCAAATTCAAACACAACGGACAATGGAGTGAAAAATTATACATGTGTGGGTAAATTATGTATGTATGTAAATTGCACAAAGCGCAAAATTGTATATTTTGACAAATGTAAATATTATGTGCTTACAACTACAGTTAGGAACAATAATATGGCTTCAAGAAGAAAAAAAAGATTTAAAAAAAAATATGTAAGTACAAGGCAGAACACTTTGAGTGTTGCCCTCAGCTCTCTCTTCTCTCCAATTTCAAATTAACATTTGCTCCCGAGATGCCAGCAACAAAGTCTTCGGCGGTTGTGCCGTCACCAAGGAACGTCGCATCCGATTGCGCTGCAGGCTGGAATTACGTTCCCTAACGGATTGACGTAACTGTTGACGACGTACACCACCGCCGGCCATAACGCTACCCGCATCCTTTTCAGCGGCATTCATGGCCGCCAATAAATCGAATGCCGCTCGCTTTTGCTCCTTAGTCCACATATTGGTCATGGCCTGTGGCGCAGCAGTTGATGCTGCACCAACCGATTGTTGTTGCGTTGCGGGCAGCTTCACAGCCAGCGGCGGACGAAACGGCGCAGCTGGTTTCAAGGCGGGCGCAAGTGTTGCTGGTGTGACCAGAGATTTACCGGACGCTTTGCTGCCACGGCTGAGGCCAAAGAGTGATAGTATGGATTTGCGTCGTGTGCTGGATGCTTGACTCTCGCCGGACTCGTTGCTCGACACACTTGTTTGCATGGGCACGGGAGCAGCTGTGCCTGCTGGAGCAACTGCAGCTGAAGCGGCACCGCTTAGCTTGGCCGGCGACTGGAATGTCACCTTGCGCAATGTATTGGCATTGCTGCTGTGCAGCTGCTTGGGTGCCGTAAGCATAGCCAGATTCATCTTGGCCACTGTTGGCGATGTCTCGTTCAGCTCAATGCTGCAATAAGTGTCGTCATGGTGCGTTCTGGTGGGCGTTGGTCGCACACGCGGTGGCACTGGCGGCACCGTAGTCACCTGCCGGCATTGACATTGCTTCTGTGCCAGCTCTGCCTGCTCCAGCTTCTGCAGCAGTTCACGTTCCATTGCCTGAACACGCTGCTCCGCCACTTGCAATTCCTGAGCACGTTGATCCAACAACGATTCCTGTGCACGTATCGCATGCAAACGCTGCTGCAGTGCATCATTAAAGACGCACTGTGTCAATCGATTTGGACTCTGCTGCTTCTGCTTCAGCTCCACTTCCTGTTGCTCCTGCTGCCGAGCTTTAACCCCCGCTGTTTCACGCCGTATGCTCTCGTAGAGCGATGGATCAGATAGCTGGAGATGCGGTTTGCCGGGAAAGATGCGACGTTTGGCCGAATAGAAGAGTTCACTCCGCAGATCGGGCGTAAAGACACCAGTGACACTCAAACGTCGCTGGCCATAGCCCTCATTGAAGCTATACTGCTCCGTGAACATGGTGCTGGATAATTCGGGTGACTCCGGGAACAATTTTCCCATGCCCGGCAGCTGAAAATCCTCGCCAGCATCGATGAGCCGCGGGAAGTCCCCGTCTAGCTTGGATATGTTACGCACCAACAGTGGATGACGTGTAATCACCTCAATTCCCGGACGCTGTTCATGATCCACGGCAAGCATAAAGCCAATTATTGTCTGCAGATCCGAGCTATATACACCTGGAATGCAGCTAAACTCACCGTGGGCAATATTATCGGATAATTGGGCAAATGCGCGACCACGAAAGGGTGGACGCAAGGCACATAGCTCGTAAATGAGACAACCCACGGCCCAGACATCGCTCTTGCGATCATATTGCCTGCCCTTGACCAGCTCCGGGCTCATGTAGTGTGGTGTGCCCACAAAGGAGGCGGCAAAACTCTGATCCCGGCGCAGCATCCTCGCCAGACCAAAGTCACCCAGTTTCACATTGCCACTGGCATCGAGGAAAATATTCGCCGGCTTAATATCGCGATGGAGTATGGTACCATTGGGTATCTTGTTGTGGCACACCTGCAGTGCACGGCATAGCTGAAAGAGCACACGCCAAATGTAATGCTCCTCGAAGCGTTGGTGTTGTGTTCGAGCGCGTTGTATAAGCTGGGCAAGATCACCGCCATCACAACATTCCATGACAATGTAAATGGATTTTGCCTCACGATTAACCAAATGATGATAATATTGCACAATATTTGGATGCTGCAACTGGCGAAGCACACTGATCTCAGAAATTAGAGATTCACATTTCTCATCATCCAACTCATCGTAATTCATGCCTTTCCAGGCGTAGAATTCGCCAGTGATTTTATCCTTCACCTTATAGCAGGTGCCAAATGCTCCATTCCCCATCACGGCCAGCACTTCGTAATCCTGCAGCGTCTTGTTTGCAAATTCGGTAGACATCTTTGTAGTTATTGCTTTCACGTTCTCTTCGCTGCTTGTTTTTTTCGTTTCTGCACTCATGCTGAGGCCGCGACTGTGATTTTGTATTTTTATTCTTTTGCGCTATTTTTTTTTTCGTTTTATGTTCGTGCACCCGCTCTGTTTGCTTTGAATGCCGAAAACTAACTGATCCATGGTATTGCGCTCCTGCAAACGAGTTTCGGCAAAAACGAGAAACGTACACACACACAATTAAACGCATGCGCACCCACACACACACACACACATACCGTTTTACCGGTGAATACAAGAAAACAATGCGCGCACACAGACAAGTGTTAGTTTCTAGCTGCACATCAGAGATGCGCATGCGAACGTGACTGTCACAGTGTTGCCGTTTTTACTGAGCAAAATAAGCGAATTAAAAAAAAAAAAAAAAAAAAAAAAAACAAGCCAAATCTCAGAAAAAAATAGCAGAAAAATATGATTTTTTTAAATTTTTATATTATAAAAAACATATATTTTTAACAGGGCTTATTGCCGCATGCTTTGCCACAAAAAGACACAGTGCTACTTCCTGTTCTATTGTCTTGGTCGAAATTTTTTTTTTTTAATTCAATTTTGTTTTTTTTTGGCCGAAAGCATTTACGGTTCCGGTGTGCTTCTTGAAAATTTCATGTGCCCGCAATTTAGCGGGCAATAAATGCAATAAGCCCTTGTCAAATCCGTCAAGTCCTTTCTCAGCCATTTCTTGAATTCTGAGCTCTGTAGCCAGACGTCTCTAAATTTTTGTTTACATTTTTTTTAGGCATTTTTAAAATTCTATCTACTTCAACAATATAGAGATGAAATTTTTGCAAAAATTAATGATGTAAGACTTCAATAGTTGCCAGACTGTTACTTTGCCAATTAATCGGTATTTAAGAAACTTTACTATGACAACTAAAATGAAAGAAAAATTAGCTGTTTCAAATCTTAAAAAAGACAGATTTTCCGCTATCCGCAATTTCCGAATTTTATCCTCAATCGCTTTTGAAAATAAGCCAGTTCTGGCCGAAAATAAGACGAAACGGCAACACTGAACTGGCATGTGGGCAAATGACACAGCATCAAGCCAAATAGAGTGAAACAAAATATGATCAGAAATCTAATGCACACACAAAAGAGAGAAAGAAAGATACTGAGCCAGTGAAACTTAGATTTTAGCTATTCAACTTACTAATTGATTATATTATAAACATTTACGTTTCTTGTCATATATTCCTAATAAAATAATGATGCATTTACTTGACTGTGATTTCAATGTATCCATGTACGTGATTTCATGTCTGTCGTGATTTTCAAGTCACAGTCACTGCGTGCTCATCACTAAATGCATATCTTGTTCCTAGAATGCAGTCGCCGTCGCAGTCACACTTACACACACAGGTTCATACATACTTACGTGTGTATATATGTATGTACTCCAGGTCAACGTCGACGCCGACGCACTTTGCAAAATCTCGAACGCAGCGGGATCATGTTATCGCCTTGAGAGCCTGTGTACAAAATAGAAACCATTGGATATGTGTGTTAGAAAAAAAAATCAAAATGTCCTTTGGCGCATCACGCCCGCAATTTAGTACAATTGTGTACGCTTGTTGCCACAGTGACCATAAAAATAAATTAGTTTTGTTGCATTTGGCATTTCAATTTGTGCGTTTCTTCCATCTGATCCGTCTGTTCTTTCCATTCGATTGTGAGTCTGTGCCGCACAAGCGGATTATGTTACACATATACAAACGAACACATTGTCAAATCATATTCAGTTTCGTAAGCATTTCATTCTTAGTTATTATGAAAAACTCCCAATTTCTGGTATAGTTGTCCGATGTACCCTGGCCATTCTTTTTTTGCTTCACTCTGCGCACATCTTGCAAAAATTGAGTGCGCAAATGATAAATTTTTGTTTTTATTTCATCATCACTTTGATCTAATATTTCAGCAATTTCGCGATAAGCATTTTGATTTTTTTATACTTATTTTTATAGTGTTGGGTGAAAGAGTGGATTTCCAAAAGAGATGAAAAAGAAGTGCTTTATAACATTTTAAAAGAACTGGAAAATGGCGATGAAACAAACTATTACAATTTTTTTTCTTATGTCAGTCAGTGATTTCAATTTTTATTAGAAAAAGTAAAAAACTACATAACGAAACAAGACAATATAAATATAATTGACATTTTTATGAACTTTTAATTTATAGTTTATTGATGTAATCAATTATTTACACGTTTAATTCTCTTACATACATATGTATTTTTTTTTGCATTCCTGTTGCCAGCATTGTGCAGGAGAGTTGGCGAGCTGTATTTGAATGCCTTAAAAGGAAATATCTTTAAGTAATTATGTAAATTATATATGCATCTTCTTTTTTACCACGACAAAAATCGAATTGCGAATTGCGAATGCGAATTGAGGGAAAAATTTCGCGGTATGCGTTTCTTCCAAAGGAGTAGGATATTTGGTATTAACTGATTGGATAATGAACCAAAATTCATATTATTATGAAAAAAAATTTTAGATAGTATTTATCCAAAATTTATTTATGTATATGTATATGTAATTATAAATATTTAAGTGTCATATTAATGTCTTACCATATTTTGAAGTGCAATGTTATTTCCGTCCTCTTTATATATAAATTTTAGAGCTTCGAAAAACTCCCATTTGCTGGTGGTCGATGTACCCTGGCCAATATTTTTTTGGTTAACTCTGCGCACCTCTTGCAAATATTTTGTTAGCTATGCTATCTGAACCAAATTTACGGAAAGTACACGTCTATAAAGTACATGTACTGACCAAGTTTGATCCAAATCGGACTACTATATCATATAGCTCCCATAGGGCCGATCGGTCAAAAATACACTCCAAATATGAATTAGTATGAAAAACTTTTGCATTAACTAAGCTATATTAATCAAATTCACACAGAATACATTTGCCATCAATATATATATACTGACCAAGTTTGATTCAAATCGGACTACTATATCGTATAGCTCCCATAGAAACGATCGTTCGAAAATATGCTCTAAACATGAATTTGTATGAAAATGTTCTGTTTGCCAAAGCTATTATACCCATCAACATTGTTAATAACAAATTGAAACTGAGTAACGGGTATCGTAAAGTCGCGAGGCGACTATAGCATTCTTTCCTGTTTGTTTTCGCTTATGTTCTTAGTGCAAAGTGCATGTGTTTGTGTATGAAAAGATGTATGTAGATTCTTCTTTACAAGAAATTCAGCGGATAATTATTAAGGGGACCTTTTCCCTATGTAGTATTTAAAGAGTACAAATTATTTAGTTTTAACCTGGAATAAAAGGCACTTAATCCGTTATTATCGAGAGCAATTTATAGTGCAGCCTATTTTAATAAACCAGTACTTTACTGCGCGATTATTTTGGCTGCTTTTGCTAGTTGCTGCTACTTTGTTCCTTCAGCTATTTTAGTGTAAAATCAGTGTGAGTTTCTGGAAATCTAAAGCAGGTAGCAATGCCCGAGAAACGAGTTATCTTCAGCTTATCGCTGTGTTGACCCGTGTGTGTTGATGGTTTTATGGGTTTTCTCCTGTGCAGTACAAACAATGGACCAACAACGAAGGATGCGAAGGCGAAGTAAAGCCGTACAACAACGTAATCCTTCATAAATAAATCAAGTCCAACAGGCAGTCCTCTGTCTGCCATTGTTTGTGTAGGCAACCGCAAGATTGGTTTGTAATGCTGAAGGTTTATGGGCCTACAAAAATACAGGTATACGATAACATTGAATTTCACATAGCCATTTTACAGTTTATTTTTGGTAATGACAGTTGTGTGTAGAAAGTCGTGAAGGTTATTTTCTTTTCTTTTTTGTTTTTTTGCATAATGCCAGCGAACTTAATGCTAATCACCAAGATGGCGGCTTATTCTCGCTGCCGGCTGGACGACCATACAGTGCGCTCTTATCACGGAACGTTGACATACGTTCCGTCTCCTTCTTGTCCAGAAAATGTCCAATTGCAAATCCAAGCAGTGGCAGTGCCGCCCACATTGCACGTTTATCCAGACCAAGCACCATTTTGTTTGTGTTGTGTGTTTATTGCTATTATTGTTGGCTTTCTAGCTATGATTCTTTAGCGCTGCGCTTTGGGCTTCTCGCTGCTGTTGACGTTTCCACTCACGTGTATGGGACCAATCTGCGTAGATGGAGCCGACTGTAACAGTTGGAAAGAATATCACTGCACCGTACTTTCGCGCCAGCTGCGTTATTATGCTACTGCCCATATGTTATTGTGTCTTGGGTCAATGCGAATGAACTGTAAACAAAACAGGCAAACAAGAAATGAGCCACATACAAGATATGCAAAGGAATGTTTGTTTTTATTTTTTTCTTTTTTTTGGGGTTACGTAATGAATATGATTGAAACAGCTTGGCAAATGTAACTAAAGCATTTGCAGTGCAAAGAGTAGCTTACTCGGTGTGCACACAATTTAATTGTGCATTAATTTGCAGCTCTTTTCGATGGTAAATTTCACAAATTGTACAAAATGGTTTGTTGTTATTAAACTTACGCTTATGCAAAAGCCTCGTCGATTCGATTGAGATTTTGATTGTCCTATCGATACTCATGCACGGGTCACGCAATCGATTGTGTTTGCTCTAATCGATATATGTTTTAAAAAATAACGATGATACAAACTTAACGGCATAAAATAAATAAGAGGTCACAGTTTGTGAAAACGCCCGATATTTTATTTTCTGCTTTCGAAATTCTAATTGGTTGGTTTCTGTCACACTTCACGATTTGTCGATACTCGAATATGCGTGATCGCCGCGTAAACCTATCAGGAACTAAATACCAACACAGTATTTTTTAATCGATACTGCTACACATGTAGTATTTCGATAACGATAAAATAGCTAATACGAATTTGTTTTTGCCGGCGCGACGACGACGACGAATAAGCCGGCATTTTGTTTAAGTTATATATTATTTTAATTGTGTCCATTTTGATTGATTTATTAAGTGAAGCAGTGCGCGAACATTTTGTGCAAGCAATAATCCCGCAAATCTGGATGCATGCAATGAGATGATTGCCGTCGCAGAGCCGCCACTGGAATTCGTTCCTCGCGGTCGTCAGGCGGCAGAAGATCATCCTGGGCCATCAGAGCCGCCGATGCCCAAATATTTGCCCGCCGAGCATTTGTTGCTGCAACGTTTGCAGAATGTCAACATATCGGCGGCAACAGAGGAACCCCAAGAGTTCTGGACCATACGCGAAATCTATGATGACTATGAGGCCAGCTATGAGCGTGCCCAGCGTCGTCAGCAATTGATTGAACAGACGAAAAAATGTGGTCCCAATGCGGCAGCAGCAACCCAATTGACATCATTGCCACAGGAGTTGCTCAATCCCGTCAAACAGCGACGCGAGGAACCCATGTGCGATTACATTGTCAACAATGAGGAGGAATTGTATGTGAACAAGAATACGGTGATTTGGACACAGGGTATCAACGATGATGACGATGGTGTACACAAACGCATGTGCTTCACCTGTGATACACCAGTGAAATTTGCCTGCTTCCTAAGTCGACGCTTTGTCCGCGGACGCCTGGCCCAGTTGCGTGCGTCGGTTCAGCCGGAGGACGATAACATGACTGCGATTTGTGTAGTGGATCAGGATGCCTTGCGTGTCTATTGCGATGATGGTGATGATTTTCTGGCAAATCTTGATTTTCCCATCTCACAACTGTGGCAAACCGTCCATGGTCTGCTGCTGGAGAAGGACTCTAGCAATGCCCTTGTCTCGCATTTATCTATACCAATGCCAAGGCTCTTCTCCATGTCGCATCCCTTGCATGAAGCGTGTCCGGTTGTGCTCAAGACATCAACGAATTCCACGGGCTACATGACCGAACCCGAATATAGTGTTGTCTTTACCGCCGAGGACTCGGATCTGGTGCTTCTCTATGATGCCAAGTTTTTTAAGCATTTCGTTGCACGCCTGCGTAAGGTCACGCCCGAGGAGGTCAACTATGTCAGCCAGCAGCAGCAGCAGGAGCTACTCACCAAAACCCTTCAGGGGAATTGCGGCACCAGCAGCGTCCTCAGTTTCAATTCCACCAAAAATACTGGAGGTAACACTGATTCTTTTATACTATTCGTGAGCTGTTCGCTTGTGCCATTTTCAGTAGTTCCACTTTTAGTTCTATTCCAATTAATTCCGTTTCCGTTGTACCAATTTCACTGTAGCATTTGACTTAGAGGTAACAAGTTTTCTTGTTTCACTTCCAAATGTTCCAGCTTCATTAAACTCAATTCGTCATACAATTGGCCCTTTCCATCTGTTTCTTAGGCTCCTGTTCCAAGAATGTAAGCGCACTGCAGACTGTTCCAATTTCAAATGTTTCAGGCTTGGAAATTTGGCTTTAAATGTGACTTTTTACTACTTCTCAGATAGTTACAAAGCAGAAACTATTGTTTCACTTTGTTTCATTCCAAAACGTTCCAAGTTTCGTTTGTTTTTATGGGCTTAACTAAATTTTAACATTAAAGTTTTCAATTCCACATGTTCCTTTTAGCACCCCACCCAACCAACGTTCCAATTCCACTCGTTCCTTTAATTAAAAATATGTAGACTACATTCCTTTTGCTTTATTACATTCCTTTTGCTTTATCCATTACCATGTTCACTTCCAACTGTTCCTCATAGTTATTCACTATGTTTTCAATTTCTAGCCACGCCCAAGCGCAGCACAACTTCCTTTGCCATGCCTGCCGCCCACAATTTCTCCAAATTCGGCATGAGTCAATCGCAATCCTTCAGTGGTGTCCTGGGTCAATCCAAGTAAGTAATTTACACACCACTGTGAATGGCAAATAATTGTGTACTTTGACCCACTGTGTAGTCGTGCCTCGCTGGGAACTCCGTTGAGTCAGCTGCAGAACAGCATTAGCCAGCAGTCCGTGTCTATCAAGGATATGCGCAAATTGACCCACATCAAGCCGGCCAAACCCATTGAGCCAGAGATGTGTCTGGAACACATCTGGACGGAGAATACCTATGGCACGTAAGTAAAGTTTGCAGTCTATAGTTTCCTCTATGCCAATAGATTCATTTACTGCCATTTGCAGCCAACGCGAATTCTGTGAGATGGCAAGTCGAGCATTCATTCACACGGATCTGGTGGGACAGACGTATCTCTGCTACTTGCTGGCGCGTTCCTGCCGCCTACAGATGGTGCTGCTCAATGGCTACGATACGAGCGAACTCCAGCTGTCCACATTAGCTTCAACGTTGCCAGCTAAAGATGCAGTGGGTCTACAACGTTTGCACATGATTGCCGTACTCGATCCTGGTGGTAATCTTGTACTCTACACCGGCACAGTGCTCATATCCAAGGTGCACATCACACCGCTGCTAACGGCACCAGCAAATCCAACTATGGCAACACCAACACCAGCAGCGGCGTCACCAGCAGCACCACAGACACCGCTACAGGGTGGACTTCAAACCCAATTGAAGGTCTGCGGCAGCAGTTCCTTTGTGGAGGTACGCCGGAGCAGTCTGTTGCCCACGAAAGCAGCTGCCGATCTCAATGCCTTTGATGAGGAACTGGAGCTGCACATGCTCTCACCCATACAACCACAGCCCATGTCGTATACTCAGAGACAGGCACACAATATCTGCAAAGCCCTGCGTGATCCGGCCGGGAATCGTTTGACTCTGGTCTATGCCACTGGACGAATGCTGCGCGTTGCTTTGCCGCTGCTGAATGACACACGGCTGATCACACGCTGTGTGGCTGCACTGCGTCAGGTGTTGAATCCCTCACAGTTTTTGCATTTCATTATACGCTGGTATAGCGCACGGAATCCTCCTGGTTCTCGCGACTACAGCATCGAACAGGAGTGGCAACTATTTCGCAGCACTTTGTTGGGCTTAATGGGCTGCATGGCTGCATCCAGTGAGCACACGGATGTGGATGAGTCATATGCACGTTGTGCCACACCGCCGTATCAGACGCCCACACAGTTTTCTGGCGTGGCACAGGATGAGCCCAAGAAGCGTCGCAAGTACAACGATTGCGAGGACTTTACCGACGATGATTGGGAGTTTCTGCTCATGCATACGACCTTGGCACATGGTGGCGGCGATGGTGTGCATGCCTACAGTGTGGATGTTACGGCTCCGTTATTCCGTACTCTTCCCGCTGTCTTCTACGGTCTGCACATGCTCTACGAGGATCTCAAACTGGATTCGGTATTCAACAGTGGACTCATCTATTTGGGCACGGTAAGTGACGTCAACTCTTTTTCAATGGGTTGCCACTCATTTACACTTCTTTGCCCCCACAGTTCCTGCACCAACTGGCCATCGACATGCAACTGGACAGTTACATATTCCACTACCAACTGGACTTTCCTGAGCTCACACACAAGACCGCGAAGCTAACGATGTTGAGCTCTGAGCATGGAGCACTTATGCTCTACCAGGAGCTGCTTCGCATGCCAGCACCCAGTATTTATGCCCAGTTGGAGCACGTTATACTGGGCAGGGAGGAGGTGGTGCCCTACAGCTATGTGGAGTGCATCAATGAGCGTAGCCGTAATCTAGTGCAACTCGTTTCACTGGTGATGCATGGCCACAGGAAGCTCAAACAGTGGTGGCAACTGCTGGAGCTCTACGGCGCCGTGCAATCCAATTACCCAAAGCGTCCCAAGCGAAGTATATCGGCGGATGTGCCGCGTTGTCATCAGGTATTGGAACTGCTGCTCTGCATGCAGTTGACGCGCAGAGACATCGAACGTCTGCCGGCTGCAGTGCATCTAATTGTCGCCGAGGCACTGGAACAGGCACGTCTCTCACCGCCCATGGGCTGCAGTCAGGCGACCTATGAGCTAATATTACGCCCGGAGTTGGCGGCACATGCCCAGCTGCCGTTTCTGGAGGCGACACTGGGACAACCGCATTGTGGGCGTGTCTACAAGGAGGATTCACTCTCACCACGCTGTGCACCCAGCAGCGGTGAGTGTCCCATGTCGGAACCCGATGCCGACCAACTGCGTCACGATGGCATGGACAATATGGACACTAAACTGTTACGTCTACGTTTTCCCGACGACATGCGTGTGGAGGAAGTGCGTCGTCTGCTCAACAGCGCTGATCCCGTGGCGATTGAGGTCCAGCAATCTCCGGGCACAAGTGATCACGAGTTCATCGAGGAGCAGGAGAAACAATTGTTTGCACTCTGTGCACGTACAATGACACTGCCGCTGGGACGCGGCATGTTCACGTTGCGCACGTTGATGCCACGTCCAAGTGATAACATGCCCATGCCCAAGCTGTGCCTGGTGGGCAGGGAGCCGATCAAGGGCACCACCATAGAGATGCAACAGATTGAGTTCCCAGCGAATATGCACATGTGGCCATCGTTTCATAATGGCGTCGCCACCGGTCTGAAGATCTCACCGCAAGCCTTGGACATTGATTCCACTTGGATCGTGTACAACAAGCCCAAGATGTTGGCCAATAATGCGCTGGAGCATGCCGGTTTCCTTATGGCTCTTGGTCTAAATGGTCACCTCAAATCCTTGTCCTTCATGAGCATCTACAAGTATTTGGTCAAGTGCGATGAGATGACCAGTGTGGGTCTGCTGCTGGGCATCTCGGCGGCACATCGTGGCAGCATGGATACCAAGACCACCAAATTACTCAGTGTCCACTTGGAGGCACTGCTGCCAGCTACAGCCATGGAACTGGACATACCGCAGAGCACACAGGTGGCTTCACTCATGGGCATTGGTTTGCTCTATCAGGGCTCTGCGAAGCGCCACATTGCTGAGGTATTGCTGCAGGAGATTGGACGACCACCTGGTCCAGAGATGGAGAACAGTGTGGAGCGTGAATCGTATGCCATGACAGCGGGTTTGGCGCTGGGTTTAGTCACCCTGGGCCAGGGTGAATCACCCGCTGGTCTCCGTGATCTCCAATTACCGGATACGCTGCACTACTACATGGTTGGTGGTGTCAAGCGACCCATTGGTGGCTCACAGAAGGAGAAGTATCGCCTGGCCTCGTTCCAGGTGCGCGAAGGTGATAGCGTTAACATTGATGTCACTGCACCGGGTGCTACACTGGCTCTGGGTCTCATGTTCTTCGACTCGGATAATGCCGCCATTGCCGAGTGGATGCAGCCACCGGATTCACGTTATTTACTGGACATGGTGCGTCCTGATTTCTTGCTGCTGCGCACCATTGCACGTGGCCTGATACTCTGGCAGGATGTGCAGCCGGATAACGAGTGGTTCCAGGCGCAGTTTCCGCAAACGCTTCGTGCTCATCTGCGACTTCCCACGCGCGATGACGAGCAGCCCGAGGACAGCGATGTGGACTACGAGGCCATCACGTAAGTGTGCTCTGCTAGCAGCGCTGTTATTGTGATGCTAACAGTGCGCTGTTAACTCAATTAACAGTTGTTAATCAATTTATCGCTCTTTTAGCCAAGCTTATTGCAACATTTTGGCCGGTGCCGCCTTCTGTATTGGCCTTAAATATGCCGGCACTGAGAACCCGGTGGCCTTCACCACATTGCGTGCGGTGATCAAGGAGTTTCTGGGATTCCCCGGCACACCGATGGGTGAATGTGCTGGACGCACGACAATAGAGAGCTGTTTGATGGTACTACTCATATCCATATCTCTGGTATTTGCTGGCTCTGGTAACTGTGAGATACTACGTATTATTAGATATTTGAGATCACGAGTTGGTCCACAATATCCGCATATAACCTATGGCTCCCACATGGCCATACACATGTCATTGGGTCTGCTGTTCCTGGGCGCCGGTCGCTTTACCATCGCCAAGACACCGGAATCGATAGCTGCCTTGGTCTGTGCCTTCTTTCCCAAGTTTCCCATACACAGCAATGACAATCGGTGGGTACATCCTCTAGAGTAGATCTTTAGCTCCAGCTAATCCCTGATTACTTTTAGTTATCACTTGCAAGCACTGCGGCATCTCTATGTGCTGGCTGTGGAGCCGCGTCTGTTTCTGCCACGTGACATAGACACCCATCAGCTATGTCTGTGCAACATTTCGGTGCTTGAAATAGGCTCGGATCAGATGCGTCGTCTGCCCATTGCTCCCTGCATACTGCCCGAGTTGAGCACACTGCAACAGGTGATTGTCGAGGATGAGAACTATTGGCCGGTGTGTTTTGAACGCTCGAGGAATTGGCATCAGCTGGAGAAGGCTCTGGAGCTGTGTGCACCAATTGATATTAAAAAGCGTACGGGACGTTTGTCCCATCTGGAGGATCCCGATCGTTTGAAGAGTATGCTGGCCCAGACGCTGACCACCGAGCAAAGCATTTGCTGGCAAGTGGATGTACACGATTTGCAGCAATTTGCCAGTGAACGTTTGGTCAAGCCCTTCCTAAGTCGTTTTCTGCAGACCAAGGGAACAACGCTCAGCTACTCGGAGCTAGCGAAGCGTCATCAGTTGATGCTGCTCTTTTACAATGCGGTGGTCAAGGATCGTATGCATCTGCTGCCGGTTTATCTAACGCTCTATGATGTGAGTTCTACTAGCATTCAATTCCATCCCTCTCTAAGCCACATTTTCCTTGCAGCACGTGACCCGTCAAATGGCCAACAACAACGACGTCTGGCAGGTGAAATTAATTGATGCTTATTTGGGCAAAAGTCCAAGTCAACATACGCTCATCTCCGTGGAGCTTATACAAATGATGCAGGAGTTGTTTAAGGTGCAACTGGAGGCGTCCACTCGCGATCTCTGCGTGCCATTGCGTGAATTCCTTTGCCAGAAGCGTCTGGAGCCGAGCTATGTGGCCTGCATTAGTGCACACGATTTGCAGCGTGTCTTTTGTGTCATCAACTATTATAACCTCATGCCGAATCTGTTAAATGGTGTTGATATGAGCAATGGGCCAATTAATTATCTGCGTATTATGTACGAGTTTCAGCAACTGAATCTCAGTCCACACACAATTTTTGGACTACTCAAAATATTCCAATCGTTGCGTTGCGCCTTCAATTTGGAGTAGTAACGGCCGGCTGTTTATCAGCTGTTATCGTTAAATACAATGCAACACTGAGATTTGCAATTTAAATTGTTTATAATTAGAAATATATACATAAATTATATAAATTAAATGAAAAAGTACAATCGAATTGTTAAATGCTGTTGGCCGTTAAAATAGTGGGTAAACAATACCGATAGCTATCGATATGAAACTCGATAGCTTAGTATTTTTTAGGTCAGCTGTTGTGCAACTGCCTTGCAACACTTTCACTTACTGCACCCGCCTTGCAACACTTAACTCAAGGAATTTGAAATTGCATAAATAATTTATGTACATTGTAGAAAAATACCATTGAATATAACAATTAAAAGAATTAACCAATTTAAATACAAGCAAATAGATAAAAATACATTAATTAATTGGACGTCATATTGAGACTCCGCCTGCTTTTGATCGAGAAAATGGCCTTTTCGCCGCCATCTTTTTTTGTGTGTTCTGCTTTAGACAATTCGTTGATGCTCTGCAGCGGTTGCATCGTCTTTGTAAATGCCGCGACAGCGTTGATACACATAGATGCCCAGGAGCGGTAATGGTGTCATAATGGCCACCGAAACCGGCACAACAGTGGTTAGATCCGCCTGTGGTTGTGGCAATGCAGTGCGCAAAAAGAAGATGGCAATACCCGTATTCTGTATTCCCGTCTCTATCGCAATCGTTAGAGCATCCACAGCATTTTGATGGAGTATCTTGGCAGCTAGAAAGGCACAGGCATAACCCAGACCAGGTAATGCCAAGCCCGCCACAGCGATCTGTAAAAGAATAGTTTTCAATTAAAGCACATTTTTTAGAATTTTTTAACCCACCTGCCAGGAGAACAGCTCGAACAGATAAAAGTTTGTGACGATCGCAAAGACGATGATAAAGATTAGCAGGCACATGGAGATTGGTTTGAGCATGCGCACCAGGACTTGAGCCAAACGTGGTAGCCAACGCTGTATGGCCAGGCCAATTAAAAGTGGTATAATCAAACTCACGCAGTACGTGGCTATCTTGCTATAAGGCACCATCAGACCAGCTCTCTCAAAGATCAGTTGACCCAGTGTAAATATCCAAATTGGCATCGAAGCAAATGCAGCAAAATTGCTAACTGTTGTCATTAACACCGATAGATTGATATTGGCATTGAGCACCGCTGACCAGGTGTTGGAGGCGCCACCGCTGGGCGCAATGCCCGTAAAAAACAAACCCAATTGCATGGCCGGAGATTCGGGAAAGATGAAGACACCCAGGGCATAGCTTATCAGCGGCATACCGACAGTTTGGGTAATGAAACCAATACAGGGACCAATTGGACGTGTAATCAGACCCTGTAGCACATCTACGTTGAGTGCTGCACCGAAATTGATGTAAATCAACGACATGAGCAATATGATGGAGCCCACAAACACATGATCGATGACACGTTCCGGACGTAGTACTTGCACCAGTAATTGGCTATCATTTTGGGCATGATTATCGGGAACGGAGCTTGTATTCAACTGGGCATCATAGAGCCGCACACTGATCTGTGCCTCGCCCAGAAAATGTCCCTCCAAGCGTATGCGACCCGACCATTTGCTTTCATCTACCAGCGATACGGGAATTGTGGCATTCTCCGGTGCCACAGTGGCCAAATGTGCGCTATTTGTGATCAACTTGAAGCTATAGCGTGTTTTCTCCTTCCAAATGGCATCGTTAATGTCCGTCAACGATAATTGAACCTCATCGCTGGTCTTCATTTGCAATTGCAGCAGAGTGGGCTTAAAATGCGCCTGCCAGCAAATTGTGGACATTATGCCGTTTCCCAGCATCAGTAGCCAGATCAACATGCTTTTTAATGCCATTCTGTAATTCAACTGTTACTTTGATTTGTTATTTAGTATTCTATTTTCTTTATTATCTCATGGCCCGCAAAATTCAACAAGTTGACGCAACGAAAGCACAAACACAACAGAGCAGAGCGCAATAAAATCAAAAACCAAAACAAACATAGTGACATTTTTTTTTCTATTGCAATTAGATTGTGTAGATATCCAATGCAAGCAAGGGAGATAGTTATAGCAACGTGCACAGTTACTGCTAAGCTTGCTACTCGTTTCTTACACATGGCGAGAGTTAACTTTGAGCATGAGAGCGCAAATAACAGGTTGTCAATTAGTACACATACGCTACGTTACAATGTGTGCGTGTGTGTTGGTGTGTACTTACATACGCATGTTAATTGTATGCAGCCCGTTGATAACGTCGTTCAGCGTGCTAGACAAGGGAATCTTAGCTTTATCTGATTACTGATTGCTACCGCAATTTTCTTAGTTACAAAAACTAACGCGATTGCAAAAAAGCAAAGAAAAACTACTTCAGCAGCGGCTTTTCAAAAACCGCTCTGTTAAACCACATTACAGCATCATGCTAAACTTACAGCCGCTGTAAAGCTTACAGTCATTGATTACACTACTAAAACTACTTCAGCAGCGGCTTTTCAAATACCGCGCTGTTAAACCACTTACAGCACCATGTTAAACTTACAGCCGCTGTAAAGCTGTCAGTCTTTGATTACATAGCTACAGCACAGTGGTAATAAAATTTGGAAATAAAACGCAAATTTGTACCCTTCAATTATTTTTTGTAATTTATTAAAGCTTAAGAAAAAGTGCAAAAACGCCCACCGCATAAAAAGCATATGCATTATTCGCAACAAAGTGTAAGGATTTGTACTGGTTATATAGAAAAAGTATGTTTAGTATCTGTAGTGATCGGGCTTGAAGGGTCCTGACTGTGGTACACCCAAATAGCTGGCCTGTTTCTCCGTCAACTTGGTGAGCTTTACGCCCAGCTTCTCCAAATGCAAACTGGCAACCTCCTCGTCCAGCAGCTTTGGCAGAACATGCACACCGACAGTATACTCTGCCGACTTGGTCCACAATTCAATTTGGGCAAGCACTTGATTCGTAAACGAGTTGGACATGACAAAGCTGGGATGGCCATGGGCACAGCCCAAATTGACCAAACGTCCCTCGGCGAGGACAATGATGTGACGTCCATTTGGCATGGTATAACGATCAACTTGGGGTTTAACATTAACCTTCTCCTTGGCATTGGTGTTTAGCCAATCGACATCGATTTCACAATCGAAATGACCAATGTTACAGACAATGGAATCATCGGGCATGTTGAGCAAATGCTCGGGTGTGATAATGTCCCGGCAACCGGTGGTGGTAACATAAATGGATGCCTCCTTGCTGGCCTCCTCCATGGTGGTCACCTCATAGCCCTCCATGGCAGCTTGCAGCGCATTGATTGGATCAATTTCGGTGACAATCACACGACCACCGAATCCCTTCAAGGCCTGAGCACAACCCTTGCCCACATCACCATAGCCAGCGACACAGCAGACCTTGCCAGCAATCATTACATCGGTGGCACGCTTAATACCATCGATCAAGGACTCGCGGCAACCATACAGATTATCGAATTTGCTCTATGGAGGAAATTCTGATCAAAAAGGATTCAAAAATCATGAAATTCTAACTCACCTTGGTCACCGAATCGTTGACATTGATGGCTGGCACACCGAGGCGGCCATCCTTGAACATTTTGTAGAGATTGTGGACACCGGTGGTGGTTTCCTCGCTCAGACCCTTGATACCCTTCAGATATTGAGGGAAACGTTCGTGCACCAAATTGGTCAAATCACCGCCATCATCCAGAATCATGTTGAGGGGCTGACCATCCGGGAAGACCAGAGTTTGTTCAATGCACCACGTGTACTCCTCGTCGGTTTCACCCTTCCAGGCATAGACAGGGACACCGGTGGCAGCAATGGCAGCTGCAGCATGATCCTGTGTGCTGAAAATGTTGCAACTCGACCATTGTACCTACAGGGGCAGAGAGTGTGTTTTAGCTTTCGTCACTAGCGTTATGAAATACCCCCCGAATTGTTATTGCATCTATTTTAAATTCAGAAATTCTGTTGCTATTCGAAAATATGTTTTTGAAAATTATCATTATCATAGGAAGTAAACAACTTAGCATATCAATGGGTTCTTCTGCTGACCCCACAACTGAACCCCAGAGATTATCGTTATCGTATGCTAAAGCGCCTTGACCTGCAGTTCGATCCCCAACAAAATAGATTCTGTTTTGGGCAACAAGATTGATAATCGCGCTCACATGGTGATAAGTGATTGACAAAAAAATGAATATTCTAGCTGAAAGTGATTGACTATGAGATACCCTGTAAACGGAGGCACATTTGTCGTGCCTTATTTTTTTGTAGGTCTTACGAGTTAAAGCAAACGTATTAGACTATTCTTACAAACCTCTTAAAGATCCTGAAACAAATCGTAATCTTTCGGAATATATAATAATTTTAATGTATACAAAATAGCTTATATTTAGAAAATTATATACTTAAAGTCGACTTTACAATAAGTTTTACTACTTGAAACACGCAATTTTGACTCCCTGAACATGTTTTACACACTTTACAGGGTATTATCAGATCGAAACGCATCCTTTTGTGTGTAAAACGCATTTGAACTGCTCTAAAAAGTCTAAGCGTACGAGACGCCTCCTTCAATCTATTCTATACATTTCTATACTACTTTTTACAGGGTATATCACTACCTTGAATAAATTATAAATAATTATTATAAATAAGCCTAAAAAAGATGACATTTCCTTTGACAACTGTTGCACACTTTTTCAAGAACTTGTAATACCCACTTTACTGGGTATACGCTACAAAACTGCCGTGCCTGCATTTTAAACCCGTTACTGGTAGGTTATACTATGAAATCTTTTTACAAAACTTATAATGCCCGCGTTACAGGGTATTTTCAGCCAATTTCTTAACCAGCCTCCATTAATTACAGGGTATATGACTAAGGAAATAACTGATTTACCTGAGCGCCCAGCTCGACGAGAGTCTCGATGAGCACAGCCGTCTGCACGGTCATGTGAAGGCAGCCGGTGATGCGAGCACCCTTAAGGATCTTGGATGGACCGTACTTCTTGCGGCACGCCATCAGTCCGGGCATCTCGTTCTCCGCAATGATGATCGCCTTGCGTCCCCATTCGGCGAGACTGATATCAGCTAAAAAAATGTCGCGTGTGCAGGAAAAGTGATAACATTGTTAATGACAGGGAATATAAACAACGATTAGACAGCATATATTCCATTGCACGGCAACAACGTGTTTTAACCTAAGGAAAAAACATGTGCGGCAAATACAATTCCCCTGTGTTGGTGTGTGTCTGTGTGGTTACTTCAATATGCCGTTTTTATTTTTTTTTGCCGGCTGAAGTGATGTGTGCATTTTGTGGACCTGATTTATTTTTAACTTACCAACTTTGTACGCTGGCTTGGACATCTTGCTTGTTTATAGAAATAGATGCAAAGAGGCAGACACGACCGGATTGACGACGCGCGCAATGTTTAATGCCAAAAATAAAACTTTAAAGTTCTTAAGAAATCGACTTATCGATATCAAAAAACAATTACTCAATGTCGATAATATATCGAATGGTTGCATTTGGATTAGTTGGCTCCACAAACTATCGATATTATAGAAAACTCAACGCTAAAACATCTGTAATAGTTATCATTACTATTTAGATGCTTATTGTTAAAACAAGCAAACAAAATAAATTGAATGCAAATTACGCCAAGAGAAAGTTTGTTCAATTTTTATTCATATTAAGTAAGTACTCGATTGGACATATTCAATTTTGATACTGTTTAAATAATTTTTACCGCGAAAAGTTGCGATAGTTCACACTAAGATATCGGCGCCATTTTCTTTCTCGTCGCTCGTCACTCGTTATAGGGCTATCCGCTACTCGTCGCACCTGGCACACACGCGTTTTCCCAAATCGTGCTTTTTTCGCCCTCAGTTTATTTTTTAATGTGCGAATTAAACAAGTTAATTAGTTAAACAACAACATATACAATTTATTACGTGCTAAACAACTGACAAATCGTATTAATCAATACACTAAGAAATTGAATTGAATGCGTGCGTGTGCCTTTTTTGTGCCGAATGCAAAGTACGATGGCGACGCATAGTTCGACCGCAACGCGACGTTGATGTCAGTTTGATTTTGTATGAGTGTGTGTGCGTGTGTGTAATAAAAAAACGCAAGCGAATTGCGAAAGAGCAAAAAGACAAGCGACAAAAAGGCGAAAAGTAAAAAAAAACGCGAGAAAAAACCTACGGTCAGCAAATCAAACAAGCAAGCAAGCAGGCGCTCGCAACACAGGGGGGCGATCGAAAAGGCTGTGTAAAAACAGACAAAAGACGCGCGCGCGGCGTGCAATGCGCTAAAAAAAAAAAAGCAATAACAGGCCCAACAGTGGATGTGAGGAGGGGTAAGTGTGGTGTGTGCAAGCGGCTGCCGAAGGTGGCGGCGTGGCTCTGTTACATACGTACATATACACAAATACATCTGTACGTAAATTAAAGCATATACATATGCACACATAAATATCACAAATGCTAGGCATTTCCAATGATTCGATCAAATCACCATTTGTTTTTGTGTCAAAGATTAGTTTGTTATTCAAAATCTATCAAGACAGCTGTAACAACAAATTCTACAAGCTTTACAATTTTACAAAAAGAAAAAGAATTGAAAACAGAAAACACAAGTCTCATTCTCCGCGCAAGGCCACAACCAATTTCAGTGTTAAATCAAATCAACGAAACTAAAAAAAAAGTTGATCGTGGCGCCAAAGTGCAAATTGGTGTTTGTCGAGTAACAGCAGCCGCAGCCTCAGCCTCAGTCACCGTAGACAGCAGCAGCAGCAGTCAGTAAGTCAGCAGGAGAAGAAAAATTTGAGAGCTGCCGCAGCCGCTAAAGAGAGCGCGCGCCGCGTGTGTTGGAATCTCGTCACACATACACATACTAATACATGCAAAGAAACTCACGTTCGCATACAAACTCACACGCACATACCGCATACGGTATTGCAGCAGAAGCAGTGTGGCCGTTTTATATTAATTTTTCGTTCGTTACTCTTATTTAGATATTGTGCGTGGTGCGTGTGTGTGTGTTTGTGTCTCTCTGTGCATGCTCGTGCGTGCATTGTTGCATTTTGTGCGTTTATAAACGAGGCCGGCTAATATCCAATAATGTCCACATTTGAGGATGGCCAACAAGAGCAACAACAAACATTATCACCGCAGTCCTTGCAACAACCGCATACGCCGCTAAGACTTGCGAATGAGGAGTCCAGCAACAACAACAACGTGAGTACAACAGGCAGAAGCAGCTGCCAATTTATCATCAAATGGGCGCAACTTTTTTAACTTGATTTCATTTTCATCTTTTCTCTCTCTTTTCGGTAGTCCATTATGGGCAAGGTAAAATTACGAGTATCCTCGATACTTCCGGGTTCGCTTGGCAAATGGTTCTCCCCAACAACAGAGGGCGCTGCCCGTGCCGATAGCGTCGACCACTCACCGTCGCAGCAGCAGCAACAACAAAATGGCAGCGTATTAACCGTTAAACGTAAACGCAGTCAACGTCGCATTGAATTGGAAGCTGATGATGCGCCCGACATTATGGACGATGGCTACGATGCTCAGGATCTTAACGATGAGGAAGTTCAACTTGCCGATAATATTGCCGAACACGATTTGGTTGCCGAGGATGAACAGACCCGTCGCAATGAATATAATCTGAGTTTGTTACGCAAGCGTCAAATGGTTGCTGCTGTCGCCGCTGCTGCTGCGTCACGTGATTTTGTTAACAACAATAATAACAACAATAATAATGATGATGATGATGAGGATGACGATGATCTGGAGGATGAGGAAGACGATGAACAAGACGATGATGTCTTGAACTATCAACAGCAGCAGCCAAATCGTAACCCCCTCGGCTTCAAGACCCTAAAGCCCTTTGGCAGCAGCAATGCAACAGCTCATCAGCCACCGGCAAAACGCACCCGTTTCGAGGTAAGCTAATGGGACAAGTTATATGGTCACCCTAATGGTTTGATGGCATACAAAGTTAAGAGTGCGATAAACCGATCGTTAAAAAAATGTTCTGAGCATGGTCATCCTATGTAAGCTTTGGTATGGTCAGCCTAATAATATATGTTTACCCTAATTAGCTTTTTGATAGATTTGCGTAACTTTTCATATAAAGCTGAAGCTAAATCAAAATTAAATGCGAGTAGGGTGACCATAACTTTCAATCTTTAGTTGATAACTTACTTATTTAAGAGCTATAATTATTTATGTTGACTTTTCCAAACGGCAACACTACTCAGGGTGACCTTGTTTTTAGTTTAAACACGTTTTTAAACAAACTCTTTGTCTTTTTAGCAATCGGATATAACATTTAGTCCTCAGTTCAACGCGCGTCGTCGTCCACAGCTGCATGCCTCAACGCCCGCAGTCGGCGATGCTGCACTGCGCACTCACGCGCCACCAAATCGCCTAGCGCATCTAAAACACCATGGACATCTTAAACTCTACGGACAACAACGTGAGCCCGCCTTCAATTTCCTAGCCGCTGGTTCAAGCAGCGAGGCAGCTGTGGCCACCAGCGGTGATCTGCCAATGAGGTGAGTCGGCAGTGTTTACTTACAAACTAAAAAGATTGAATATATATATTTTATAAACTTTTGCAGCTCTAGACGTTCGCTCAATATTCCACCATTGTCTGAACGTCGCGATTCACTGACAACAACAGCAACAATGTTGCCCAGTTACAAGCGACAATCGCTGTTGGGACAACATGGCCTAAACATGCGCAACTGTTCACCCATAAGCGAGGTAACACAACAGCAGGAACAACAGCAGCAGCAAACAACAATCATACGTCAGGAGACCAATAACAATAACAATAATAATAACATTGTAATTAATGCTAAACAGCGAGCCACCGATTCCCATTCAGAGTGTGAAAGTAATGAAAGTCAACATGTTGGCCTAGGACTACGGAGCAGCAGCAGCAGCAACAACAACATTGGCAACAATAGCAATTTATTATTTTATGGCAATTTGCAAAGTCGCAAATCGGTATTTAATGCAAATGCTGTGACACCACAGCATCATAATTCAACACTATCATTGAATTCATTGAATAATCGTCGACGTTTTAATGCCTCCATCTATGGCAGCACATCGGCATTGAGTGATAGTCGACTTTTAAGCAGCAGCTTATCAACAACATCCGGTTCACCATTCTATCATGGACCAACTGCATTTGGTGGCAACTCAGCAAATAATCGTTACTTTAGTCAAGGCAATTTGGCCAATATAATCAATTCTGGTGGCAGTTCACCAGCGCCATCAAACAGTGATAGCAATAGTAATGCTACAGTCACAGCTACTCCACGTATTTGCCTCAACTACCAAATGAAACCGGTTGAGATGCGTCCAAATAAAACTGGTACTTCATCTGGTGCTACAAATGCTGCCGATACTGGTGGTTTATCGCAGACAGCACAGCGTATACTCAATTTGTTGGAGAATCATACAACACCATTGATGGATGCCAAAAAGATGGGTAGCACACTGCGTGAGCATCAACAGCAGCGCTCAAGTCGTCATACAAAAAAACCATATTCTTATCCAACTGCATATGGTGGCTATAATCATAGCTATCAAACGACAAGCAATAGCAACAACAACACTAGTAATAGTAACAATAATAATACTGCTGAGCAGGATAATGATAGTTCCAAATTGTTGGTGCCAACAATGTTGCAATTGCTTGAACGTCGACGCTTGCAACGCGTAACGACAGCGAGCACACGGCAGTTGATCAATGCCAAGCAACAGCAGCTGCAGCTGAAGCAACAACAGTCGCGTACAACAGCAGCAGTTGCCACAAGCTGTGCAGCAGCAACAGGAGCAACTGTTAACAGTAGCGCCAACAGCAGCTTAGCATCCGCCCCGCATACAAATAAAATGCGTTCACGTTTATCGCATCAGACGCGCAAAGATGCACGCAACATAATGGATGAACAGCTTCCACCACCGCCAATTGATTTGCCCGATATACGTTTTCCCACTATGGCCCAAGAGCCCAAATTCGAATTGTCTTTCAAGTCGACAGCAACATCTGGAACAAAACTCAATAGTATCGACTGCAGCAGCAGCAACAACAACAGCATCAAATCAAAATTCAATGCCAACAACAATTATAATTTTGAAGCACCTTTGTCCATCAATAATAGCCTGCAATCCCATGAGGATGATAGCAACAATGTGCCACAGAAGCGTGTGAAGCATAACTTTATATTTGTGCCACCAACACCATTGGAAGAGCAGCAACAACAAGAACAACTGCAGCAGAAGGAACGTTCAAATGACTTGCAACTCAATGGCGATAAAAGTCTGAAGACCAGCGGCAGTGTGATGGACATATTGCTGCCCAAAACAGCAGCAACACCAACACCAACTGTTGCTGATGCTGCTGTTATTGGTGCTTCTGCTACATCATTTAGTGATTTCGGTGAACGCTTTAAGAAACCAGCCGGAAATTGGGAATGCGATGCCTGCATGGTGTCCAACAAGGCAGAGGCAGCTAAATGTATTGCCTGCGAGACGCCCAAGAAAACGGCGGCACCTAAAGCGACAGCAACTGTGGCACCTACAGCAGCAATCCAGGGTTTTGCCGGCTTTGGTAATTGCTTTAAAAAGCCAGCTGGAAATTGGGAATGTGATGCCTGCATGGTGTCCAACAAAGCAGAGGCAGCCAAATGTATTGCTTGTGAGACACCGCGTAAAAATGCAACAGCAGCAGCAACAACAGCAGCAGTAGCACCTGTGTCAGCAACATTCGGCACAGCAGTTGCTGGCGGTTTTGGTGATGCATTTAAGCCCAAAGCGAATACGTGGCAATGCGATACGTGTATGATAACAAATGAAAGTAAGGACAATTTATGTGTTGCTTGCCAAACGCCAAATCCCAAGGCCAAGAACACCAGCAGTAGCACTGCTACGACAGCAGCAACCGCTGCAAGCAGCTTTAGTTTCGGCTTCGGTGGAAAAGCAGCAACAACACCCAAACCTGATGCTGGCTTTCAGCAACTGATTGCTGCACAAAAGTCGAGCAGTTGGACTTGTGAGGTGTGCACTGCACAAAATGATGTGGCACGCAACAAATGCATTTGCTGTGAGCAACTGAAACCGGGTGCAACGGCAGAAGTGGAAGACAAGACATCGTCAGTGCCCAAGTTTATGTTTGGCTTTAGCAGCTCAACAGCAGCAGCAGCAGCAACAACAGCAGCTGCATCGGCAACAACATCAGTTGCAGCAACAGTCACCGCATCAACTGCTGCACCTTTCAAGTTTGGCTTTGCAGCCGCGGGCAAGGATGTGGCAGACAAAGCGGACAACACAACAACAACAGCAACAACCTTAAAAACCTCACTAGCAACAGCAACAACACCCACTAACTTAAAATTTGGCGCTGCAGCAGCAACGCCAGGCAGCAAAACTGTTGCTTTTAAACTGAGTGAACCACAGCAAATGCAGGAGCAGCAGAAACAGCAACAGCAGACGAAAACAGCCGAGGCAGCGGACACGACTGCGCCGGTTAGCAGCAAGGCACCGGCGACATCCAGCACAGGCCTTGGTCTCTTTACCCCAGCAGCAGGAGCAGCAACATCAACGGCTGCAACACTTAACAAACCAGCAGCAACATTTGCATTTGGCAGCAGCAGCAGCAACCTAAACACCTCAACGGCAACAACAACAGCAGCTGCACCCACAGCAGAAGCCAGCAGCAAGCTTTTCAGCTTTGGCTCATTTACAGGCACCACCTCAACAATGTCCAGCAACAGCGGCAGCAACACTACAACCAGCAGTAGCAGCAACAGCAATAACAGTGCCAAACCTGCTGCACCCATATTCAGTTTCGGTGCCAGCAGCAGCTTGCAACAGCCTGCAGCAACAACAAGCGCAACTCCTACAGTGTTTGGACAACCATCGCCTTTATTTGCTGCTGCAGTAGCGGCAAAAACAGGAACAACAACCGCAACAGCAGCTGTAAAAACGGTAACAACACCAGCTGCCTTTGTTTTTGGCAGTCAGGCAAATATTGCAGCTGCAACAACAGCAACAAACACTGCCAACAGCAACACTAGCAATTTCTTCTTTGGCTCGCCAGCAACACCGGCAGCAGCAGCAGCAGCAACAACAACAACGGCAGCTACAACCACAGCAGCAACACCGGTTGCCGGCAACAACATGAACTTGTTCAGCTCCAGTTCATTGTCCAAAAGCAGCAGCATTGCTGGCACACCAAACACAACACCAATATTTAGCTTTGGCAGCGGCAGCAGCAGCATCAACAACACCAGCGGCAGCTCTGCATTTACTTTTGGCTCTAAACCCGCTATAGCTGCGACAGTGGCACCTACCCCATCTGCAACCACAACAACCAGTGGTGGCAGCAACACTTTTGGCTGGCCAACAGCTGCAGCAGCCGGAACAGCAGCAACACCAACTCAATTCGCTAGTTTTGGCAGTGTTGCTGGTAGCAGCGCAACAGCAACAACAACAACAAATGCAACACCTTTTAGTTCATCGGGTCTTTCTGGTGGCAGTGGTGTCTCCTCCATCTTTGGCAATGTCAGTAATCCCTTCAACAACAGCAGCAGCAACACAGCGGCAACACCAGCACCTATGTCAAATATATTTAATACTGCCGGCACCGGGGGCAGCAACAACTCATCGACAACAACTGTTGCAGCGGCCACAACAACCAGCATTGACAAACCAATATTTCAATTTGGCGCCGCTACAGCGCCTGGCACGGTAAGTCCTGTTTACTCGCTCTAACACTTGCATTACATAAATAAGCACAGCGGACAAATGGCAAAGCTTTCAACGTTTGTCTCTCTTTGATGTCAAACATTTCCTCTCTTAGCACTCTTAGCACTCTTTCTTTCTTGCATACGCTTTGAACTCTCTTTGACTCTCTTTGAAGCAAATCAATTAATGCCTGTCAATTCTCTCTTAAAACTCTATATTTTTGCATAGGCGCACTCTCTGACTTCACTCCTTGACTACTGATTCTCTTTTAAAACTCATTCTTTCTCGCTCTCTTTTGTGCTCCTTTACAGGCGTCGACAGAAGTTTTCAATTTTGGCGGCGGACAATCGAATCCCAGCGTGATCGCTAAGCCAGCATTCAATTTTTCAGGCGCTGGAGCCACAACCCAACCGCAGACGGCAGCATTTAATTTTACTGGAAGTGTGGGAGCAAATGTAACGGGATCGGCGTCAAGTGGCGGCAATAATAACACCGGCCTCGGTGGCAACAACAGCAACAAAACCGACGTAAGTTATTTTCGCAAATATTGCGACACAAACCGTCAGTTTTGGCGCAAACAGGCGCTATTGAAAGAAAATCAATCCAATAATGCGAAGCAGCAAGTCAAGTCAAGTAAGGCATTTATAACATATAGAAAATGAAGAAAAGAATGAAGAAGAAGAAGAAGCAGAAGAAGAAAAGCAATGGAATCAAGAAAAAATCTGAAATTAATTTAGACACTCACACATGCGTACATCATATATGTAAACAACAAAACTAAATTGTTCAAAATTGACGTAAACAATTATTTATTTTTTTAAATAAATTAAATTTCATCTGCATGCAGCTTTCTTACCGGCAGTGTTGTTATACTTCTCTGTGTATGTGTGTGTATTGCTATCGACTAGCGATAACATGCATAACTTAAGATCGATATTTAGCAATAATACTCCTAATAATCGCAAAAGAATTTAATCTTATACTATATATATATATATATTTATGTATATTTCATATAAACTTATTTATTTATTATTTTGTTTCTCTTTTTCATTGATGTTTCGCTCTCTTTTCTCTCTCTCTTTCTTACTGTCTAAAAATTGTTGGATTACAAATCGAAAACAAATCAAAAAAAAAACAAAAAAAAACCGTAATTCTTAATTGTACTCCTGTATGAACTGTAACTTTGCAAATTTCAATTCTCTTTGTATTCTGTAAACATTTTTGGGCACGGTTACAATAATCTATTACGTAATTACTACTACTACCAATACCACTACAACGACTACTACAACACTACTACTATTGATACCACAACAACAACAAATACTACACCAATCACAACAACAACAACAACAGTTATTTCCAACAACGGAACGACTTTTCCAATTTGGCGCCCCTGCGCCAACAACAGTTAATTTAGCTGCCGCTGGCAGCGGAGCTGGCGAAAGCTCATTATCGTCATCATCATCATCGATAGTGCCAGCAGCAGGTCAATTGTTCAATTTTACTGGCTCAACGCAGCAAATGCAGGTAAAAGAAAAAATACCAAAAACTAAAATGGACTGTAACATAATAAATTAATCGCTATCAATTAATATACCACAAACATATATTTATTTTTTGTTGTACTTAAATAAGTAGTTTCGCCCCATTAACATACATAGTAAGCATGCACACATACGCATACAACCCTATACATACATACATACATACATATATCTAAGTTGTTTTTCTATTCATGTTGGTGTTGTTGTTTCCCAACGTAGAATATTCGAAATACTAATTAGTGTATTGCTGCATGTAAGCTTAGCTCAGTTCGGCCGCCATGTTTGCAATTTGCTCTCACGGCTGCTGCTCCTGTTGCGTTCTCTTTAAAAGCATTACTCTTAACTAAAACTAACACAAACACATTGAACAGCAGCAACAACAACTAGATACATTTACTTCCCACCAAGTGTTATTATGATCATCATCAGTTTACTTATTTATAGCAGTATACTCTTATTTACAATTCATCTTCCATTTTGCATCATTTAGTTAAAAGCTCTTCCATTCCATATACACATATATATTTTTTTTAATATACATACAACACATATACATAAGTACACCAAAAAAAAAATGCCAATTGTGTTGATGAACAGCAGCAAACAGAAATGAGGCGAAAATTTAACATTTTCCCTACGTTTTGTGCTGACAAAATTAACTAAGAAAAAAGATGAAAGAAAACACTAAAAACAAAAACAAAAAATGTCTTTTGCAGTCAACGCCAAACGCCGCTGCTCCGTTCCAATTTAATGCCGGCGCGCTTGCGCCCACCAATATATTCGCGTAAGTAGAGTGAGAAGGATAGCTACTGTACAGAAACGAGTAAGCAGAATGTGTGTGTGGGAGAGACAGAGAAAAAAGATAAGTTGAGAGTTTTTGTTTGATAATTTGGCCAAAGATGAAACAGGCAAAACGACACACACACAAACACAAACACACGCACACAAACAAAACCAAAAGCACAACAATAAATTCCTAACCGTTTTAAACACTTTTTGCATTGCGTTCGTTAATTTAATGCATCGTTATTGTTTTTGTTTACACACTTTGTTTTTTATGTTCTGAACATTCATTTTAAATAATACAAAAATCAAAATGTATGTTTTGTTTTTATTATTTTAATTTATGTCATGCATATGTGTTACTACACATACATACATACATGTGTTTCATATGTTCATGTCTCCTTGTGTCATCTATTTGTGTTATTTGGTTACTCCTCCTCCCCCTACCCCACTGAGATGTGTGTGCCTGCGTGCGTGTGCGTGTGCGTGTGTCTGTGTGCGAGTAAGTGTGTAGATGTAAGTCAATGAGATGAATAGCTTTCGTTATGCTATCTTTTCTCTCTCTCTCCCCCTCTCTTGCTCTGTTTTTTTTTATTTTCTTTTATTTGTTTTGATTTAGGTTTCTGGCAACGCATTGCGTATTGTGTAATTCTGTAATGTAATGTTGCCTTTTATTTCCACAGCTTCAATCCGCCAAATGCTGGCAACAATATGCAAAATCCGCGCCGCAAAATACGCGCACCGATGCGTCGTTTGCCGCCGCGGTAGAAACAGAAATGGCAGCGCAAACGGCTGCCGCTGCGTCTGCTGCTGCTGCCGCCAACGTCGCCGCCGACAATACTCGACACATATGGACGAGACTGGAACTGGGACTGGAACGGCAACGGGAACGGGACAGGGAACTTGAAACGAGTGCTCGACCTGTAACTAGACAGGACCAAAAGCTGAACGACAGCGACAACAAAACCTTTACGACAATCCGAAACAACGAGCAGTTGCAACGGGAACAGGGACATGAACTGAAACTGAATCCGGAATTGGATCAGCAGCAACGGAAACCGTTGAGGACTACGATGACGACACAGACAACAAACCGATGCATGTCCCAGCAGAATGAGATGACATCATCGACGACGGTTATGCTGCATCGTCGCAGTAGCCGCCGACTGCATGAATTGCAACAATTGCAGCAGCGGCGGCGACAGCAGCAGAAACAACGACTCAATAAATATCGCTTTGTGCGTGCCAGCAACAACAATAGTACAGATAACAACAATAGTAGTGGCAGCAGCAGTAATGCAAGATTAACACCAACAACAACACATACAAGAAGAATAACTACAGTGCATAGAGTTGCCAGACCGTCGAAATATAGTTTTCTAGGCAAACGGCAAGGACTCAAGAGCAACAACAACCACAACAACGAAGCTAACGAAGGCAACGCCAGCAGCGCGGCGGCCTCAGCAGCGACATCAACAAATGTGCTGCGCAGTCGCTATAAGCTGGTGCGACAAAGCAGCGCTGACTGACTGAACTACAGCAACAACTACTACTACTACTACTACAACTACAACTACAGCTCCCTAAAACGTTATGTGCAGCAAAATGGAAGACAAAGAGCGAGAGAAGCTTTTGACTGGAACAATTACAACTACAACTAATACTACTACATGGATTGAGAGTAAACACACACACACACATTTGGAAAGCATCTTTAATCTACATATACATACATATATCTTACATATACATATATAAGTTTTGTTGTTTTTTTTAATTTAATTTTTATTTACGCGCTCATCAAGCATAACAGCAACTCTAAAAGCAAAGCAACAACAACGAGAAGAAGGAGAATGAAAATAAGTAGAAGAAGAATAATAACTACAATAATTTGATGCGCAAAAATGTCTTAAACATTTTACTTAACTTGTACGAAAATTTCAAGCTATAATTTTTTTTTTTTTTTTTGTTTAATTTAAATTAATTATTTTTGTTGATTTGTAAAATTTTAGTAACGAAAGATATACATATTAATGCTAAATATATATATAAATAAAACTATATAAAGTCGAAAGTGAAAAATGCAGACGTTAATTTCAAGCACCACTAACAAAAACAATAAAAAAAAAAAAAATAATGTAAATTTGAATTTTCTTTGTTGTAACAATCGATGAAACAAGATTTTATTGTTTTTCTTTTTAATGATGAATTCTGGCGCTTTTATAAAACCTAAATAAAACAAAAAATATCTAAATATATATAAAACAAATGCATATATTTATAAACAATAATTATGTTGTGAATTTGTAAAGAAAGTGTTAAAGAGAACCGAAAAGAGCGCAAAAACAGAAGCAGAAAGAAAATATATATACACACACACAGACACACACACACACACATATACTATATATTGAATTGAATAATTTGTTTAGAGAATTTTTTAAGTGCTGACTATTATAGAAATATATATACATGAATATATATTTAATAAATTCGATTCGGTTAATTAGGGAAGACGAACGAAATGAAAGAGAGATGAAAAACGCTACTATAGAAATTAAAGTGTTTTTTTTCTTCAAGTTTTTGTTGTGTTGAAAAGTTAATAATCATAAAATTCCGGATGGGACATAAAACAGGAAATAAATAACAACAACAAGAAACACCAACAACGTGGTAGTGTAACAAACTCGACACAAACAAAAATAATTTAAAAAAAAGTATATATATATATAGAAACAACTAAAGTAATGATATGTGCGTATTTTTTATACATACATACACACAGAAGAGAAAACAAATAACCATAAGATTGAAATAAACAGAAACAAACACAACAAAACATACTGAAACCCGAAGTCTTAGTTCTAAGTGACTTAAAAACAAAATAAAAACAAAAAATGGCAGTTAAAAAATTGAAATCATAATGTAAATAAGTAAATATAAACGATATGATAATTCAAAACGTGAAAAAAAAAACGAATTTGTTTTAATTTTAAAATGTAACTGTCGTTAACAGTGGATGTATTTGAGTGTTGGTTAATTTGCACTGACAACTGTTAAAGGTTTCGACCAACGTTAAGTTCATTCATTGATTAATTTCTGGCTTGGAAACGCAATCAATGCATAAAATTATTTAAATTACCTTTCAAATTTCCGTTACATGCTTTTAAAACAGAGATAAATTGCAGTGCTGGGTAACGAAGGAAATACTGCATTCCAAGTATCGATATCGATTAAAAATACTAAAACCAGTCGATTTAAGTTTTTAAGACAAGTTTTCAAAACTAAACAAGTTTTCAAAACTTAAATTGGCATTATTTTAACTTGCTTAAAATAGATTTGTTTTAAGAAAAGAAAAATGTAAACGTTATTAACTGTTGCCGTTAGTTGCGTGACATAGCGGGCAGCTTTGACAGTCGGCCAAAACTTGGTGGAGGTTGTCAATAATTGATAAGCAATAAACATCGGCTTATCGATAATCGACTTGAAACCGATATATTTTCCAGCTCTACTCCAACAAACATAAATTCGTAGAAATTACGCACGGGTGTTTTTTCGTAGCTCAATAGTACTATTTGTTTATTTTTTTCGGTTCTAACATAAATAAAGCACATAATACAAATGCAATAAATATAAGTGTATATTGTGTTCAATAAGGCAATAATGCAATTGAAAATGTTAAATTTTAAGATGAATATAAAATGCATTCAGCAGCAGCGCAGCAGCAGCAGAATAAGAAGCATTGGCATCGACTACAACAATAAGTACAACAAAAAGGCTGACTGACTGATTTGACTGACTGACTACACCCAAAAAAAAAAAAAAAAAAGAATCATACGGCAAAAGAGGAAACAATTGCGGGCGAGGAATAACAAAACAGACAGGAAAAATGAAGTAAAAGCGACAGCAGCAACGGAACGGCACTTCAGTTGCAATTGTAGTGGAGTACATATTGAGCAACGCACACACGCACTCAAACACAAATACCAATCCAAATACACTTATACATATATACAACAAACAAAACGCAACACACAAAGAGACATTTGCATGCATGTGTGTGGGTGTAGCAGTCGCAGTCGCAGTCGCAGCAGCCCAGCTCCAGCGCATAAAGTTCGTGTTCGGCAGTCGTCGTTGTCGTTGCTCGTCGCTGGTCGTCGTCGTCGTTCGTTCGTTCGTTTGTTCGCACGCTCGTTGAATCGTCGTCGTGTTGTTGGAGTAACAGCATTCGCCTACGCAGCAGCGCCAGCCAGGCAAAGGAAGCGGTTTAAGAATGCATGGGCATGCACAAAGTACGAAACACGAAATGCGAGATATATGTACAAGAGAAATGCAAATTTAACAGAAATTTAAAATAAGTGCAACGGGTTTCCAATTCAATTCCCCATCGCATTGAAATTCAAAACGCAGTCGCAAAATTTATGCCAAACGTTTCTACATCGCCAAACTGATCAAAAGCTTCAGTGCCCACCCGAGCCAAAACAAAGAGAGAGGAGCAAGCAAAAGTGTGAAAAGGAGTGGGTGGAACAGAGGGAAAGAGATTGAGAGAGTGTAAAGAAAGGGGCCGTAAGAAGAGAGAGCTAGCATTGAATCAGATCAGATCACGTCCATTTTACCTTCAGCTGCAGTTCCTTTGTTGTTGGATTTGTTATATACCCCCAATTGCTCCTCCTTTACTGCTTTGGACGTCGACGTCGTAATATGGATTGTGGTGCTCTTGCCGCGCAGCAGCAGCAACAACAACAACTATTACAACAGCAACAACAACATCATCAACAGCTACAACATCAACATCTACAACAGCAACTTCAGCACTCCCGGCAACAAAAACAACAAAATACGCTCAATTGCCTTGAGGAAATAGCAACAACAAATGTAAGTTTTGCCTACACATATACACTTATACGTACACGAGAGAGTCATACATAAATGAGTGTGTGTGTGTGTGCATACATCTCTTGTATGTGCTATGTATGTTTTTCTCTTTTACTTCCACTTGGCATTCGCCCCCACACAAACCAATGCGTTTCTCTGCCAGCGTTGCCGTCGCTGCGCTGCTCTTCTTGCAGTTTATTGGTTTTCTTATTAGATATTTTTCATATGAGTAACTTTGACAGCGACGCTAGCAGCGGCGTTTACTCGCTGTCGCAGCTGTGTGTGTGCGTGTGTGTTTGTTCGTTTTTCCTTTTGCGCTTTTGTTTTTACCGCAGCAATTGTCTTCGACTGCGTGTGGGCTGTCAGTGGGGGCGTGGCTGGTAGCCATGTGCATAATTTAAGACTTTATGCAGATTGAAAATTTTGCTTGTGTGTGTGTGTGTTTGTAAATATGCCGGTTAAAGGGTAGTAAGGGGGGTGTGGTGTGGCTTTGTTGTTGTTGGTTGCCAAGTACAAAGTTCAAACCGCAAACTTGAAACTATTGCAACAGAAATTTGTGTGTTGTATTTCTTCTTTTTGTGTTTTGTGTTAACTTGGCCAAGTTCGCGAAACACGAAACTAGGAAAATGAATGACTCAAAGGCTATTTAGCCAACTGATGATTAATCTGTGGACAGCTGCTCTGCGGCTAAAAGCAATAAAAACCAAACAAAAATTAAATACATAAAAAAAAACCCAAGAAAAGCACGAAAAATGTAATGCAATTGTAAGCGCACGACTCGCTGGATACCCTGTAGCGTACGTACATAGTTTGACACGACTAGGCCATATCCTGTATAAGCTTTAAAGTTGTATTTTACAGGGTATAGGGCTATTCAGCTTATTTCATTAGTAACAATTTCATCAGGCCATTGCAGGTCTGTTCGTGCCATACAGGGTATGCACAAATAACAAACAAGAATCTGAGAAGTGGAGACGCTTTAATTACCGTTTTGTACATGGTACCAACTTTTGCCCATTACTTTCACCGTGCATAAATTCTAAAGCAGCAACGAAAGAACTTCAAAATGAAATTGTTTATACAAAGGCAATAACAAAAAAAAAAAACACTACAACAAAAATACACACGAAATCAACGCTGTTGGCGTTGACGTGTATACAACAGCAACAATTACAACAACTACAGCAACAACAACAACAGCAACATCAACTGCGTACACAACAAAAACTCTTTACGCTGTTGCTTCTTTCATTCGTTTGTTTTTGCCGCATCAGTCGCTTGATTCTTTCATTTCTTGACGTCTGTTTTGCCCTTCGCCTTTCCTCCCATGGACTGATATTGTCTCCATTCCTACTCCTACTGTGTTCTGCTTATTCTTGTGCTCTCTACGTGACTGCAATATAATTTAACTGCAATTACGTGTCGCATATTCTGCGTGGTATTTTTGGTATTGTGCCGAAAATGGCCAATGTAAAAGCCAAAATAAAATGAAATGGTCAAGAGCGAGCTAACAACAACGGGTAATGTTTGAATTTTGTTGTTTGCCTCAAGGATACGATACGCACAGCATGCGACACATTTACACCGGGTACTGTTTATGTGCGTGTGTGTGTGTGTGTGTGTGCGCGTATATTGTGCGTGAGTAATTGCCAGTGCTGCCAACCTCAGTAGTCGGTTAAGTGCAATTGAGCAGCGATGGGCAGCACTTGCAGTCGTTTTGTGGTTCAGAAGAAGATTACTTAAAATAACATTTTTATGTAATTTTTTAAATTTATACAAATAATTTGTAAACACAAATAAGTCACAATTTAAAACTTAATAATGGAATTATAGTTGCATAACTACATGTGTCATATATACTTACTATTTATTAATTTTTTAAAGAAAACTTTGCTTCATTTACATTTATTATTCGTTTTGTTAATATTTTTAAGTTTTTTTATGTACATGTGACGTCACACACTCGCATACGAAATGCTGTCGCAGCGACATACGTTACCTTCCACAGCTGTTGTCACCATGCCATGGTGAGTGACAGAAAGACAGCGAGAGAGAGAGAGAGAAAGAGAGGAATTGAATCCCATATAGCGAGCGCGTCGCCGCCGTTGCTCGCATTTATATTTCGACCGATGCGCGTGCGAGTCGACGGCAAAGCGCAACGGGTAAACAAAACGAACGGCAAAAAATTATTTAAAAAAAATTACTTTTTGTAAATTTTGTGAACGCGCGCGCGGAACGTAAAAAAGGCGACAAAACACAATTAAAGTTTTGTTTTATTTCGCTACGCTCGCAACTTTTTTGCCATCGCAGTTGTTATTGTTGATTCTATTTTTTTTTATGTTCTCGCGTGAGTTTGAGTGTCTTACTCGTTTATTAAGTTCCTTGTGGAGCAGCAGCAGTAAAAGTAAAAAAAAAAACAATTAACTCCAGCTGCTTTTGTTTATACAACGCAACAACACGCGGCCAAATGAAGCAATAATTAAAAGTGCCTTTTTTAATTGAAGAGCTCAACACAAACAACAAAAATAAAGAAGAAAAAAAAATAGCGCAAGGCGAGCAGAGCTACTGCTTCTCTGCTTTTGTGCTGGCAATCGAAATCAAATTGACGTTAACATTGACGCGGTAAGAGCATCACATCACACACATACATACAAACAAATGTAGGCTTATGGATGTAGTAGTAGTATGTATGTGTGTACTCCTGCATACAACCCTGTTGACTCCCCTGTAAAAGCACAGTTAAACAGTGGCGAGCCGTGAGTGAGAGTGAGAGCGATAACGAAAGTTTGAGTGTGTGCGTGTGCGTGTATGTGTGTGTTTGTTTTTGTTTTTCTTTTTGGCAGTTAATGTTAATGCGTTTCGCTTTTGTCTTTTGCGGGGGCGGCTGCACTTCGATGCCAGTTTATTTGCTTTTATATTCGAATTTCGAATTATTGTGGTGAGTGCTGATGTGGTGGAATGGGGAGGGACATGTGATAGGGAGTAGTAATTTAGTAGGGAGTGATGAGCTAGCTGCCATATGCCTTATGCTTTTATTATTGTTTACTTCATTTCATTTTGTGCCTTATCTTCATCGCCATACACTTTACTGCAAACCACAGACACGCACGCACACACACACACACACTACCAATTGTGCTTTATTGCATGTGTGTTTGTGCGTAGTTTCATTCAACTTTTCTGCATGCCGCAGCTAAATTTTCGATTTCGATATGGCAACGCCGTAAAGTCTAGTCTCTTGTTTTTGCCGGTTGTTTTTCTGTTTTCATTTTTTGCCCTTTGCCAAGTCATATGTTCGCGCTCTCAATATGTGCGTCATCCTGTCCACCCATATTCGTGCTCTCACCCACAACTCCTGTAACGGTACCCGCATTTCTATCTCATTCTATCCCCTTTTTGGCTGTCTATTTCCCAATCGTTACTTCTTGTTGCTGTTGTTGGTGTTATTAGTGGTGTGGCCGTTTAATTGCTTCTGCACGTTCGTCAAATATTTGCTCAACTCTTTTTAATTACATTGCCCACTACGCACACATGTGCGTATGTGTGAATATGTGCATATGTGCGCCGCTTAACCCTTTCACACGCACGCGATTTAGAAGGAAATCATGTGTTAGTGTGAGTGTGCGAAATATTGTGCACAGTGTGACTTCTCACATTGATTTACAGTCCTTTTACTGGGAATATTTCATGCTGATAACCATAAGTGAATTGAAATTGAAATAATAGATGTCTTTTCTACATAAAAAAGTAATTTATCTTATGTATGTTATATTTATTCTTATAAGTATAAAACATTTATTTTTAAAGACATATTTTGAGAAATAATGGATATAAATATGTGCCCAAACACTCTACAAATACTCTAAATAAACTGAAACGAAATTAATCTTACAATTTTGTATTTTTGTCGAGTTACGATACATTTGATTATTGAAATTTTCGGTTTTTCTTACTCTTCAGAGTACTATAGGCTAAAAATATTTATGTACATACATGTTTGTGCACTTATGACTACTACATATGAACAAATATTACAAATTCTTGACGATTGTTTCCTCAAGATTCCAAAATTTATTTTGTGGTTAAGAGGCCTTGCAGTAATTGAAGTAGAACAATTACCAAGAAAAAAAACTTGACTTGAAGATTTAATACTCTGTGTGTGTATTATATTTATACTATTTTCAAGTACTTTTATTGTAATGTACAATCGATCAAGACATTTTTCTACGCCTCTTTAATAGTTTCTTGACAAGATATGTATACACATGTAAGTACATATGTGTGCGTGTTTGTATACAAATAAATTATACAGTGTAGCCTTGCACTGAACTTAATTGTTGCTGTATTATTGCCCTGAACTCAACTGGAATACAAATACTTTTTTTTTTTTTATTATTTTCCTATAATTATATTTTCCGACTTCTAATGCATTGGCTGCTATAACATTCTTTGCAGACACAGTTAATAGTTTTATTGTACGATTCGATACGATTTGAGTTTGATTTACAATTTGTCTTCCATTGACATAAAAAAACATACATTTGGTGTGTGTTGTGTGTTTATGACACAAGTCTTTATTTGTACAGTATGTGATGATTTTACTTCCCAGTTATAATTAGAGTACAATTTCATAATCTGAAGCATGAAATCACAGCGGCATCCAATTCGTCCCCACAAGGCCATGCCTTGGCCCACTGTGCGATGTGATGGAGGTTGGCAAAGCAAGAAGTAAAATCGCTCATTTGAAGCACATTGCAATCGCAGTCTCTCGGTCGTCGTCGTCTTCTTGGTCGCAGTCGCCGTCGCCGTCGACGCAGCAGCAGCGGCAGCACCCATATTACTTTTGCACATGGCTGGCGTTGACGCTGTAGTTGTTGTTGCTGCTGCTGTTGTTGTTAGTGCATTACTTTTTATGATTCTTATTACACGCTTTGTTGGCTTTTGCTTTGCCTTTGGTTTGCTTTACTTTATATTTTACTTCACTTTGTTGACAGCGACGCTTACTGAGCCGCTCGTCTTTTGAATATTTATGCGGCTACTGCGGACGACGTTGGCGACAAAAACGCGATATTTCTCTGCTGCTGTTCATTTTAATTTTGTCGCTTTATGTTGTTGCTGTTGTTGTTTTTGCGCCTGCCGTGCTTGTTGTTGTAAATATTTTATTATCGCTGTTTCCGTTTAGGAACCAAAATGGGGAAAATGTTCGCTCACGCACACAAACACACCAGTACGTACTACACACACACACACACACGCACCGAAACTCGTATACATATTTAAAATTCTTTTGTCGCCATATTCATTTCGAAATTATGTACTTGGCTTGTTGCTTCACACGACGCTCCGTTGCGCATCGCTCTTCTGCTTCCCTTTCCCCCATTACCCCACTCCCTTGTCAATTTAGCTATCTGTTTGTCTATCTATCTATATATGCAAGGGTATGGGTGAATGTGTTTGTATGTGCGTATGCGTGTGTGTGTGTTCACTTTTACATGTTCTCCATTCCCATTCCATTTGAATTCCTCTCTTCTCTTTCTCGCTCTCACATCCATACGGCTGACCCTGTGCATTTCTTGTAATTTCCATTTGTGATAGTGGGAGGAAGGCAAAAAAAAAAATAAAAAAAAAATAAAAATAAGAAAATAAATGACTTCTTGTACTTTGTCTTATATACGTACGTATCTTTCCTGCTGTTCTCCCTCCTCTCCACCTACTTTCCTTCCCTTTCTGTCGCTTTGCATTACAAAATTAGCGCAATATTTTGTATTTGTCTTGTATTTTTAGCTTGTGGTTTTTTTTTGTTTGGTCGCGTCACATTTGTAAATTATATTTAAACACGATTCGTTGTTGTTGTTGTTGTTGTTGCTGTCGCCTCAGATCGGATCATATCAGATCGGAACGGCATGGAACGTTGGGGCCCGAAGCAGCGCGAGCCAGCTCTGTTACCAATGTGGGCGTGCAGTGACCTAATTTCTCTAATAGATTGCATTTTGCTACACAAACACACACACACACACACAGCACTTGCATACGCATGCACACGCAGACTCACATACACGCATACACTTACATAAAAAGACTTGCATTTTGTATCTAGTTGTTGTTGCTTTCGGTATTATTTAGCGCATTGAACTCGCTGCCCGGTTTTGCCCGGTCTTATGCAGCAGCCTCTCTCTCTTTGGCTCTTTGTCTGCTTGCTCACTCGCTGTCTATTTAATCTCAGCCGGGCATTGGAATCATTTTGCGCTTTGCCATTTCCTGCCTGCCAAATGTTACATAAACAACAACACCAAAATAAAGAGAGTGGAAGATGAAGAGAGCGCAAAAAAAGAAAGACAATTTGTCGCAGTATGCACACACACACACACACACACATAAACACATAAACTTGCAGACAGTCCGACTTACATGCATATAATTCTTTTTTTTTTGGGGGCTCTGCACGGTGCCGTTCGTTCCTGTTGTCCCATTTCGTTCCGTTCCCATTATTATTCCCATTCGTTTAGTTCCCAGGCCGCCTTTAGCTAATTAAGTGCAGCACTTGACTTCGTCTAAAGCCAGCAATAAACATCAACAAATTGAGCACACTCACATACACTTGCAAAGCTATATGCTTATTTAGTTGTATTGGTTATATGTGTGTGTGTGTGCATAATTTATATGGTATTTTAGCACATTTTTCTGTTCCGCATTCCACGCCTAATTAGTTAATACCAAAAAAAAGCTTTGGATTATATTCTAGAGTCTAGACTGCAGAAACTAGTTCAAATCGTTCAGATATACATATTTATAACCAATTTCTACACCCACAACATAAGCTAATTTAACTTAATTATTTTTTAAATACGTTTAAATTTTGGCGTAGCAAGTAATTAAGTTTGAAAAAATATTAGAAAATTCAAATCGGAAATATTAACACACCATTTTATAATAAAAATATATAAATTTAAGAGCCATAACAAAAAATATTTAATGTTGTCGATTTGCTTTATTTAATACTTAAAAAAATGTGTTTATATGCGCAGTCTTTGAAAGTTTATTAAACAAAACAGATGCACAAATAAAGCCAAATGCACGATATACGATAACACGCGTGTTATCGATACACATGTGTTTGTTTCTGGTCTACATTTTTTTTGGTCGCATCACAGCTGTAGCTACCGACTCGTGTCACTTGCACATTTTCTCACTCCACGCTTCTCATTCCCCAGCCACTCTCTTTGTCACTGTCTCTCTAGAGACGCTCGTACCAGGCAAGACACATGTATTGCTTTCCTTTTCACTCCACCATAGTACAATAAAAGGCGACTAGTAATTTGATTGAGCTGCAATAAAAATTTGTCAGCCCAGCAATAAAGAGAGGGAGGGGAGAGTCGAAAAAAAAAGTGGAATGAGAGGGGAATGTGAGATGGTGTGGAGGGTAGACAGTGATTCTGCTATTGGAGCATGTAATCATATGTTTTTAAATTTGTTTCTTTTTATTCCTTCAGTTTTATGATTTATAATGCAATGACTCTCGAAAAGTTTATAACAAATGTGCTACTTCTTCTTCCCCTCTTCTTTCTTCTCACTCCCATTCCCTTTGCTCTCGCACATTTTGAATTCAACAAGTGATTGATGACGCCCAGAGAGAACCCAATGATCATTTGCCGTTGAGAGTGAGAGTCTTAGAGGTACTACCGTACTGCAGTACAGTAAGCACTCAGACAAAAGTACGTCACGGTGTCAAATTACACAATACTTATGCATGCACGAGGGGGCAAAGAAAGGGAGAAAAAGGGCATGACTGATTACACTGCAAGAAATGTAGCAGTAATCATAGGTAAATGGCACACATAAATTCATAGAAAAGTGATTAATGTGCTGGGAAGCAAATCAAATGAGCAGAAAAGTAAGATAATATAGAAAAACATAAACATGAAATATAAAGTGGAATATAAAAGCTTTGCTATAAAATAGGGGGAAATGGCATCTTATGTTCATACCTTCTGTTTCCACTATTTATAATGTACTTTGTTTAAAATTAAATGAAATTTATTTGCTTGTTATGTTTATACTCTTTTGTCGCGCACTGTAAGTGGATCCTGTGTTGTATTTACAGACAGCCTGTAAATATTCTTCAAGTGTAGCTGTTAATACCAGCTGTAACCACACACACACACACACACACACATGCATACAAACTCACATACAAACTCACTTACGCATTTTCCTGTGCCTGGAACAACTTGGAATCGGAATGCATCTGTTTCGGTTCGCTGCTGACGCTGATGATGACGGCGAGGATGACGCTTATCTTGATCTCATAATCAGACAATGGAACGAAGAGAGCAAATGAGAGAGAGAGGGAGAGAGAGAGCGTATGACGTATCTGCTGAGTTTGGTTATGAGTGTGCAATAAGAGAAGGAGCAGCAGAAGAAGAACAAGAAGAAGTAGGGGAATGGGAATGGGAAGGGGAAGGAGTAGTAAATGAAGCAACGCGCGCGTCATTTTACCATTTTTGTGTGCAAGATTCTCCGCTGGTTAATTCTTTTTAGGGCTGGTCATTGTTTGTGGCAAGTGGCAGGTGCAACACGCAGCCGGTGCGCCCCTTTGTGTGTGTAGATATTTATCCTTAAGATACTTCTCATGTATTTATGCATTTTAACCCCTTGAAGGAAAAAAACCTTGCCCCGATTTTGTTTCTTCCTCTTTTATTTTTTTTTTCCTTTTCTTTGTGTTACTGGACACGCGTCGTTTGCCACATTGCACGCGTCCATGCAACAGCCGCAATAACAGCCCCTGTTTTTAAGAACCCAATTTCGAATTCATTTCCCGATTGCTTCAAACTAAAGATTTGCGCTGTAGATTTATTTATTTTTTTCTCGTTATTATTGTTGTTGCTCTTTCTTGTTCCTTGTTCTCTTTTGATTTGATGTTCCTTGAGCGGCGACAGATGTTTTTCTTTCCTAAGGGTCGTTTCTTCTTCTCTTTTCTTCCTTCGTCTCCCGTCTGCTGTCTTCCTTCTTCTGACGACTCTCAAGTGTCGCGTGTCGACATTAAAGTTGTTTCCTTGTTGCTGTTGTTCTGTTTTTAGTGTCCCTTGGAACAACTTTGTTGTTCCACTTGGCTTCAGTGTGGGATTTGCCAAACAGCAGCAACAAACACATTTAAATTTACATGTACAGGGCTCAAACAGCTGCGTCATCAAAATCGCATTTTGAGTCCCAAAAAATTGATAAATTTCTTAAATTTTTTATGATTTAAGAAATAAATTTAGAGAATTTTAAGCAACGAATCTAGGCTGTTAAACATAATAAATTAACTACGATAATTTCACTTTGATTGAATTTATTTTTACATATACTAAGCGTATTTTGATTAAGTGACGAATACTTTTTTTGTTTTGTTATGAATGTTGTATGAAATTGTTAAGTTTTTAATAAAATTATTTTGAATTTGGTTAGAAAAATATTTAATTTACACCATCGTTTTAAAAAGTAGCTGGTTTTGTTATAAAATATCCAGCAAAAACTAGCTTAAACATAGTAGTCAACCAAAGACGAATACTTTTGTGACTGACTGTATGAATACTAGACTGGACCACTGTGGCTCGAACTCATTTATAATAAAATTGAACATGGGAATAAGAAGAATTGCTTGCACCTTGGAGGGATCTAAAGATCTTCTCAGTGGTATCATGAATGCATATTTTAAATATGTCACATAGTGTACTCAAACTTTTGTAAGCAACTGTAATTATGCTTATGATACACAAAGATTCATTAATTAGACCAAACAGTCACCAAGTGTGAAATAACTTTCTGCACTCAGTGTAATGAAAAGAAATGTTTAATAACTTAAAACATAATACAATTTACATTAATCAACTACAGTTTTGATAAGAAAGTAAATGCGATTGCGCCACTGAAAGTAAACTGAAGATTATGTTGCAATTTCTGTATAAAATTATATACACCATATAATGCTATAACTGGGAATGATTATTACGAGTGTATAAATGGAATGCTTGTAGTCGTGTGATATAAATTTCCAGCTGCGTGACAAGCAGCAAAAAAGTCAAGAACTCAAGAAATTTTGTCAATTTGATTCCCATTTCGCGAGATTACTTGGAACGTTTCTTGCGGGTTTCTTCCATAAGATTATACAAGTTGTTGTTTTTGTTGTTGTTGTGGCGATTGGGAAGCAACGTACTTGGCCTGTTTGACAATTAAGCTGCTTAACGAAGCAGCAACAAGAACTGAACTCAAAACTCAGCACTCGACACTCAACACTCGACACTCAAAACTTGGAACATACAAATTTAGGTTTAAATTTGAATAAACTCAGTTTTATGGTGCGACAAATTTGTGCAGAAAGAAACAAGAAGAAGAACCAGCGAAGCGCCAATATAAACTGGTGGGTGAGCTCAGCTGCAAAGCACCCAGTGCAAAGTAAACTAATTTGTGTAAAGTTTAGTTTTTATACCCTTGCAGAGGGTATATTGTTTTTGTCACGAAGTTTGTAACGCATTGACGGAAGCGTTTCCGACCACATAAAGTATATATATTCTTGATCAGCATCAACAGCCGAGTCGATATAGCCATGTCCGTCTGTTTCTATGCGAACTAGTCTCTCAGTTTTAAAGCTATCTTGATGAAATTTGATGAAATCTCTCTGCACGCAATTCATATGTTAAAATCAGCCAGATCGGACCACTATATCTTATAGCTCCCATAGGCACAATCGGTTGAAAATGCTTAGTATGAACATTTTCGGTGTCTATAGACCGATTTCAACGAAATTCACTCAGAATTCTCTTTGTCTCCAATTTGTTGAGCAAATTTCGAATCGGACAACTATATCATATAACTACCATAGAATTAATTGGTTATTAAAACCAAATTAATGCAATATTCATGACTGCAAGGGTATTTAATCCTCGACGAGCCGAAGATAACCGTTTTTTCTTGTTTTCATATCATTTTTATAAGTTTAAACTAGTAAAAGAAAAAACAAATACATATATTTACAGCATTTGTCGAGTTTTTATTTGTTAATATATTTTCTTGTTAAAAGTAAACTGTACTTGGAAGTAGCTGATTATGAAATATATAACAAATGTCAAGTCTGTGCTATAAAACCTGAATTTTTAGTTTAAATATGAAAATAGAGCATTTAAAAATATTACAACATCGGAAAATAAGTACAGTAAAAGCTCCATCCGCGGACAGCTCCCTAAACCGAACGAATTTTATAGTTTTTTAGCAAGATTTTCATGCAAAATCAGTTCTTTTAGGCGGACAGCTCCCTTGGCGGACAAAAATACGGGAACCGTTCAGGGAGCTTTCAATGTAGTTCCAAATTTTGTATGGCGCTTATAGAAAATCTAAAAGAAAATAAACTAGACAACCACAAGTATTATAAAACTTTAAAAATTAAAAAATGAGTGGTTTAAAAATTTATGTGGGGATTAAAAAAATTTTTAAATAAAAGTTATCTTAAATAAAATGTATTTGAACAAGCTAGTGACAAAAGAAGAATAAAGTCGTGACTTTTAGAGTTACCTCCTTAGCACATTTAACGACTTGCTGTGCTTTTGTCGCTACAGGGTCTAACGAAGTGTATGCAAATAAACTGAAGCAGGAAGATTCGCTTTTTAAGGCAAGTTGTGTGCGATGCCATTAAATTGTGGCAAATGTTTAATTTTATGTATTAATTTAGTTGCTTTTTTTTATATTTTTTCTCGCTTTGTTTCTTTGCTTTTTGGTCACGCACTTTTTGGCCACACTGTGAGTGTGTGTGTGTGTGTGTGTGTTGGTTTTTTTTTGTTATTTTTATTAATTGACTACGGAAGTTGCTGTAAATGTCCAGCAACATGAAAAACATATTTATATTTATGCTTTTTATTATTATCATATAAAAAAAAAAACTGAATTTTATGTGCAGAGGAAATAGACTCGCCATTCCAACCAACCACCCACTACCGCTCCCCCTCAACGCCCGCTGCCCTTTAGGCCATCTCTTTCACACTGTCTCTTTTGTGGCTTTATTTATTCCCTGCGGTCTAATGAATTTCGCTTCAGCTCAATCATGACGTCATTTGGATAAACAACTTTTGCACGCTCGTTAGTCAAGTGTGGTTGTTGTTAGTGTTAGTTTGCTTGCTTAGTTAGTTAATGACAGCTTTTACTTAGTTGATGATTATTATTTCTATGGAAAAAAGCGAAAAGTAAAAGTAATTACTGTTAACATTACGATGTGGCTGCTGTCACTTACTTGCAACATGCTGCCAATTAGCTAAAGTAAAAACTACCTGCCACACACTAACACACCCAAGCACACACACACACGTTGGATTACTTGCCACATTTGGAGGTCACTTGGTCACTTGGGTGCCACTCAAACCCTGATAACTGCGATGATCTTGGAACATGCAACAACTTAAACATTGTATGGGTCAGTTTTCCCCAAGCTCAGAGAAAGTCAGACAGGGAGAGGTAGAGAGTTGGAAAGAGTAAGAACTAGTACCTGCTAATTATGCTGCTAATGGGGTCAGTGCCTACTGGGAACTTTGAATCCTACGCTGCAAATTGAGCAATTGCCACATGCCACAAATATTTAGTTAAACAATGTGACTAGAGAGTGAGCTCATGGCTTAGTTTTAATTAAATTAATCAGCTACAGTAGCAGGCAGTTTATTTAGTTGAAGGAAATTAATAAAAAAAAATATTTCATTTAAATTGTAGCAGTTTTATGAGAACTTTATTGTAAATAAAAAATGATTTAGTTAGTAATGATAAGTAATGAAATGAAAAACTTTACGCATCAACTGAACGAGTGGAAGGTCACTGAGAGGGGATTTCTAGGGGGGGAAAAAGAGGTTAAAACTGCAGAAAAGGAAGTTGATAGCGATGGGGGAACAAAGAGCTGAGAGTTAAGCGAAGGTCACGTCTACCTCTCTTTCCCCCTCCCTCTCCCCCTTTAGCACATTTACTCATTTGTATTGTGACCAATCCATTATCGAGTTGTGACTATATAATTAGACTGGCATAGAAAATGCGGTTTTTAGCATTGAACGAGATCACGACCAAGGTAAAATGGACACAACTGAAGCAGAGAATAGAAAATTACCCAATATTAAATTATTTAATTGCAAAATACAATTAGGGAAAGGTAATAAAAATATATATTTTTCTGAACTAACAACAATTTTACAAGTTGTAAAGTTTCTAGCTTTGGCTTGCCTTCAAAAAGGTTTCGATTTAGCCCCAAGTGCATTGTCTTGTTGTTGTTGTGCCACTCACTTAGCTGGAAGACGTTGAAAGAGTCAACGATCCACGATCCACGATCTGTAGAACAAACTATGCAAATATCAGTTCGTAAACTAACAAGAGATCTGTGTTAAAGAGGAGTTAAAAGGGGGAAAGAAGGAAAATAAAATACTGAAAACACTTTGGTACTAAGAACAACATCAATATGCCAATGTGTGTGGCAAGCTAGCACAGTTACAGTATACCCTGTACAGGTGAAGTGGCTGCTTGTAAGGTATATGAACTTTTGTACAATTTTATGGGCATACAATTTTTGTTATTTTTTGGTTTTATTTAGATATTTGTTTATCGTAAAATTTGTTGCCTACATTTATTTATATATTTTATGTTATATATTGATATTGCCAGATCGTCATATTTCAATCTCCATACCTTCAACATAACTCGCACTAATCTATGTTAAGTAACATCACTCTGTAAGATGCCTTGTTTCTCTTATGTTAATAAACAGTCACAATTTAGTACCCAACAGAGATATATGTTTGTTACACAACATTTTATATTAATTTAAAAAAAATTAATCTAAATATTTATTTGATAATAAGACTCTACAGTATCTAACTTTATTTAATATTACAAATTATAGAAGGGTATTTGTTATTAAATTTTAAACTGAATTCAAAACTGAATTCAAAACTTATGCTAAAAATAAAAAAATACTTGATTTAAGCTTCTTATTTATTTTTTAAGTATTTTCTACTTTACTGCGCTATTGACTTGGCGTCAATTAAGGCAACTTCAATCAAGGTCAACGTATTTATTTCTATTTTAAGTAAACAATAACTTGAAAAAGTTGAACAAGTTGACAGCCAAATTGTAAACAGGGTTGAAAGCAGTTAGTACTACTGTGCATACACTTTAAACAACTCTATGGTGCTTAGTAAACTATTAAATAGTTTATATTATATCTGAAGATTAGTCAGAAGCTTTGAAAACATGAAGATAACTTTTACTATGTAAAATCGAATCGATGTAACTATACTCAACTTTCCAGGGTATCTTATGGTTGCAACATTGCTTAGCTTACCCTTGTTAATGTTATTCTACACGTATTTGTCAATGCAACTCAATTAGAATTGCTGTCAGTTGTTGTTGTGGCTGTCATTGAACTTTGGATATTTGGTTAGGATGAAAAGAGGACAGATAGAAAGAAAGAGAGAGAGAGAGAGAGAGAGAAACAGGCAGCGCAAAAGTATGGGGAAGTGGTAAAGGCTGCAGAACCCATTGGAAATTAAAGTTGGATAATGGCAAATAGTCAAAGGCAAAGCCACTAAAATACACACAAACACACACGCACAACAAATGGACACACACACGCACACACTTACATAGTTTATAGCACTTGAACCCATAAATCAACGCATTCGAGCAACCAACTGATGCATTGTGCGACCTCAACGTCAACTCCCCCCCCCGCGCTTATCCCCAGTTTATTCTCTGTTTCATGCGTCCCTGACAGTTATCAGCTGCGCGGTCGCTGTCGCTGTCGCTGTCGCTGTCGCTGCCGCAGTCGCAGCCGCTGTTGCTGCCCTTCGTGGTGCAATGCGCACAGGGATGAATGATGCGACAAACGAGACATAAACAGAGCGAGAGAGCGAAATGGCGTGATAGAGTGAAGGAGAGTGCGATGGGTACAGAGTGAACTAAGTGAGCGAGTGAAGCGGTGGAAGGGGGAGGGGGGGGAAAATGACAGCAACGTTGTCGGCAAGTGGCAATTACCGTTAAGCCTCCAAAAATCGTTTGTGACTCATTGGAGCGTTGAAAGCCGACAAATAACTCGTAGATACACTCGAGCGTCACTTTTAGCAAGGTTTACCTGTACCTGTACCTTGTTACTTACCTGTCGTTAACTGTTAAACCAATCAAGCTCGAAAAGACGTCGTAAAACCACAAAAACTTTGACTGCAAGTCTGTCTGTCAACCGCTCTTTCCACCGTTTCCCCCTCCTCTAGACAAAGAAGAATCTACTTTAACGCGGACTCCTCTCTCAGTTGCTGTTGTTGTTTTTGCTTAGAAACTTCATGTCGTAAAGGGAAGAATTTAATGGCGAGCTTTCCTGCGCACTTTCAACACTTTTTTTGTGTGTTGTAAAAGCATGAAAGTTGCAAGTTGTTAAGCACTTAGTTGACCTACTTGCAATAACAATAACAACAACTTTGTTGCTCAACCTAAAACGCTACTAAGTTAAGATGATAAAGGTTTAAGTCGTAGAGTTGCCAGCTGAAAGCAAAAGATTTTATTAACGAACCAAAACTGTAAATATTGTAATAAGTAAAGTTTGATCTCATCAATATGAACTTTAACTACTTTAGCTACTTATAATTTTATTTTCGATTTACAAGAAAAATGGTGTGTGCATAAATTTTGTGCCAGGTGGCAACGCTGGCAAGGATTAGCTCACTAAACACTAAATGCAAATTTGTACAAAGGTGAAGCTGAAAGTTAATAAGTTTATGGCCAGTTAGCCACAGTGTTGCCAGACTGTTTTAGCTTTTTATAGCCTCTAATGTGATTCTTGACTTGAAGTTTATTTTTGGGGTTTCTTTTGTTTTTTTTTTAACTTTTTACTGACATGTTGCAAGTGCATAAATATAACTATGTGTTCTTATTGTTGTTGTTGTTTTTATTGTTGTTATTGGAACGTGTGGAAAGCCGTAAAAGAGCTAAAATTGTTTATAGCTCCTTTTGCGATCAAATCGACTTCCACTCTGCTGTCTCTTTCGCTCTCTCTCGCTGTTCCCTCTCTGCGCTGGCTGTGAGCCAGCTGTTGTTGTTAGTACGTGACTTATGCATTGTAGAATTACTTAACAGCCATAACTGCAGTGACTAAAACGACAACTGGAAGGCGATAAAAAGCGTTCAACTATCAGCAGCTGGAATAATGCCAAAGAACTGGGCAAAGGGATTAACTAGGAAAGGGGTTAAGAGCAGGGTGTAACAGCGGTAGAACTGAGAGAAGGGGGGAAGACTGGGGTAGTATAGACTAAGCGGCACAGCTTTTGATTGCACCAAGTCGTCGTTGTTGTTGTTGTGGCTGAAACGGAAATGTGTAACGTGTTTCGAAGCTTCGAACTCGATTCGAAAACGATTCGAAGACTCCAAAGTCTTTTCTGTTGAACAAACGCAGCTGCGATTGAGCTGCGATCGAGGTCTGAGCACGTTCCACGATAAAACCAACGAGTTGATCAAGCGAGGGAAGGGGGTGTGGCGGGGAGTAAAGGGGGAAGGGGGATTGGATTGATTTAATGCAACAATCGCAATGAAAAGCATTTCCCTTTCATTTTCATAAATAATTTGCAAAAAAAACATGAATGAATAAACGACAATTGAATGGGGAATAGAGAAAGAGCGATTAAGAGAGAGAGAGAGAGAGAGAGGGAAAGAGATGGGCAGTTGGGAGTGGGGGACAGAAAGGGTAGAATTTTAAAATGAATGGAAAAGATGATAGAGAAAAGTTTAGATATTAAAATTAATATAGAGAATGGGAAGAGTAAAGAGCAAAAGTAGATAAAAAGAGAGAGAGAGAGAGAGGGAATGTGGAAAGAAGAAGAGAGCTAAAAAGATTAAGAGAATGTAAAGCAGGACAGAGAGAGAGAGAGAGAGAGAGAGAGAGAGAGAGAGTGAGAGAGATGAATAGAAGAGATAGGCAGAGAGAGAGGGGGAATCACAGCAAGAGATAGAATGTGGAAAGAAGAAGAAAGCTAAAAAGAGTAAGAGAATGTAAAGCAGGACAAAGAGAGAGAAAGAGAGAGTGTGAGAGATGAATAGATGAATTATGTAAGGAATAGAGAGTGAGAGCCAGAAAGTGTGAAAGGGTTTCGGGAGTGTTAAGTGAATCAAAGAGAGAAGAGATAAATCTATGATCCACTAAAACTAAAAGATTTTAAAGTGACAGAAGTAAAAGAGATAGAGTTCCCTTGAGATACTTTTTGGAGTCTACAGAAGAGAGCAGAAAACAACTTCGACCCTATAAAGTGTATTAGGTGGCTTAAGTGGGATCGGGTAGATTTGCTGTCATAGGACAATGCGATACAAACTTGCTCTTAGCATGATGAACTTTAATGATTATTTATTTGCGCTTTGCTGATCGCATACTTTAACTAATTAATGAGTATCCCCAAGTCTATATTTTATGCTATTCCTTATGCATTTTACTAATTAAATCTTGTTTTACAGATTAACCAGTTAGCTAGCCAGGGGATCATCGTTGGCGGCTTGGCCAGCGAAGGATCGGAGGCAGCAGCAGGAGAAAGAGGAGGAGGTGTGGGAGTGGTAGTGGGAGTAGGAGTAGGAGGAGGCAGCACTGGTGGAAGTCCACAGCATAAATTGCTGGGAACTGCAGACAGTTTAAGCGGCGCTGGCGTCGTCAAACTGCGAAAGACGCCAACAACAGGAACTGGAACGACGGACGCTAAAACGCAAGCCTCGTATCGCATCTCTATGGCCAATCTGGAGGATACACAAGAGTCCGAACTCGATTTGATACTCGGTGAGCTGAGCTTGCTCGAGGCACAGATCACATATGGCGAGGCGAGTTTTCTGCCCGGCGTGGGAGCAGCAGGAGCAGGAGGAGTAGGAACTGCAGGTGGTGGCGGTGTTACCACGCCCACAGCTGGAGTAGTACCACCACCACCAGCATTAGCCTCCATATCGGCTGCCTCATCACGCACACACTCACGCACAAATAGCAGCATCTCCGCTGACGTCAGCACTGCATCCTCATCCTCATCCTCTGGCATTATCTCAGAGAATGGTCATGGCCTGGGTCTAAATCTTGGACTGTCACATCCACATGGACATGCACATGGTCTGAGTGGTGGCATTGTGGGTGCTGCGACTACAGGTGCGCCAGGTAGCGCTGCACCCGGTGCTGGAACTGGTCACATGACCATGGGCATCACTTTGGGTGTGGTGACACCGCGTGAACCACGCACTGAATCACCCGACAATGATTCCGCATTCAGTGACACCGTCTCCCTACTGTCCAGCGAATCCTCTGCCTCGTCCAACACCTCAACACAGCAACAACAACAGCAACAACAGCAGCAGCAGCAACAACAACAACAGCAGCAACAGTTGCTGCAACAACAGCAATTGCAACAGAAATTGCTGCAGCATCATCATAACCATCATCATAATCACCATCATAATCATCATCATAATCATCATCAGACAGTCGTTGGAGGTGTGGGCATCTCGAAGGCAGCCAAAATACAGTTGGCCCTCCATAAGCTGGAAAGCGCCTCGATTCGTCGTCTCTTTGTCAAGGCATTCACTGCGGATGGCGCTTCCAAGTCGCTGCTGGTGGACGAGCGCATGGGATGTGGGCATGTGACACGCCTGCTGGCGGACAAGAATCATGTGCAGATGCAGCCCACATGGTCGCTGATTGAACACCTCGGAGATCTGCAAATGGGTGAGTTTTGGGGCGCTTTCGGTGGTCACTTTGATGAAGAAGAAGCAGAGGAATCCCAGCGGATTTAGATGCAGAGTTACCTAGAGTTTACCTCTAAGTTTCCTATGGAAAATGCACAAAACTTCATGTGGGTAACACTCGGAATATTTCTCTAAGTTTCCTAGTAAGTAAACTGTGAGTTTTTGATGGCGTTACCACTGAAAACTCTACGGAATTCCTACATGATTTATAGGAAACATCCGCTTGAGTTTTCTACTTTAGTTCTTACTAGAGATCATTGGCTTAGTTTAGATCAACTTTAAAGTTTCTTATTAATCTTCAGGGGATACCTTGTAGTATTTATAGTATTTCGAATCTTCTTCCAGTAGCACAAGTGCGAAACAAGCTCTAGGCCTTGTTTAGTATGCTTCTGAGCTCACTACGCCAGCTTCCTAGAGAATATTATAGAATACTTAAGGAATTTTCTTGATGAAGAGTTGAAATTTCCTACGATATAAGCACAATAGCTAAAGAATACACACAGGACTCTTTTTAAACATTCCCACAGAATTTCGTAGGGAAAACTTTGACTATTGTATGCCATAGATGTAGTACTCCCTGAGTTTCTCTGTTAATATATTTATGAACGCCGTTAAAATATGCTAAAGAAACACCCAAGTTCCCAAGTCTTAAATTTCCTGTTGACCTACGAATTTTATACGGAATTTGTATGGAAATTTATTAAATTTATAACGCAAAGCCGTCAAGGTTTCCTACGAAATACCCACTCAAACTGCTACAGAGTTTTATGAGGAAGAACTGCTGAGTTTCTTGCAGAATAATTGAGATCTAAGGCATCAAGAACACATAGCCACTGATTCCCTCACTGCAATCGCTTAACATCAAAAGTGTTTAACCGAAAAAGGGCCCCCAATAGTTCTATATATATAAATTATACTCCCATACACCTACTAACCACTGCCACTTTTGTAGAACGCGTTTTTGAGGATCACGAACTGTTGGTGGACAATCTGATGACCTGGAACTCGGACGCTGGCAATCGTGTGCTGTTCCAGCAGAGAGCCGAGAAGGTGGCACTGTTTGGTAAACCGGAAATGTATTTACCTGGGCCACAGATGGCGCCAGGGTGCCAGCACGATGATCAGACACGTCACATGCTGCTCGAGGAATTCTTTGAGACACACGCACAATTGCAATTGGATGGACCGCTGTACATGAAGGCTGATCCTAAAAAGGGTTGGAAACGACATCATTTCGTGCTACGCTCCTCGGGTCTCTACTATTTCCCCAAGGAGAAGACGAAGAACACACGGGATTTGCTGTGCCTCACCATGTTTAGTGGCAATAATGTGTACACTGGCATTGGTTGGCGCAAGAAATGGAAGTCACCAACGGATCATACATTTGGCTTCAAGTCAGCGGTCGACTCTTCGTTGGGCAAATCCTGTAGATCACTGAAAATGCTCTGTGCCGAGGATGGAGCCACCTTGGATCGTTGGTTAACCTCCATACGCATCTGTAAATATGGCAAACAATTGTGGCACAATCACAAGCTGCTCATGGAGGAGCTTGCGGGTGGAGGCAGTGGTGCTGTGGGCACTGGTGGAGTTGGTGGTGCGGGTGGAGCAGGCACTGGATCTCTGGGCAGCTTTGCTGCATCGATGCGCAGCGAATCCATAAGCAGCATCTCATCAGCGGTGCCATCACAATGCGGTAGCGTCTCCTCGGCCATTAGCAGCATGTCCAATTCCAGTGGCCGCATCTCACGTGCCTCCAGCTCCAGTTCCAGTGGTTGCCTCTCGGATGAGAACAATGCCTTCGATTCGGAGTTCACAACGGGCACAATCAAACGCAAACCTTCAATGAAACCCAATCTGCCGTTGACCACAATGACGCGCCAGCTGAAGGAAGTGGGTGAGATCACCACCGGTCCAGTGGTGGTAACTGCTGCCGTTTCAGCCAATCAATCCTCGGTGGGGGATGGAAATGCGGGTGCTTCACCCGAACGCAGTGGCACACTAACCAGACGCCACAGTCGTCGCAAATCGCAGGAGAGTAATGGTAGTAGCGGTGGTACTTTGAAGCGTCGCCCCATTGCTGTGCCGCCCGTGAAACGTGAAGCGGTTTTGGTCACAGCTGCCACCGATGGCGGTGGCTCCTCATCCTCCAGCAACTCCACACCAACGCCCACGCCGAGCATTTGTGCCAAAGCAGCTCCAGGTCTGAGTGACACTGAGCTCATGTGCTCCTCGACGCTATCGTTGGACTCATTGCCACCGCCACCACCGCCATTGCCTGCGCTGCATGCCGATGAGCAGGATGTGTATGGCTCACAGCTATCGTTGGCTTCACTGCCGCCACCACCGCCACCCGAGGAGGTGCTGCATAGCTACACAGAGTCCACCACACCCCTAACGCCCACACCTGGCTCCATGGGCATGGCAATGCCGCATCATAATGGCAACTTGCCGCCCGCTGTGCCCGCAAAGCCCATCAAGCCGGCGGTGAAGCAAAGCCTGAAGGCTGCACCGCCCTACAAGGCACCACCGGACTATGTGGGTCCTGCGCTGCCCGGTGGCGTGGGCATGTCCACTGTCGTTGGTGTTGGCGGAGCTGGAGTACAACAACTGCCACCCGCTCCCGCTCCGGTGCAGAAGAAGGTCTCCTTTGCGGATTCGCCGGTTTTGTTGCGTCGCAAAATGTGCTCACCGGAGCCACAGCTGCCACAGCGCTCACCCAGCACCACATTGAGTTCCGGGTCCAGCTGTAGCTATGCAGCACAGCCGATCTACTCACCAGGTCCCATGCTGCCGCCACGCAGTGATCTGCTGCGTCTATCTGGCTGCAGTGATGCTGGCACATCACCCAAGCGTCTGCAGGAATCGTCCTCGAATCCACCCAGGGATTTCCTCAAGGATCTGCAGCGTGTTATGCGCAAAAAGTGGCAAGTGGCACAGAAATGCAAACTGGAACCAGCAACGACGCCGCACGAGGTGCTCGGCTTTAGGGATTTCAATAATGAGGATCTACTCGCCGCCCACAATCTCAATTCGGGTGCAAATTCATCGCACTACTATCGGGAGACGGCGAACGTGAGCCATTGGGTGCAGGAGCACTGCGAGTACGCCCACAACGAGTACGCGCTCTATGAGAATGTGCACGCCCAGAGCAATGGCGGAGCAACTGCAGCGAATGTCACACAAATTGATGGAGCTACTGCCATGGTCGCGGTAGTGGCGCCACCGGTGCCACCGCCAGCTGCTGTGGCCGATGCCACTGCTGCGTTGCGCAAGAAGCGTCCACCGCCACCGCCGCCAAAGCGCAGCGATTCGACGCATCTCACGCATCGCGTCTAAAAGTGCCAGTAAACAGTGAGTAGTGCCATCAATCATGCGCTCAATCAAACAATCTAACAAAGAGTTTCTTACTTTACAGCAAAATTTGCGCTGAAGCGGAAAAACTCGTAAATGGAAAGTGGAAAATGGGGAATGGAAAATGGGGAAATGGAAAACTGCACGCAATTTCTAAATGTCTCAACTTCAAGTGCAACAACAACAAAATGTTTAATGCAAACCACAAGAAATTCCTAACTAAGAGCATAAAAAACAAACGCTATAATTTTAGTTACTAAGGCATATATATATATACATAAATGGGCGTGCACACGCCCACTTCTCAAGTATTATAAAAATTCAGTTTTCTTTGTTTTTTATTTTTTTGTAAGCGGCAAATTTATGATTTTTTTGAAATGTTTGTATGAAACCAAAAACTACTCTACACCGCTGTGCAGTTAAATAGGTACAGAAAACATTGGCTTGATTTAAAGTGAATTATATTTGAGCTTAAAGTAATTTACGGCATTATTTTGCACTTAAATATAGTTTGTTTCATATATTAAAAGCGCTTAAACTATGTGGCGTTTTTTATATAAGAAAAAATAAATATATTTAGGTGCAAAATTCACATAATTAAAGAGTGTTCTTAAACAAACTTAACTATAAATTAAATTAAATTACAAATGGTGTTTATAATTTATTAAAAAACAAATTTCCTATACTTTCCTTACACTTCAAAATATTTTTTTTTCATATATAAAAATTGTATATTCATTTATTTAAAGATAATAATTAAAACACAAACATAAACACACAATTTTGGTCGGTGAAAAATTATATTTTTATTAAAAAAAATATATTTTTCTTTAAAAATTTAATTGCTAAAAATAAAATAATTGTTTATATGATTTAGTAATCACTTTGCGCTATTTGTAAATCAATTTTTTATGTTAATTTGCTTTAAATCAGAGTAACTAGCTGTTTTCTATGCTGTTATTTATAGTTTAACGTGCACTTTGTGCAGTGCAACTATACAAATGCCCAGCACTGTATGTACTACTACATACAGTTGTATAGATTTATTATTATTATTATTTTTTATGTACATTTTCTTTTTGTTTTAATTTTTTTTTATGAAATTTGCCGCTTACGCCTCGAATATTTCAAATTTTCAATGTCAAAGCAAAAATGCATTAAAAACACACAAAATTATTTCTATAAATTAAGCGAAATTTTAGATTTTAAGAACGAGCCACAATGTTTTGTTTTATACATATATATATATATTTTTTTATCATTATATTTACTATATAGCAGCTTAGAAATAAATTAGAATTTGTTTTTAATTTGCAAAACTACTTACTTATAGTTGTTTGTTTAATTTTTTTTTTTTCGAATCGTAGTTAAATTTTTTTAAAAAATATTAGCGCATGAAATGCGCAAAAGAAATGAGGAAAAAATAAAAACTACGTTGCAAGCAAGCCTTATACAACTATTAATCAATTAATGCATCATATATAAAACTAAAACTAAAAAATAATATTAAATAATAAATATTGAAATTAAGTGAATATACAACTATTGTAAACTAAGTGCATATAAATATACATATATAAATATTTTATACATTTAAGTCATCAGCATATTTAGAGAATGTCATTAAATTTTGATTTCGCTTGCAAATATCACGTATACGCTGCCTTTATATTTTTTTTTTTTGTTTTTTTTCTGGAATTGCAAACTGTAGCAGCAGCCGATAACTATATTACACAACTATATACATATATATATATAGAAATATCTGCAGATATTTATATATAGTTAGTTATATCTAAGTACTATTTGCGCTAAATGGAATTCAAACACTTTTTGTTGTTTTTCTGATTTGATTTTTTCTGCGCTCATTGGGCGTACGAAATCTGAACCAAAATCGAATGCTATACATGTAACTTAATTGCCATTATTTGTCATTGATACTTTGTTGTATAATTTTAAAATCATGTGAAATCAGAGCAGAATAAAAAGCGCCATAAATCGAATAAAAAAGAAAGAATAAAAAGAGAATGTTATTATGTTATGTTAAGACGCAAATGCATAAAATCGTTACTATATAGTATACATGTAGATCTGGGATATATATCCAATTGTTCATATGCTAATTTATTTGCTTTTGGCAGTGCTGTCAATAGAATTTGGAAAGTAGCTTGAAAATCGTAAACAAAAATCAGCTTTATATGGCATATATATATCCGATCCGAGTAAATGTAGCGTTACTAAGTACAGTGCTGCCTCGGTGCGTGAACATTTAGGCCAAGTCTGATATCTGATGTAAACTGCATAAACTGCCAATGTAAAACATAGCTAACTTTAACTATATAGAATTGATTTTTGTATTATTTGCATTAATGTTTCAATTTGTTTGCTATTGTCAAGAGGAAAACAACAACTATATATACCTATATATATGTATATAAGTATATAAATAAATGCTATTTATGATCATTTCATTTTGAGTTTTTATTGTTTACGGTTCTTTAAGTGTGTGTGAGTGTGCGTGTGTTTGTGTGTGTGCTTAAGCATAAATTAACTAATAGAAATGCCAATTTTTAAAAGCTTGCATCAAAACAATTATTGAATTTATACAACTATAAAAAAATAAATGAAAAAAAAAGTAAAAAACGCTATTTTTTAGATACTATTATTATGATTATAAACTATTTAAAACATAGCAAACGGTAAAAATAGAAATGGAAATCAAATAAATGCTATGCTTGATAAGAAAAATGTGCCATAGGCGAAGGGAAAGTAGAGAAAACGGGAAGGGGAAAGGAAAGCAGGAAAAGCGGGCGGGAAACTCTGCAAAAGTATGCTAAATCAATGTACTAAAACTTAATCTAAATACTAGCATAAGTTACACTAATTGAATCAAAAACGGAAATGAAAAACAGCAACAATTTTATAGCATAAAGTTAAAAAAAAAACTAAAACAGAAATTTATGAAATACTTTAAGTATGTGCTAAACGGTTTTCTTTTTCATAAATATTTCAATTTGTTGGAATTTTGCAAAATTCAGTTTGAAACAAAATCTGGTTATACCCTTGAAGATTTGGCAGGTTTTTTTTCTAGGGTATCGACTCGCCGTACACACATACAAACGTCCTAAACTGTGCGAACTCAGCTGTCAGCCGTCAGCTAAAATAACTTGATATAGATATCGGGTAATTACTATATAAGATAATATAGCTAGTTAGCCAACTGCAAGGGTATTACAACTTTTTTGGCCCAAATGCCGTTTTTTTCTACGCTTTTTGTACCGAGTGGAATTTTTGATAGTAGTATGTCAACCTCAAAGTAAATCAAAAAAGCAAAAAACACAAAAAATAAAAGCTGATCCTAAGAAAAAGTTTACAAGAAATAAGCTAAATTAAGCGTAAAGTTAAAAATTCAAATGCAGCCACAGACAACAAAGAAGAGACTTCAGAAAACATAAACAAAAAAATAATAAACTTCATTATTAACACTTAAAAGTTAAGACAACAAATATTATACTATATAATAATAACTTATGCTATAACTACAAATTTACAAAAACAAAAAAAAAAAATAAATGACAACAGGTAAAGCAAGAAGAACTACAACTACTAAAACTAATTAAAGGTAAATTACAATTAAAAACAAAAACTAAAAACTAAAAACTGAAAACTTAAAACTGAAAATGAAATACAAAACAAATATGAAATGAAAGCAAATACATGAAATTTTTTGCAGGTCTATTATATAGTGAACAATGTTGCCATTTGATACGATTTTTTTCCAACAAGACATTTGATATATATACATACATATATACCTTATATTCCGATTCAAATGGAATTTTTGTAATTTTGATAGAAACATTAAAAACACATAAAAAAAATAAATTATGATAAAAATACAAAAAAAAAACAAAAATTAAATTTAAAACACACAAACAAGGACATAAAAAAACACAAAAACAAAAAACTGCTAAGAAAATGTGTTACAAAAAATTAATTAAAAGAAAAATGGAAATGGAAATGGAAAAGCAAAAAACAAATAAGAAATAAATGCAACAAATGCCTAAAATCCAACAAGAATATTTCAAAAATGTTGTTTTTATTCAGGTTTACAGGTTTACATTCCGTTAGCGACTGTTAAGTTTGAAAATTTCCATCAAGATCTGCTAATAAGCAGCTCTGTTCGCCTGGTATGACAGCTGGAGTGTGCAAAATTTTCAAGCCGATAGAAATCCACAGTGCGAAGCAACAAAGAAACAGCTGAAAGTAATGAACCAATAAGAGAGAGCGCTTAAACTTACTCAGCACAAGACAAAGAGAGTTAGTTACTGAGTGTTGCCGCTGCAACCGCAAGAGCGCACGTTTGAGCAAAATAAATTAAAGCCTACCGACCAACTGTCAATACTGTTTGCCTGGTATTTCTGTTCAAATATGTACAGCTTGTAAGTACGAAAACTTGATAAAATACAACAGCAAACAGTTAATTAAGATTTTTCTAGCTGATTCACCAGGCGAACAGTATTCAGCAGCCAGCAATAGAATTGCTTTCAAGCGCAATTGAAGAGAGTAATATGTGTGAGCATACCTAAACCGTTAGAGAGTAAGCTTATTTGTGCACCCAGTTGCCGGTCAACCACACAAAGAGCAAGAAATGAAAAGAAAAAGAGAGTTGTGAACGGGAGAGCGCACTTAGAGTGACAAATTACAGAGACAGCTGCTTGTGTGTTTGTTCGATAATGTTCACTCAAACGAGGAACATAGAGAGAAAGAGAGCAGCAAAGCAACAACATAACTACGTAATACGTGCGTATGTATGTGTGTAGATTGGTGTGTAGAGTAGCAGCTACACACTTGCACTTGCACTTGCGATAACTGAACGAATTCTGCTTCGCTGTTGTTGTTGTTGCTGTTGCTGTTGCTGCTGTTGCCGTTATGGCTGCTGCTATTATTTGTATTATTATTATGCATTATGTTTTTGCTTCTGCTTTTCCTTTTTGACTGCTGGGTCAAACAAGAACAATGCTTTCCGCGCACACAAAGAACTGCTAAAAGTAATAAAACAATGCAAACTAAAATACTTTTTACAGTGCAAACGTTTCCATAGCGCCAAGCGAAACCTGAAAGCGAATTTTACGCGCTTCAACAGGCAAAGAATAACTCATTAGCATCGTGCAAATCGATCACATGCACACAGAGGGACTTTATACGAGTTTTGAATGAAACTGTTTTAGTTTAAAGAAATTTTAATTAATTTGAAGCTACAGTGAGTCCATAAAAGTACTTGAAAAGCCAATTAATTTCAATTACTGTATTATTTGTTGTGGTATAAGTACAGGGTACAGGGTGTTTTAGTTGACTGCAGCTGCTCTTACCACTTTAGTCCCCACCTTTGACATGTAAACTTCCGTCGTTTTGCAAATATTTACAGTAACCTTTGGCATTTTTTTTAAGTAGATGTCGCTTTAAATTGTTTTCCCTTTTTTTTGGGTCCCACCCCACTCCTTTCCATAGAGTACAATTAGTGGTGTTGCTACATGCATAGAGGACTAATCTGGTACTGGTGTACCAGAGAGTGTTGAGAACCCAATTAACATGTGCAAGAAGCAACAACAAGAACGAACATGTCCATTGCAGCACCAGAAGAACGGGAGCAGCGAGTGTCAAGCGTTGCTAGTTATTAAAGACAACCACGTGCCCCTCCCCACTAATTCTCCCACTTTCCCACTTTCCATTGGGCTTAAGTCAGACCAACATCCCAGTGGGACTTTTACCACGAAAAACTGCACTGAAGTTTTGATTTATAATCTAATTAAAAACAGTAAAATTTAGGGATTCAGCAGATTCATATGGACAGACGGACAGTCACTCCAGCTCGGCTGGGCTGTTGTTGTTGATCAGGAATATGTGTATATATAGTTTATGGGGTCGAAAAGGTTTCCCTCAAACCTAATAGGCCAGCATCAGTACAGGGTCTAACAAAATATTAAAATGCAGGAAACTGTATGTTTTAGTATTTTTTAAAATTAAGAAATTTGTGTTTCTAAAAAATTATTTTGAAGCTCTTAAACGTTTTCATGCTTTTTATGAAGGAGGCGTTTCCGACCACATAAAGTATATATATTCTTGATCAGCATCAACCGCCGAGTTGATATAGCCATGTCCGTCTGTCTGTCCGTCTGTTTCTATGCGAACTAGTCTCTCAGTGTTAAAGCTATCTTCATGAAATTTGATGAAATCTCTCTGCACGCAGCTCGTATGTTAAAATCAGCCAGATCGGACCACTATATCTTATAGCTCCCATAGGCACAATCGCTTGAAAATGCTTAGTATGAACATTTTCGGTATCTATTGATCGATTTCAACGAAATTCACACAATGTATTTCTCATTGTCCCCCAGCTGTTGACCAAATTTCGAATCGTACAACTATATCATATAACTACCATAGAATTAATTGGTTATTAAAACCAAATTAATGCAATATTCAAGACTGCAAGGGTATTTAAGTAAGAGTAACCCAATCACTCAATTCCACTCAACTCCACACCCCACTCCACACGCCACTCCCCACCCCACTCTCGTACTCCCCACGCAGCCAATAAAAAATTTGGTCAATAGTGTTGCACAATTCGTTGTTGTTGTTGTTTTTTTGTAAAATCTTTTTTGGGACAATGGTCGGCAGTGAAAATATGGCAACTGCATTGCAGCTGGGCCCTTGTGGGGGACACTAGACACAAGACGAACAAAGGATATATCCGCTATAAGTAGTCAGCGTCTTTAAGGAACACACACAATTATACACACACACACACACTGAGGCAGACTCGAAATGTTCGGCCATTTAAATGTCATTGCCTGGCATTTGCCTTGGGGCGCCCTCTGTTGGACGTTTTTTGCGACTTGCACTGCAATACTTTTTTCTTGCTGTGTTGGCACGAATGGGGGTACTTAAAAGGCTAGAATAATAAAATATGAGAAAAGAAAAGAAAAAATTAAATATTATTTAAAAAAAACTTGATTAAAAGTCATTTAAAAAATGGCTATAAAAAAAAGAATATAAAAAGCTAGTTTTTAATGACTTTTGGAGTTATTTGCATGTAAGAATTGCACGTTTTAAATTAAATAATGGAACTGTAATATTAAATTATTATAAATTTATTATTATTTTGAATTTTGTAGGCTAAAAATCTATAGTTTTCTAGCTAAAATCGGCTAAAAACCTTTGCTGGTTGTTTTACTTTGAAAGTTACCAATGCTGGCCCGAAACAGCTAAAATGCCAGCACTGCCTTTATCCTTCCAAAGCGGATGTGGCATTTAAGCGGATTTCTCCGACTCCGACTGCGATCACAGTTGGATGAAAAGTGTCAACTGCTTTGGCTGCTAAAACGGGTCCCGGCCAGCAAACGCCTCGGGGTGCCACACCCCCGTAAGCCCCCTTTCGCCCCCTTTCGCCCCCAGAAAGTGGTGCCATCTCCGGGCTGACTGAATGCCAAGTGCCCCATTATGAAATATTTAAGCGAAATTTTAAGCCAACATCGGACAGTTTTGGATTAGCAGCACAATATTTGTGTGGCAAGCGTCCTTGGTGGGATGCTTCACTGTACTTACTTATTTATGCCAGTAAGCGAGTGGATGTACAAGTTTAGTTTATTAAGGGAATACAGTTAGCCAGCGTTTAGTATAGGGTATCATGGTCATAACTAATTTATGTCTTTAAAGCTACAACATTTAATAACATGGGCTATAAAATAATTTAAAATATGTATAACTAAGATTAGTTTTATTAGTTTTTAGTTTAATTTGTGGTAGCACTGTGGCTTAAAATTTAATGAAATTATTTTAAGGGGTTTGAAATATTTGAATATCGATATAGTATGTTATGTTAAGTGATTGGCGATAGATCGTTAAGCAAGTACTGTTAAATGTCGATTAAGTAGTGTTGTCTAGGATAAGTATCTTTTATGGAGTGTTGAGAAACTGCTCACAGACAGCTGACAGACATTAGGATAAGACTGACCTTGAGTCCATCACTTCTTTCGGTAACTGTGATAAGATGCAGACTTATTCTGACCCTGCAAAAATATTGTTTTATATTTGTATTTGCTTATTGGTTATCGTAGATTTTATTTCACAAGATGAGATGAAATAAAATCTGACGATAACCAAAAATCAAATACAAATTTAATAGAATATTTGTTTGTATAATAACATAATTTAACTCTCCGACTAGTAGGTTGTTTTTTTTTGCGGTGCCAGGGCCGCAGGAACCTTTGAGGAATCTTTAAGCATCAAAACAAGATATTAAACTTTTGCTATATATCGAATTTTAAAAGATTTAAAGACAGAAATTCTTAGGAAAAGAAAATGGGTATGTTGGGCTATACTTCCTATTAACTAATAATAAGAAATTTTGTTTAGAAAGTAAAAAAAGGTTTTCGTGTGAGTTGTCAGCAATCGTAGGTTTAACCATAGCGTACACTATAACTTAAATTAAAAGACTATATATAGTATATAGTATATAGTATATAGAATATAGTATCTAGTATATAGTATATATTATATAGTATATAGTGTATAGTATATAGTATATAGTATATAGTATATAGTATATAGTATATAGTATATAGTACATAGTATATAGTATATAGTATATAGTGTATAGTATATAGTATATAGTGTAAAGTATATAGTATCTTTTGTCTAAATTGAAGCTCAAATGGACAACAAATTACTCAAAATGGGTGCCAAAATTTGTGTTTTAAGTAGTCTAAGATGACTTAAAAAACATAAAGATTAACTAATAAAAATTACAGTTATTTCTATACTTAAGCCAAAAGTCATTTAAGTGCAATTTCAACCTTAAAGCACATGGTTATTTTCCACAGTGTACACTCTAGATTATAAACTCCATTTAAAATTCCGCTGCGTTTAAAAAATAGCATAATCAACTTGGACTCGACTTGGAACTTATTTAAGCTTGCTAAATCTTCAGCTGTCCACACTTTCTTCATTTTGGCTTTGTTTAAATATTTTGAGCTAAAAGTTTTATTGTTTATTTTAATTTTAATTTTGATTTTGGCAAGAAAAGCAGCTGAAATTATTCATTCAACAAGCAGAAGAGTACAAGTCTGAGAAAAGTCTATGCGAAGGTTTTCAATGGCTTTGATTTTTAAACACTTTGGATTTATGCATAGGGTATTACAGGGTATTATGAGTGAAGTGTGCCAAAGAAGCAGTTTTTTTATTATGGTTTATTTTTACTTTAATATTTGTATAAAATTTTAAATTTATGACTTTAGTGTAAGGTCATAAAGGGTATGCCACCAACGGATAAATTTGCATAACATTTTCTTCCCTACTGTTGTAGACGTAGTGGCTAGGGGGGGCAGTGGAGGAGGGGTACAGTGTGCTTGACAGTTCAGGTCAAACGACGTGTATTCATAATTTTATGAGATAACTTAACGGCATTTGTTGCAGACACTCACAAATTCTGAGACGCAACAACAATCAACAGAATACAAGAATGTCAGTTATGACATAATGTCACACTGCTGCAAACTTTCAGCTTCTACTGCTTATTCTTCTTCTTCTTCCTATTGTTGTTGTTCTTTTTTCGTGGCAGACTGAACAAAGAGTCAGAGCGAAAGAAGTAGTAGGCAGGAGTAGCAGGAGAAGAGCGCGCGAGAGGGTGGGAACGCAAGCTAAAGTTAAGTCAAAGGTTTTACTTGAGTCGTTGGCAGGCAACAGACAACGCAGACATTAAGCTCGCTCCAGCGCTGTGCGCTTTCTCTCCACAACACACACACACTCTCTCGCTCTCTCTGTCTCCTTTTACACTCTCGCCGCACGCTTGCCTGCTTGCTCTGGTTTGTGCTAACTCGCTCACTTGCTCTCTTTTACTTTTTTTTTTCACACATAGCCGGCATTTTTTGTCCCCGCCTTGTGGCTGCGCTGCTGCTGCCTGCTGCCCGCTGCTGCTGCGGCGGTGGCGGCGGCTTGAGCTGTGCAGCTTAGTGAGCTTTTGTTTTTTGCTGCAATACAGCGTGAGAGCTTTTGTAGCCGTTCCACACGTTTGGACACGTGCCAGTTTGCAGTGCTTGGAAATGCTGGAAGTGCTTTTTTGCGCCATAAAGCAATAACAAAACATATGGACAAAGCTTTTTCCGGCATACGGCAAACAGCTGTAGGGGCATCGGTGGCCACAACGATGACGATGGCAATGATGAGTGGGCTAATCATGAAGTTGTACGCTGATAATGATTATGATGACGGCATGGTATAATGCCATGAGGTCGGAGATCAAGACAGTGGGTGGGAGCAGGACGCGTAGCGACGAAAGTCATGACAGCTGCTTAACCGCTGGACGCCGATGATAAAAATGTGATGGGAGTGGGCAGGGCCCCGTGTGTGTGTGTGTGCTGCTGGTGGTGGGGTAAGGAATGCGACTGCGGATAACCGAGTTGCCAATTGAATGCAGCAGCTTGAAGGTGACTTGAGTGGGGCATCAATATTTTTATTGTTTGTTGCTGTTGTTTTTTGTTGCTTCTTTAACCCTCTGAAATCTTACGCAATCCGTTGGTTTTACTGCTCAAATGATTGATGGGCCAGTGATGGGAGTAATTGGAGCATTGCAATCGATTGATGATTGTCGATAACACGAGTTAACGGCTTATGCGGCAAGTGCAATGGCACTAACCAATTATGATAGTGATTGATTGATTGATTGCACTACGAATATTTCCAATTGACGCTTTAATTTTTGCACATGAACAATATTTGCAGAAATAAATTAATTAATTTAATTAAGTAAATTAATTGATAACTGTAAAATGCAGCACAAATGTTGAAAGTTTTGATTGACAAGCTGATTGGGTTGATTAACTATAGGAATGCAATTTGCAATGAATTACATTTTAATAGAAATTATTTAATGCATTGACAGTGATTGTTAAATTTTAAACAGAACATTTAATATCAAAATTAAATTCAACATTTTAAGGACAGAATTTAAATTTTAAGGTAGTCCTTTGGGGGCGTGGCCGACTGTACATATTCATTTGTGTTCTTGATGAACATTTTGATTTCAGCGACTTTAGACCCACAAAATTTGAACTCAAAGTTCGTTTATGCGTTGTGCATAACAAGTTTGTTTTGGCCGCGTAAATTAAATAAGTTAAGGAAATCCCAATCAAAAACTTGTATTATATATAAATTACTTTGTTGTCAGTGGAGCTATGTCAATCAAATAGCCACAGAGTTGCAGCTTTGTTTCGTGCAACTACATCTATCATATAGTTGCCTTAGGACTCTTGTATAAAACACTCCAAGAATTTAGTTATTTATAGAGCTAACTTAACCAAAGTAGACACAGTTTAATAATAAATTTATTCAATAACTGTCATTCAGTTGTTCATTCACAAAAACGAAGAAACTCTTTTATTTTGAACTCATTTCATTATTGTTTTACCCGCCTGGAGTGAGCTTAAAAGTTTCCAGGTCTACAATTTTGCAAATTTTCTTTGCACAAATGCCCATTTAATGTAATGGAATGCCTTTGTTGTCAATTAATGCGATGCTCTGAATAATTAAATAACTATCCAAGTGCTACAGTGCTGCTACAGTTGTTAGTCGCACACTGTGTGCAGCGATGTGCATTAATTATGGTTGAGTTTTCGTTATCATAGATTGATTGATTGATTGAATGTTCAATCGATTGAGTTTTAAGTGCTCAAACTGTTGTAAATGCTAATTAGCTGCGAATTTGCATACAAATGTCCGCTATATAAAGCTGTCTCTGTCGTGTTACGCTGATTACTACACTCTCTTCTTCCACTCACCGTCTCTCACTCCCCCTCTCTCCACCTCACTCTCTTTTGCTGTGCCCCTCCTAATTGCATCGCTTTTGCCCCTGAGGTAAATGAAAATTGCACATACGCCAGCGGCGCCTAAAATTCTGCAACGATTTTTTCCTATTATGCGCTTTTACTTCTACAATTGTTGTCGTTCTTAGTGTTTGTTGTTGTTGTTGTTGCCTTATAGTTTTGTAGGGCTCTTGGCGAGTTGCTGGCGCATTGCAATCATATATAAATATATATATTTTTAATGGTTTGCCTTGCATGGCATTTAAAGCAACTCAGTGTGCGAAAATCCATAAAAGTCTACGACTAGCTGCTACCCTGTAGTGCCAAAAACCATCGCAAACTTCTCTGCGGCTGGAAAAACAGTTTTAAGTTCAGTCTGTTGTTCTTCAAACCATTATACACGACTACAGGGTATGCTTGGGGTAGCAAAAAAGTAAAACAGTCAAATGTGCAAACAAAACACTCTTTACCTTACATTAATGTGCTTTGATTTTTCATCGCCGTGGCGTGGAATTTGCCGCTTTCTATTTGGCTTGCAGTTTTTACTCTGTCCAAGGGTATTACAAAAATTACACTTAAAATGAAAATTATTAAATTAAAAAAAAAAAAAAAAATAAAATAAAGAAAGTGGACATTTTTAAATACATTTTAATTATTTTTTTTTATTTTTTCTTTACTTGAAGAAATTATGGGAGACTAGCGTGCTGGTACCTTTCAGGCAACTTAATATAGACAGATATTTACAAACTATTTTATAACAATGGATGCTTTTAAACATAGGAACATATGAGTTGGGATAAGCAAGACTTACGGGGAGTGACTATCACAGATGTATGAGGCTCAGAAGATCTTGAGGATGTTATTTTTTTTTTATGACTAAAATTCGTGTAATTTTTGATAGTTGATTTTTTTCTGGTCTAAAAATAAATATAAATAGAGAAAATTTAAACAAAATACGAATTTTTAAGTAACTTAAATTATGTTTATTAATCTCATTCTAGGTTTTTATATACATTATACATTCAACTCTTAATTAATTAAGTATACGCAACCGTGATTTTTTTATCCCCCACAAAAAGAGTATTTACTTTTTGGCAAAGCAAATTATAATATTTTTTTTTAGTTTTTAATATGTTTTTGAAGTGCCTGCCAACACACACACTTACACACACACACACACGTAAGCAGGAACATACGCTTGTGTGTGTTGTTGCATTTCCTTTTTGTTTTTAGCTTTTTTTTTTTTTTTTTTGCCGTCTGCGTTTTTTCATTCGTCGTGAACGTACAACGGCGTAAAGTGGCCAACAAGCCGTTAAGCATGTGGCTCTTGCCATGCATGGGAAGCCCACCCACGACCACACCACACCTCCCCACCACAGCCACACCCACACCCACTTATAGCCAGAGAACTGTAAGTAGAACCCACCGTAATTGCCAAGCATTGAGCGCTGCTGAAAAGACTTTAATGAAATTGTACGAAAAATTGTGGAGAGAAAAATAAAAAGGATTTTTTTTTTTCAAGCAAAAGTTGACAAAAGGTTTTTATGCTCATTATCAAAACTTCTTTGGGCTTCGTCGTCGCCCAATTGTGTAATAACAAAAACTTACAGATGCATTATGATGATATAAGGTTGGCAGTCGTCGTAACTGCCATAACTGCCTCTCGAATAGGCCACCAACTTGAATGATAAATGGCCCACGAGTTTGGCCAAACAGTTGGCAACAAAAAAGGACTGAGTGAGAAAGGCAGCAGTAGAGCGAAACGTTTGTTAAAGACCCTGTACTCATTATAGACTACGTTATTCATATAAATTAAGACAGTTTTCTTATGACAACTAAATGCTATAGTTGTTCGATCTGGATCAAATTTATACAGCATACAGCTATTGATATCCTAAGCATAAAGTGTTCATAGTGTGGAGATAGTTTTAGCAGAAACAAGTGGTACAAGTGGTACCCCTTTTGTCTACAGGGTCTACATAAACGAACGAAAATAAAGAAAAACTTGCATTGCGGCGCCTGTGCGTATGCTGCACATTTTCGACGCCATGTTGTTGTTTGTCGTCGTCGTCGTCGTCGTCGTCGCCATTGTTGGTGTTGTTGTATTTGCTTTTCAGCTTCTCTGAAATGGCTCTTAGGCCGTCTTGGCAACGACTCAAATCCCCAAGTTGCAGACCCAGTTCCAGTTCCAGTTTCAATTCCAACTTTGCTAGACAATTGCGATTGCTTTTCCCTGTCGTCCGGTTTCCCCTTTACTTCCATCACTCCCCTTTTTCTTTGTCTGTGTGCAGTTGCTTTTGCCAAGTTACGAATTAGCTGCGTTTTATGCGTTTGATTGTAAGAACAACGTGACAACAAAAGTTGGCCATAACTATGATACATAACTTTATGCATTTACTGTTAATATTTCCGCTTTCTTCGTCCGTCATTTAAATAAAAGATGTTTTTTCAGGACAGCACCGTAAAGGATTTTGCAGAAAGTTTGCTGTTGTCTAAGCTGTTGTTAAAAGCTGCAGCTCTAATGTTTATGCTAATGCTAATACTAATGCTAATGCTAATGTTAATGCTAATGCTAATGCTAATGCTAATGCTAATGCTAATGCTAATGGTAATGGTAATGGTAATGGTAATGGTAATGGTAATGGTAATGGTAATGGTAATGCTAATGCTAATGCTAATGCTAATGCTAATGCTAATGCTAATGCTAATGCTAATGCTAATGCTAATGCTAATGCTAATGCTAATGCTAATGCTAATGCTAATGCTAATGCTAATGCTAATGCTAATGCTAATGCTAATGCTAATGCTAATGCTAATGCTAATGCTAATGCTAATGCTAATGCTAATGCTAATGCTAATGCTAATGCTAATGCTAATGCTAATACTAATGCTAATGCTAATGCTAATGCTAATGCTAATACGAATGCTAATGCTAATGCTAATGCTAATGCTAATGCTAATGCTAATGCCAATGCCAATGCTAATGCTAATGCTAATGCTAATGCTAATGCTAATGCTAATGCTAATGCTAATGCTAATGCTAATGCTAATGCTAATGCTAATGCTAATGCTAATGCTAATGCTAATGCTAAGCACACCCATGATATGTTTCTTGAAAGTCATAAATTTTCTTATTGCTCAAGGACTACCTCATTAGATAGACACTAATGAAGGTGCTTGGCCATACTTGGACCGTTTCCACATTGTTTTCAAAGTAGAGTCTGCCAAAATTGCATTTTCGTGTGTTTTACTGCAGTGCAATTGGTTTTCAATGAAGGGATAGTCGCCTGAACTTAGCTTCGCTCTGCACTCTAATTAAATGAACGATTGGCCAATCAATCAATCAATTGTTCAATCGTACAATCTGCAGCAACGTCTGTGCTGCATCAATCTTGTGGCATAAACTTGATGCACAAACCACTTGGTAGTTGACCTTTTTGCCATTCGCATTTGCATGTGCAGCAGGGCGTAAAATGGGAATGTGAAGGAGGAGTGGAAAGAGTAGAGTGAGAGGGGGAGGGGGAGGGGGAGGGCGAGTAATGTGGGTGACCGTTAGGTATTCAATCAAATTATTACATCATTTTATACGTGCTGAAAGCTCTGTCAGAACTCATGTCAGCTATTGTGAAGAGTGTCCTTAAAGCAATATGTAAGGACAGCGTGAAGATGGCTCAACTTTTTTAAGGTGAATATTAGTAATGAAAAAGAATCGATATGAAAAACAAAATCTGAAAATAATGATGTATTGCGTAATGCATTGAAATAATCATAAATTGGTTAGTTAATTCATTAAAGATTTTATTTACATAGTTTATTTTTAAAAAGGCTAAAAAAGACTTGAAGTTCGTACAGTTTGCTCGACTTAAGAAAACGCTTGTTTTTATTAGCAACTGTTTTTTTTACAAAAATTTATTAATTACAATAAAATTCATTTATTTAATATTGTTAAATTTATAATATAATAGATTGTTGGGATAACAGTTTTAAAATTAAAAACAAATATTGAGTTAAGTCTTTAAAATCGCGTATTTTGAGTAGCTGCTTCATTCCATTAAATATTACATTATTTGCCTGCTTAATACATTTTTCAAATATTAAAAAATATATTGAGAAAATTAAGAATTTAAAAAGGTTTTAAGGTTTTTATTTGAAGTATTTTAATTGCGTAAAATCTCTTAATTTTTTTTTGAAATCGCCCAAGATGGAGGATAGTTTACTGCGTCTTGAAATAAGTCAGAAAGTTCTTAAATCGAAAGTGCATTGGCATTAATTAGTGCATATTTTCCAGCTGCCCTGAACCCTATTATTAAGTAGTTAGTAGCATTTATAGATTATTTATTTATGGTTTTAGCCATAAATAATGAGTACACACTCAGACACACACACATACAAAAATGGGTGTTGGCCAAGTGCTGACCCAGTGCGTGTGTATGTGTGTGTGTGTGTGTGTATGCCGCACCACATAAATCGTTTTGGCCTGGCTTTAATGTGCGTCCTCGTTTGGCATTGTCAGCCCTTTGGGTGCTTTCTAATTGGCCAACTGACTGGCTGACTGTGTGACTGAGTGACTCACTGACAAACTGACTGAATGAATGACTAACTGACTGACTGACTGAATGACTGAATGAATGACTGAAAGATTCAGTTGGCAACGAGTCTCAGTGCAAACATTTTGCGGCATTCTGCGTCTTTGGACGTTATTGAATTTGGCTATGACTTCGGTTTGTGGCTTTTGGTAGCAGCATCTTTATGATTGCAATTTTGCCAGTGGTTATCTGGCATATTTGAGCCAGTTGTAGACCTTTTAGTACACTCTAAAAATCTAGATTTTTTTATAAATAAGAGCTTTTACCCGAGAAGAGTTTATATATTCTAGATTGGCATCAACAGCAGAGTCGTTTGTGCTAACACCTAGATCTCAGAGACTATAAGAGCTAGAGCCAACAAATTTGGACTGAAAGTCTAGCTATATCGCGAGCACATCGGGTTTATTTCAAATAGTTGCCACGCCCCCTGCCGGCGCAGCTAATAGCAAAAAGGCGACAGTCGAGCGAGCCGAAGGTTTGAGGGTCCGATTAGTACTATGGGAATTAATGGATATAAGTGTGCGATCCTGACTAAATTTGGTGAGGCTATTTATAATGGTGTCTTACACACAATGTCTAAATTTAGTCACGACAGCTCTCTGCCTGGGCCCACATTTCAGCTGTAAAGGAAGGGTAGAGCCCTTGCCAGCTATTCCAAACAAGTCACATCAGTTTGATGTGTCTAGTTCTCACAGTCTTGAGGTTTAGTTTGTTGTCACCAACTTGGCTCACAGTTACTGCTTAGAGTCTTTACTTTTCCAACAAACCCGCTGTACCACTCAATTACAGGGTCTTTACCAAAAAAGATACTGAAATGTAACGTAATCAGCATTTATCGAAATTTATTAGGTTCTTTTGTTGTCGCGCCTTTCGGAAATGCATTCGTTCTGATTGTGAGTCAAATGCCAACGGACTGCAGTTGTATGAGAATATATATGAGCACACACACACACATACACATACTCATCTGTATATACCCTGTACTTGTATATAAATATTCCCTTTTTCGGGGGTTTTTTTAGCAGGTGACATTTTCCCAGTGTGCCGCTAAGTGCTTCACACGGCGAGGGGTTTTCAAGGCGGTTTTTCAAGGGGGGTGAAGGGACGCAGAGGCGGGGGAAATACACCGTAACCGTTCGTAAAGCCTAATAGATATGTACAGCGATGCCGGCGGCATTTCAATTTAAGTTGCCACGTGTCACAGTCGCACACAATCCAAAGTGACACTTCAAGCACAGCAACAGCAGTAGCAACGGTAAGCGCCTTACAGTTGAGCTGCTCGACTTTCATGTGCCCAGCTTGCAGATCATTGGCTATAATAAAACCGTTGGAAACTGATTTTTTAGTTGACCAAAGGTATGTGTGTCATTTGTGGCACAAACTTGATCTGCGTACAACAGTTTTATGTGTTTGACACTGTGACAAAAACATAAGTGCTGATTTACTTGAATAAACTGGGCTCACAGACTGTATGACTATAAGATGCTCTGAAAAACAGTCCCATAAAGAAGTAAATTAAGTAACAAAAAAATTATTAAAATAATGTAAATTCGAACTGGGTATGAAGTTTAATTTTTCCACTATGCAGCTACAGATTAATAAGTTACTAAGTTAGTATTATGTTTAGTTATTATTTGTATTTGTTTAAAAAAATACCAGAAGTTTTTTAATTAGCAACATAAAACTAAAAAATAATTCGATTTTTTAATTCAGTAAATAAATTTGCCCACCACTGGACTGTGCCACGCCTTGTCCTGTGTTTGACAAACAGCAGCACTGACTACATATACCCCACAGCCATGGGTATCTAAATAAAAAAGGACAGTCCTGACGGCCACTGGCAGGGGAAGTGTAGATCTACAGCAGGGTGATTTAAATTTGCCCCTTTCTGTTTCTATTTGGGCTTAAAGGGGCGCCATTTTGTTGCCCACTTACTTTATGGCTGCTTAGGCTGGTTGCCGCATCGATTTACGGCAAACTTGCCACACACAAAATGAGATCTGCTTTTAGGCGGCCCCAAAACAGCGCACATATAGCAATTCAAATAAAACGCAAGAAACGCCCAGCAGGTGGCGCCACAGTAGCACCAGGTGGGGTAGGGGAAGGGCTGAGAAGCAGACACACAACACCTTTTGGCCTTAATGCCAGTCGACGTGCAACTGATATAAAACTTAATTAAAGGCCTTTAAGGTATTGAAAGCACACGAAACTTTAAAGCCAACTCCGAGTGTCCTTTATTTATAGGCCAAAAGGTGTCGCTCTCTGTGTGTGTGTGTGTGTGTGGCGTGTTAAATTTTAATGCAGATTAACAGGCATATTACGTGGCTTTGGAACACACCACGTTCCAGCAATGTTAATGATTTCCTACAGCGACTTAAAAGTTGAACAGCCGAAAATTGAAAGCAAATTTCGAAGGCATAGCGTTAAAAAAGCTGATCAACATTGTTACTGTTATGTTTAATTTTAAAAGATATTTTCTTGACAGTCTAATGTTTTTATGTTAATCAGCGAAGGTCAGAAAAATAATTTATTTATGCACATTTGTTGGCATTCAAATTTGATTGGAATTTACAAAAATGTATAAAAGTTTTATAAAGAAAATTTATTTTTAGATTGTTGTTAGTTTTAATAGAATTAACATATACAAATTATTATAAATTTATGTTTAAATAAATATTATAAATTAATATTTTAAGATCTTTCATAGCTTTTCTTAGCATTGAAAAGGCTGTGGAAAATTTGGACTTGGCTTAGGCAAAATGCGATTAACTGTTGTAAAAATTGAACAAGTCAAGTTCGAATACTTAAAGTTAATCTCAGAGTCTTAGGCATAAAGACGTTGGTCGTGTCCTGCGGCTAAGTTTAATTGATAAAAAATGTACTGTGAAGGCTTTAGGACATTCAATTATGTACCAGTCACAGCAGCAAGAAAGAAGGTAAAGAGTATGAAGGGTGAGTAGGTGAAGCAGGATGGCAAAGGATATACAGCTGTGCGGCACAACTGGGGGTCAGCAAATGTCATTTAACAAGGCAATTAGTTGGCATTACATTGGTCGTGACAGGCAGGAATCTCAAAAGGACCTGCGATGGCACAGCTGAGAAAGAGAGACATGTCCTGCTATATTGTGTCCTTTGCGTGCTGCCAAACAAAGCCACAATGGTAGTAACAACAGCCAGAACAAGAACTGGAACAACAACAACAACGGGTGGCTGCCATGTGACGTCTGACCTTGAAATTTATTGCTTAATATAATAAAATGCCCAAAAAAGTATGCAATGTTAAAGTGAACGACGCCATTTGCGGCAGCCGCAACGCAGCCATTTTGTTAGCTCACACCGAAGATTTCTATACGAAAATAAAACGCAATTGTGACAGTGCTGGCGCTGCCCCCCTCACTCCCCCATTCGCAGCTCACGTACTTTACTCCAGAGCGCCCAAAAAAAAGGAACAACAAAAAAAATTAATAGGCAAGGCTGCAGTTGGGCGGCTAGACTTTAAAAGACCTCGTATTCCAGCTGAAAATAAACTCTATAAGTTGTATAAAACTTTCGACTGATAAGTTCTTTGTGAGCTATATGAACTATAGCTTTTAGAAGCTGTGAGACACACTGAGTCCATAATATAATTTATTACGTACATTATATTTACTCACCAGCCTAATAAACCACTGTGTACTTTTAGTACTGGGTCGAAAAGGGAAATGAAATATTAATAACAATAAAAGCAACAAGAAAGCAAAACCAACGAACAACAAAGCAAACAAGAAGAAGAACAACAAAATCAAGACACGATAGATGAAAATAGCTTGAAAGGGACTTGAATTTATGCAAAGCCAGTCAGTGTGTAAGTGCCGGAGAGTGAGAGAGAGAAGGGGAAAGTGCGGCAGAGAGAGACAACAAATGTATATCAATTGGACCACGCCCAAAACGAACAAACGCCCACACAACTTGCGCCTTTTGTTTTGCTTTATTCTTTGCTTAACTTTTTTTTTTTACCACAACAGTCGGGGAGTTTCACTTAGTCAGTGGCTTAGTAACAGATCAAACAACAGTAAAATAAGTGATGAAAGATGTCTGAGTAGTTTGAAGTTATATTAAATAAAAATAAAATAAATTATTAATACAATAACAACATTAGTTAGTGTATTACACCGTTGAAAGCCAACAGTTACTCAATTCAATTTCATGCTTGGAATGCCTAAAAAATAACTGTACATTTTGACACTTTTAACTCAATTTTGTGCTTTATTTAATGCACAAACAGATTTTTCAAATTTTTTGTTAAATGAATTGACAAATTAGAGAGTGAGTGATGTAGATTTATAGGCAAGTCTGGAGTAGGAAAATGTGTATATTTAAATTTAAAATACAATTGTTAATTATATGACATAATTTCAGGCTAAAAGTAAAATATTTTGAATAAAATACTACAATTGACACTTTATTGTTATTTAAAATAAAAAATAAGTATTTTATATTAAATTTGTATTCATTTATATATTGTAGTTTTATATTTAAACGTCAATTTTTTCTCTAATTTAATCACAAGTTATTTTATTCAATTACAAACCTAAAATTGCATCATTCTTCTGCTCTTCTTATTTAAAACTGCTGCTCTTCCTCGTGACTCCAACTCATTCACCTTCTACTATTCTTCTACTTGCTCTTCGCTCTTCTTTTCATGCATATACTCTTATACTAATACATCTACTTATATTCTAACAGCTGATTGAGTTTGACCGTGTGCTGCCTGGCCTACTACAATTTATTCAATATTTAAAGCAGTAACTAAAGTCGCTTTCAAACAACATCTAACAGTTAAATTTAGAGTAAATTTATAGCAAAGGTCTAAGAGAAAAGTCTAAAGTTTAAGAAAACTTGGCTGAAATAATTTCGAAGCTCGACAATAAGTTGAACATTTAATTATGAAAACATTCCCTTGTGTGTGAGTGAGCGTGTCTAGGTGAGCTTTTTCCATTAGCGAAATTTGTGGTGATTGTGACGTCACAGTTGTGACACAGTATGCAAATGTACACACACACACACACACACACAAAAACGCACTATGTAAGAATCTAAACGGCGCCAGTCAACGGTAAAATGCCAGACCAAATGACTGAGGCGCAGTTAGAAAATCGACACGCACACACACACACACACACTCCCCACTCGGCAGTTTTTGGCACAGTTTGTGGCACACTCAAGAATTAGCAGCGAGTGTGAAATGTTGCGTAGTCTCAACATTTGTTTTGCTTACATTTTGTTTTTCTTTCGAAGGCCACATTGAGTATGCGCAATATTTTTAGTACGACGCTTTTGCAGCCCCGCGGGAACTTGCGCAGCTCCATGTCGCTATTGTTCTTCTTGTTCCAGTTGTTGGCAAAGTTGTTGAGCTCGCAATGCGACCAACTTGTTAAATGACAAGTGCTTAATTAATGTGCCAAATGAGAAATAAAAAAAAAAAGATGGAGAAGTAGAAGAAGTTGAAGGAAAACCGCAAGCCATTTAAATCGCTTTGAACTTTTCATACATTTTCTTGGCTGACTGCGATTTCCGTTCCGTTGTAAAGGAGAACAAAGAAAATGAGGAAGAAGCAGAAGCAGAAGCAGAGGTGCAGCAACAACAAATATGCTGATAAATACACGGGACTATCAGCGCTCAGACAACAGCGACGCATGCCACTTGCAACTTCCGTTTCCGGCCAACGACGACGACGTGTAAAATTGCACGAAACAGCAAAGCGAATCGATACGAAAATGATCCAAAAATTGCCACAAAAATGTTTGCACGGCACACCAGACCAAACCAGACCACAGTCCGTGTTGGCCTGGCTCCTGACATTTTCGGCCAGAGCCGTGCAAATTTATGGCCAACAACAAGGACACGCAGTCACCGAACGGGGTATTGGATCGTAGGTGCTGAAATACAATACAAGAAATTAATCGAGCGTTGCCTCTCTCCCTCTCTCTCCCTCTCTCTCCCTTTCTCCCCTTCTGTCTCACCCTTTGAATTTGCAGATATTAATGTCGCTGTTGTCTGCCTGTTTATACCTATTACACATTAACAATGACTATAGATTGGGTATTATAGCCTGACAATTAATTAAGTCACTCTGTTAAAACACGCGCAGCTGGCAACACTGTCTAACACACATTTTATAACACTAGTTTTGAAAAACATCTTATTTTAAGTAATGGAATTGGAAGCGTAGCATATTTTTGTATTCGGATTACACTAAATGAGTGTGGCAACCCTGTCAGCAGTACATTTGCTTAAAAATTTACAGTCTTAGAAGTCTTCTTGCTACTAGGAGTACTGAATGAGTCTGGCAACGCTGTTAAAATTTGTTTTTGCTATTGGAATAGTAATGAATAAGTGTGGCAACCCTGGCAGCAGTACATTTGTTTTAAAATTTACAGTTTTTGAAGATCTCTTGCTACTAGAATAGTATTGACTGAGTCTGGCAACGCTGTTAAAATCTATTTTTGCTATTGGAATAGTAATGAATGAGTGTGACAACCCTATCAGCAGTACATTTGCTACAAAATGTACAGTTTTAGATGTTTTCTTGCTACTGGGAGTACTGAATGAGTCTGGCAGTACATTTGCTTTGAAATTTAGAAGTTTTCTTGCTACTAGAATAGTATTGACTGAGTCTGGCAAAGCTGTCAAAATCTGTTTATTGAAAACTTTAAGCTTTTTCGTAAGTTTATTTTAAATATATTGCTTAGTATGCTATTTAGAGCACAAGTAAGTGTGATTAATTAGTGTGGCAGTCCCAAAATGCATGAATTGTTGATTTAAGCGCAGCCAACTTCACTTTGAAAACAAGTTATTTGAATGACAAAGAGAAAATGCGTTTATTAAATTCGAATACTTTTCGAGCACATTAACTTAGTAGGGATACTGTTGTTCAACACTGGACTTAAGTGCTGCCAACGTCACGTTATTTTCAAAGATCAGCTCAACGAAATGCATTGCAAAAATCTCATATAATCTTGGAATAACTGTTTTGAAATAATTCTTGGAATTTATAAGTTGTTTTCTAAACAGTAAATGAGTGTGGCAACCCTATGCTTCAACTCTTTTCCAGCACAGCATTCACTGCATCGCTTTTATTAGTTTCTAGTTGATCCCAGAACGCCCTCTAGCGTACAGTGCTTGTACTACTGCCAGATCAAAGTCACTCGAGTTCTCCACAGGGTATGCCAGTCGTCGATCAGCAGCGTTAAACGTGTTTGTTTTGCTCTCTTATTGAACATTAGCATTTCGCTGACTTTCTAATTAATACCACGTAATTAGTTTTGCTGCCTACTGACGTCGACAGGTGGCGCTGCAGCAAAAGGCCCAATGCCAAAACGAACGCCAGCTGGGCGTGAGCAAGGAGACGTTGGCGGAGATGGAGACGGAAATGGCAGTTGAACAGAGACGGCAACAGCGTTATAATTAAAATGCTACAGGAAAAAAAAAATGTTCACAGATTTAATATAATTATAATGAGCGTAATTATGCAAGAAAAAAAGAAATGGAAAATGAAAATGAAAGAAATATAAATGAAGGGGGCAAAAAGCAGGTAAAAAGCCGAGCAGAAAAATCAATAGCATAAGTCAAGGCGCTGTAAACAAACACACACACACACACACACAAACACACAGATATAGCAACTATATACAACATTAGGTGTCTTGTGTCAGTTGCTTTTATTTTTGTATTTCGGCTTGGCGTCGTTAATAAATTTTCCATAGCATTTTAGTTGGCTCTTTTGTACAATTTTTATGGCCACAATAAAATGCAAGCCACCGTCTGCCCTCAACTCCCCTGGGTGCCTAGGGGGTGTACGAAGGCAACTGCTTGTGTGTAAGTGTGCTGCGCACGCGATGCAGGTGCCACTGAAGGCAGCAAGTCCTCTCGCTGTTTCTCACTACATTTTTGCACACTGAGCATATTCCGGGTAGAGCAAATACATAAAGTGAGTAGAGCAGAGACTCTAAAATAAAACCATTCTTCACATTGCGGGTATTTCCTCTAATTATCATTTATTTTATACTCAAAACGAATTTAATTTTCTAGCTCAACCTCAATTTAATCAATTTGTTTGGTTTGGTTTATAGGAATATTTTTTTGTATCAGTGGAATACTTAACACTTGACGAAAACAATTATTTTTATTACTAGTAGATTTAAATATAGTTGTATAGAACTTTGATTATTTAATGCTGGAATAATTCGTTTTTCTCTGTAATAATTTCCTATAAAAATGATTTAATTATTCTAAGTCACAGTTTTTACTTATAATTCGTATGCCTTTATTTCTGGGGGTTCCTTGAGTACACAAGCTTTTACCTGTAAAAATTTATTAATAATTTTTCTTAAACATTAAAAATTTTGTTTCACTTTAACTCGAAACTATTTAAATTCCCACACTTAAATACAAAAAAAAATACATCTTATGACATCTGATTTTGAACCCTTTATATGGCCGCGTTGCGTTCAAAAACAAACCCACTTCATGGCAAAGGCAATAATAACTATAATGAGTGTGTCATCAAATGATTGTGTTTACTGTTCTGTATTGCGAGTAGTGCTTGTATATTGTCAAGTTTCAGATGTATTCAAAATATGCTTTATCCTTCATAAAGCGGTTCTAAATCAAAAATTCAGAAAACGAAAATAAAGTATATTTTTAGACCCCGTACTCTAAAAAAGAGTATAGGGGTCTATTAGGTTTGTCAGAAGCGAAATGTGCGTAACAGGCAGAAGGAGGCGTGGCCGACCCCATAAAGTATATATATTCTAGATCAGCATCAACAGCCGAGTCGATATAGCAATGTCCGTCTGTCCGTCTGTCTGTCTGTCCGTCTGTCCGTCTGTCCGTCTGTCCGTCCGTCCGTATGAACACCTGGATCTTTTAAACTACAAAAGCTAGAGACACCAAATTTGGAATGAAAGTCCGTTATCTTCGCGAGCAGATCAAGTTTATTTCAAATTGTTGCCACGCCCCTTACCGCCCCCGCAATGAGCAAAAAACCAGACACACCTCGAAAAAATTTACTTTTAGGCCAATAACTCAGTAACTATGGCACTTAGGAACACCATTTCTGGTAAACAGGTTGCTAGTGACACCCTTAATGCAATGCCATTAAAAATTTTGAGCTGCCACGCCCCCTTTTCTCCTGAGAGTTAACCAAACGTTTTCACTTTAATGCCATGTTTAAGGCATTTATTCATATAGTAGAGTGTTGTAATTCAACATTCGTATAGAGACATATAAAATCAAACTATTCTGAAAGGGGCATCAACATACTAACTTTAACAAAAGAGCTACTGCGTTACAAAGTTTGTTATTTAACTGCAATATCACTTACGCGCGAGAGCGAGACAGAAACATACAAACACATGTTCGAACGTTTTCGATGCTTGTGTGGCGACAGCGCTGCCGGCAGACGCTGTGGCGATCGACTGTAGCCTTTCTTACTTGTTCTACTTTGAAGTTAAATCAGTGACTTGAAATTTAAGCTTCAACTCTTTAAGTTTTGCTTAATTAGTGTGCTAAATACACTTAAGCAGCTTCTTCGCATACTACTGAGTATCTAATAGTCGTGTCAATTAGTGTTTTTGTCAAGGAATTTGAAAATGTTTTTTGTTTTTTGTTTTTTTGGGTCGCTGTGTATTTATTAGATTTCAATATTTGGCATGTTGTTCGTGGTTCGTGTCGCAAAACTTTCGAAATTGGGTTTGCAGGCGCTGCACAGTGGGGCAAGAGTGTGCAGACACTGTGTGCTGTAGTTGTAGTTGTTGTTGTTGTTGGAGTTTTCTTTTATTTTGGAGTAAAGGCATTTTGTTGGGATGCATAGACGGCGCCGCTAAGTATGCAACGCCATATCGTGTTAAGTAATAATTAAATGAAACTCGTCTGTTACTCACTCACTCCGTCTCCTCTCCCTCTCTCTCTCTCTCTGTCTCTCACACTCCGTGCTCCTCGCTGTTGAAAACAATGGCGGTCTGATTGGTAGGTCTGCGTGCTGTCGCTGCATTTGTAAGCGTTTTGACTGCCCTTCACCCATGTTGTTGACTCCAAAACCGTAACAAAAGGGGCGTGGCACATTCCACATAATACACAAATACCCAAATACCCAAATACCAATACAAACAACGAGAAGAGGCAACATTGTACTGTTACTTTGCATGCATCCGGCATCCAAGAAATGTCGAAACTCGAAATTGTTTAGGCATTGATTGGATTAGTCTAGGCGTGGTCGTAATCCTTCTGCTTCTGACTCTGCTTCTTCCTCATTTACTCCACAGGCCAGTTTCAGTTCCCTAAACGCCTGAACTTTGACATTTTCATCAAGTTTTGCCTTTTCTTTTATTAATTGAATTGAGTTGGTAAAATGTTAATAAAACAGTCAAATATGTGAGGCATTTCTTTAAGTTTTTAATAATACTTTATTTATTAATGTTTTTATGAAAATCAAATAATAAAAGAATTTCCTTACTTCCAAATTTAAAAACATTTCCAGGAAAAGTCTGTGACGGAACACTAGGGGTTTCTGAGTGGGAATATGCTAATATTTTATATAGAAAATAAAAACATTTTCAGGATTTCAAATGTTTAGAACACATATTTTATAATAAGACTAAGTTTTTAAGCAAATTTAAAGTTTTTTTTAATTTTTTGTATTGTTTTTGTTTAAATTAATAACTTCTCGAATATGTTTTTATGCTAGTGAATGAATGAAAAGCATTACACATTCATTTAAACAAAAAGCTTTGAACATACATATGTTTATAATTATGTTTAATTAATTTGCTTATACTTTTTAACAATTTGCTCTAAAAAAAAAAAAATTCTAAATAATTTTTTACATACATTTTTCTTTATTCAGCAGTAATTTATTTTAATTGATTTTTTTTAAATATTTTTTTTAAGACGTTCGAAGACAAATCTTAAATTTTCAAGTCTTAGCCAAAAGTTTAAAATAATGTTTACTCTATACTTAAAGCAATACATATGTTATTTAATATTTTAAAACTTGACTCATCTCACTAAATATTTTTAATACATTTCTTTTGAAATATTTTTTATTAAAATGTATTTTGTTTGTTAGTTTTTTGTTTATATTTTTAGCACGCACTAAAAGTAAAATTTAAACAGCGTTTATTTAACATATGTTCTCAGTGACTCTATTATATTTGCTGATTTAATTTAATAAAATACTTTAGACTATAAACAAACAATTGTACTTACCTTTAATTAAAAATTTTATTATTATTTATTATTATTATATTATAATTTTTTGCTTAGTTTATTTATTTGTTCTTGTCTTTTTAGTCTGTCGCGCCTACTTTGTGTCTCTCTGCGTTTCCGTTTCCCCTCATTCGCTCATTCCCTTCTCCCTCTCTCTCTCTCTGTTTCGCTCTCTCTGCCTCTCCCGCTCTGTTGCTTGCGCTACAACCGGCAAAATAGCAAATGTCATAATGAAGAGCAGAGCACAAATTCCTGATAATGATGATGAGAGTTAGTTTCGTGCTGTGGCCAAACAGCTGTTCGTTGCTGCTGTCGGCTAACAGTCGGACAGCTGTCGGCTCCGGCTGACAATGTTTGTAGGCACTGTTAGCAGCTGTTGTTGTTGCTGTTGTTGTTTTTTGGTGCTGGTGTTGCTGTTGCAGCGCTTGCGCCATTGGAAGCGGCTAAAATGCTGTCACATGTGTTTTTTTTTCCTGTTCCTCTTCTCATTCTTCTTTTTTTTTTTTTATTTTAGTTTTATTTGGCTAGGCTGAAAACATCGCATGTTGCTTCCAATGTGCCACAAAAGTTGGCAGCAACAGCAACAACACTAACACATTTGGCTGTTGCCACGAATTGGAAAATGTTGCGCACGATGGTAACGACATCGCCATAGAATCAGCAAGACCAAGTCAGTCAGTCAGTCACTCAGTCAGTTAAAGAGTCAAAGAGTCCAAGCGTCGAAAAGCAACAAAAGAAAAAAATAATTAATAATTAAATTCTGTGCAAAATTTGGTAAAAGTTTTAAATGTTCAATTGTTTAAAACATTTGCCAAGTGCGTCGCGTGTTGTTTGCCACAGAAAAGTTGCGGCAATCAATCAATTAAGCCAAGTTCCAGCAGCTGCCAATAGCAGCGGGTTGTGGTCCACACAAGTTCAGCCTCAACTTGTCCAGACTGCGACGCCAATGACAGCAGCAAACAGCTAACAACAACAGCAACAACTGTGACGGCAACAGCAACAGCAACAACAAGAACAACAAATAACAAAATAACAAACAAACAACAGCAAACGTTAAATAAAAGAATAAAAATAAAAATCAATATCCGTCTAAAGTTTATTTTTGTTTAACTCGAATGAGACTTGAAGTTGCCACAGCAGCAGCAGCACCGACAACGACAACAACAACAACGCGCCTAAAAGTCCACAACAGTTTTTAAACAATTGAAATTCTACTACAATTATTTGCACGCCATTAAAACTATAAAAATAAAACCAAATAAAAATATATTTACGAAAAATAACTTAATACTATACTAGAAATTGCCAAGAGTTTATTGTTTTTAACGTTAATCAAATCAATATAAAATTTTGTTAACGCTTTTTGCCACATTTTCGTCGCTTTTGCTAATATAATCAACGAAAAAACCAAAATACAGTAATTAAAACAAAAACAAAACGAAATTATTGTTTAAATTTGCTATAAACAAATAAACGTCTGATTGCAACCATTGTCCATTTTGTGCTAAGCTTTACAACAAAACAGTAATCAAGCCAAAAATAAGTACATTTTTTTGAGATTAAAGCTTTAATCATATATTAATATATTATGTATACAAATTTAAATCACTAAACTAAAAAAACAAGCTGAATAGCAAGTAATAAGTTGCTCCATCCATAGTGCAAAGTGAACTAAAATACAAATTATATAAGTGCAAAGTTATAATATATTTAACAAAGCTATAAAATAAGTTAAAAAACAACTAAAAAGGCTAAATAAAAACGTAAGTAAATTTAGAAAATATTTTTGGGCTATAATATTAGCCAAAAAGTTGCTTAAAATATCAGCTGTGAAAAGATTTTAATGTTTAAAAAATAATTGTTTAATATTTACTTCGAAATTGCATTACAAATTGTTTTTTAAACACATTTTTGCCCTAACTCGTTTGTTCGCATTTAAATTTCAAAACTTAACGGTTGATTGCATGCACAGCTGATGCGGAAGTGCGTGCGTATGTGTGTGAGAGAGAGAGAGCGTTAAGTATGCCAGCTGTTTGTGGCGCCACATTGTGAGCGCTGAGTGAGAACAGCCGGCAACAAGAAAACGACAGGCAAAATCAATAGTTACTCAGCGGGCAGCTGTTTGGCTGGTATGCGTGAGTGTGTGTGCGTGTGTGTGGCTCTGTCTGTGTGTGTGCGAGTGTGCTTCTCTGTTATTGCTCAATCAGATGGTTGTGCTCTGACTTCCAGTTTACTTTGCGATGTTTTTGCTCAATTGAGCTCAGAGGTAAAAGCTTTTTTCCGCATTTGCTCAATTTTTGAGTGTGTGAGTTTCATGCTGATCCTCGGCAGCTCTCCCTCTCGCTCTACCGCTCCCTTGCTCTCTGGCTCTCCTTTTGGACTCGCTCTCTCAATGAGCTACTGGAAATTGCGTAATTTCATTAGCGTTGCCCAATCGCACATCATATGCATCGACTATGTTCCAGGCGTTGGCGTTAGCGTCGGCTTCCACTTCGGCTTCGCCGCTTAACGCGACTCGCTTTCGACGTCAACTTTAGCCGACTATCTGCAGCCTACCAAAATCCGCCGCTCTGTCTGCCAGTGCGTCTCAGTTGCCATCTGAGTGTCTTCTGCAGTTTACGAGCACTTCGTTGCACTACGCGTCATTGACACCAGCTCAAGCGGCTTTAAGGACGTCTCTACTGTGCCACAACAGCGGCAACACGTAAATATTCATCAATGAGCATACAAATCGGGGTTTGTAGTAGTAACAGAGCACTATACATGTATATGTACCTGTTTAAGCTGCGATCTTGAAATTAGCTCAACAATTTAAACCAGAAATCAGCATGTATAGTTAACGAAAGTTAATTTTTATCAACCCTACAATGAAACCCACATGCTAATACTAAAGTCAGCTAAAGATAATTAATTCTTCTTCTGAAGCTAAGTATATTATATACTCAATGATAGGAATGTAATAAATATTTGAACAAAACAACATTTTATTAAGTTTCCTTTTTTTTTCAAAATAGTATAAAATGTTTTTATACACAAATTGGTCACAAATTGAGTCACTCGTCAGAATCCTTAAATTTATTGTTCTTAGTGAATCCCAAAAACTGAATAATAATAATGAAAGCTTTGTTTGTTCATTTAAAATAACTATATTTCAATGGAAACATATCGTACATATTCCAAAAATAATTTTTTAACTAAACCAGCAAATTAAAATGGTATTTTTAGAGACTCTTTCGTATTCTACTACTGATCGTGGCTTTTACGAAAATAAATATTGCTTATTTCATAACACAAAATTGGGGGACCACGGTTATATCCAAAAATTCTTTTACAGTTAGGAAAAATTAAGATCAAATTTTCTGCTAAATACGTCTACTAGATACAAAAGTAATGAGTGAAGTAGGTCGTAAAATGGTTGAAGGAAAAGTTAAAAAAATTTGGTTAGCTGATTGTAAATGAAAATGAAGTTAAGACTAGTCAGAAATAGCTGGACAAACGAGTAACTCTCGCGTTAGCCTAAATGTAGGCTATATGCTATGGCTAGCCAGTTTTAGGACAACTAGAAGGGTTAAAGGGTTGTCTGAGGAGTATGTTAAGGTGTTTGGCTGCCCCATAACCCATGGCAATGGCTTGAATGGAGTTGAATCTTCAATGCGCCAACTCCCGTATGAAGGAGGCAAAGGCGGCATATTGAAAATTTTAACGATGAACGAGAATGACTGGCAAAATGTGTGCGAAGCCGGCATGGAACGGCGCCAAGCAGCGAGACAACAGCAAACACACGACTGAACGAAACTGAACGAACTGCAAAGCAAAAAAAAAACCGAAACGAATGGAAACGAACTGGAATGCGGCGAGTGGCTGCGTCCAAGCGATGCCGGCTGCACGAAACGCAAGGACGCGACGACGCGACGAGACGAGACGAAACGGAACAAAAACGAAACGAAGCGAGACAAAACGAAACGAAACGAGACACGACAAGCCTTTCTTCGTGATTTCAGCTATACAGCTGTTCGGCAGAAACAGCAGTTAGAAAAAAATAAAAGCTTCAGACTGTAAGCCGCACGCAGACGCAGCCTGGAAATTCCAATAACGGCGAATCAAGTGTGGTTACAATAACAATAACAAGCGAAGTTCACACCGACTCTATGCAGCCAACAACAAAAACGGCGTCTGCTCGTCGCCGCTGTCGCTGTCGCTGGCTCAGTCGCAATCGCTGTCGCTTCGTGCTGCGAGCTGTTCCGGCCAAAGAATCAGTCGTCGTCGAGCTTTCAAAACGTTTGCAGCAAACGAAAAAAAAGAAGTAAAGAATTAAAATACACACACAGAAATTGAGAAGCAGTTGAAGCAGAAGTCGCAACAACAGCAGCACCAGCAGCAGTAGCAGCAGCAGCAGCCGCCGCAGTAAATCAACAGCAGCAGCAGCAGCAGCAGCTACTCGACACCACACACAAAAAAGAAAAATAAGAAAATAGCAAAGAAAAGCAATGAAAAAATAATAACAAAAGCGAAAAGAAATCAGCAAAAGTAAATTACAAACAACAAAATAACTGTAATGCTTTTTTTTTAAATTTTTTTTAAATAGTTTTGTTTAAAGTGACAAATTTGTGGGTGGACAAATTTTTGCTGGTGTTGTGCGTCTTTTTCTTCTTCTACTGCTGCCAGCTCTGAGTAACTTGCAAGTTGTCATTTTTTTCTAGTGTGTGCGAGTGTGTGTTGGTGTGTGTGTGTTTTTTTGTTATAGTTAGTTGCTTGGTTGCACGGTGGTTTTTGTGGCTTCCTGCGGTGATATCATATAACGAATTTCCACACTTGCAGCTACAACACGTGCTGTCTGTATGTGTGTGCCTGCGTGTGTGTGTGTGTGTGTGTGTGTGTGACCTATTGATTCTACAACTTCCTTTGCTGTTGTAGAGAGTTCAGTTCTCAGTTCCGTTCCACTGCGGCATCAGCTTACTTCCCAGTTGCCCAGCAGTTCTTGTACGTTGCAAGTGCCGCTGGCCACTTGCCTCTGTCTCACCGCATCGTCTCAATTTTCTACTGTTTTTTTTTTTGTGATCTTCCACATAAAGTGATTTACTTTTTACTCTCTTACTATTCTTGTTCTTGCAGCAATCAATTCATAATTGCGTACAAGACACAAAACTTTGCGTGACTTTGGCTTAAACCTGATTTGCTGTAAAAACCAGAAGATCTCCACAAAGATTTCCACAAAGTGACAACAGAATGTAGAATTGGTTCTTGAATTAATCACATTAGTTTTGTTTTTCCAAGTATAGAAATAAATTATAAATATAGACATAGAAAAGACAATTTTGGTATAAGATTTCAAAATGTTTTCGAATTTAGCTTAAGAAAACTTGGTAGAAAAAATTAAAAATTCGCTCAGCTTATTGTAACACTATATTGAAAACAGCAGTTGTCTTTGTAGTATCCACTAAATGCTTAATTTACAAAATAGATTCTCAAAATTAATGAAAATCAATAGAATACCGTCTGGAGTATTATCAATACTTCTGTAATCATTAACCGCACTAACTACGAAGCATAAAAATATTAAAATTGAAAAAAATGAATGCTGGAAAAGAAGGTAAAGAATCCCAGTAGAGTACTTTACTGTAGTCCAGTTTTAGACATAAATTTTGAAAAGTATTACCAAGTTATTGGGAAATCCATGAAAAGTATTTGTGTTAGCAAAAGGTTGAATTCTTCACTCTCAAAGTCATCGGCAACTTTCAATTCGATTTTCGATAGTTAAAACTCTTCTTTGTCTTTTGAAACTTTAAGCTTCCGAGCTAGCAAAAGTGAACTGAAGATATTCTACTAAAGATATTCTACTAAAGATATTCTACTTAAGATATTCCACTAAAGATATTCTACTGAAGACTTCCAGTGATTCTCCAATTCGAAATTGAATTTCTTTGTAGTCAAACAAAAAAAAGAGTTTTTTTCAGTGACTTCTTTAGTCACTAGCTTAAATAGACATAGAAAATCATATTGTAAGATCATTGTCTTCTGCATCTTCTTCTTCATCTGCTGCGTCTACATTGTCTGCTCTTGACTTTAGCGAGTTGCATGTGGCAGCTGCATAAATACAGACCGTGAACGCCAGAAAATATCGGCCTAAAATAGCAAAAACTCATCAATCAAAATTCGCACAGCGCCCAAGGCGTGGCCAAGAAGAGAGCACAACGAAGACAGAGAGGGGGAGTGGAGGGGAATGGGGAGCAGCACAAGACCCAGACCCCTAGAGATATAGCCCTAAAGTAATGCAAATTATATTGCGTTTGGCATTCGTCACAAAACTCACAACTGAGAACAGAGCGTAGTGTGTGTAATGTGTGTGTGTGTGTAGTTGCATTGCCGGCAATTCAACTTGGGTGATTCATGCATCGTCCGACGCCGCCGACAACAAGAGGCAGCAATGGAGACAACAACAACAGCAGCAGCGACGCCAGCGGAGCGCAACGGTGTGGCAAGGCGTTCGCTGGGTTACTGCTGGGGTGCGGGGCGTGGCTGGGCGCAGTGGGCACGTACAACAGGCACGCGACCAAGTCCAAGTCGAAAGACAGCAAAACAACAGCAACAACAACAACAACAACAACACTAAAGGATTACAACAACAAAAAAACATTGCGACAAAAATATCAAAAGGAGTTTGCTGCTCTGGTCCCCCTTTTCTCCCCCTTCTCCTCCTTCTTGTGCTCTCCTCTTCTTGTTGTTTTTGCCGGTGCTTTTTATAGTTTTCCACATTCAGTCAGGCAACGCCAGCGCCTGATGACGTCGACGTTGTCATCGCTGTTGTTGTTGTTTTTGTAGTCGTTGCCATGGAGCGATGACGACATCTTTTTGGGGTGTGTGTATGAGTGTGTGTGTGTGTGTTGGTGTGTGTGCTACTCTCATGTATAGCTGTATTTTATTTTTTTTTTTGTGAGCAACACGGCCAAAGTTCAATGCATTTATATGCGGAGCCTGTCTATGGCTTTTTATAGCCAACTCCTGGCCCGCTAAGCCCGTCCGTCCGCCCGTCCGTCCGTCCCACAGTCCGGCCGTATGTCTAGCTGCCTGGGAGTGCGACTGCTATGAGTTGCTTGAAAAACTGCATTGGACAGCGCTAAATGTTGTCATAATTGCAGTCGACACTCGGCGCTGAAATAAAAGTGTTTTTTGTATCGCACTCACAGCGGTTTTCACACGCATTTTCCGTGCTTTAAACTATTTTATTACGGCTATAAAAAGCTACGCTTAAAATGCAAAGTTTATAATATTTAGATGCTGAAAAGTTTGAACATTTTAATTAGATATGCATATAATCTGATAATAATTTGTTCCCAACCAAAATAAACCCAAAAATCAAGCTAGAATATGATTAAAAAAGCCAAAAAAGTGTGCCTAAAACTTTTCTGAGCGCAAATGTTACACAAAAGTTTAGTAAATTTTATAAAAAATATTAACAAAATGTTATTCTCTATAATACCAAAAGCATGTAAAAAAAAAAAACAGCTAAAAAAAGCTGCAAAATATGGCTAAAAGTTTAATGCTGCAGGTTTTGCCCCGAAAACTTAGACAATTAATTATAATATACATAATTAATTAACACCAACAAGTTTTCAAACTAACTGCTCTCAAAACTAAGGCTAAAAAGCTAAGAAAAAGGCTAAAAATGACAAACTTTTGCATTGTACTTCTCGCTAAACCAAACTAATAAAATATATTTTTTGCTGCCTCTTTTCAGATTTAATTATATACCGTTAGCAAACGAATAAGAAAAGCTAAAAGAAAAATTTAAAAATCGCAAAAGTTAATTACTTCAAAAATAAAAAAATAAAAAAAATTATTGACGCAACTCATAGGCAAAAAGAAAATACGAAAAAAAAAACTAAAGACAGCATTTTGCACACACTCACTCACTTACACACACAAAAAAAAAACATAAAAGACAATTATTAAAAATAAAAACTTAAAAAACAAAAAAAAAAAGCAAAACAGCGAAAAATATTGCTACAAAGAAAACAAAAAAGAAAAACTAGTCCAAATCTACAAAAATAATAAAACAAAAACAAAGTCGAAAATTCAATAAATAAAACAAATCAAATAAAGAACAATTCATTAATATTATTGTGAAAAAAAACACGCCAATTGCTGCAAAACTTTACTCCAGAAAAACAAAAAACAAAAGAAAAATATAAATTACTTAACTAAAAAAAAAGAAAATCAAATAATTTCATAAAAATATCTAACACAGCTTCAAAGTGTGCACAATAAGTAAAAATTAAATAAAAAAATAAATAATTAAAAAAAAAAAAAAATTGCAAAATTAAAGAAATTGAGAGACAAGAAAATTTATGACAAATCAGTTAAAAAATCAAAGAAAAACAAACTTTGCGTGAAAAAGACGAACCAATAAAATTAAAGCTAAAATAAAGCCAAAAATTACGGCCAGCAAACAAAAAGTACAACAAAATAACTCCAAAAAGAACAAAAGACGAACAAAAAGGACAACAAGAGTAAGAAAAAAGCGTGTGAAGTGAAGTGGCACCAACTGCCACGCCCCCGCCCACAGCCGCCCGCCCAATTGCCACAGCAGTTAAGACTGAGCTTTCGGCCGTTTTACCGCAAAATTTCCAAGAAATTTTACGTGTATCTCAAGCCGCAAGACACAAGACAGAAAGAGAGAGAGCGAGAGAGAGCGAGAGAGAGTGAGAGAGGGACAACTATAGTGTGTGAGCAGGAGAACGCTAGTGTTTGAGCAGAGTTTCAAAAACTCTGCAACTAAGCGACATTTTTTTTCAAGTGTACGGCTAGCGAATACGGTTTTTTTTTAAATTTTGTGTTTTGTGTGTGTGTGACAAGAACAACAACAGCAACAACAGCAACTACTGTGATGGGAGATCGGCCAAAACCGACAACTACAACAACTACTACATCAGGAGCAGGCGCAGCAGCAGTAGCAGCTGGAGCAGGAGCCGGAGCAAAAGCCGTAGTCGGTGCCGCTTCAGCCGTACCCGCTGTACCGCCAGCAACCGCCGGAGGAAGCGAAGCTACCGCCATGGCCGCCAATGCACCGGACGATGGCGCCCAACCGAACGCTTCTGCTAATGGCAATGGCACCACGGCCACGCCCATGGACGATGCCGCTGCCGCGGGACAAGTGCAGTCACCAGGTGGCGCTGCAATGCCGCCAGCCAATGTTGATGGCGTTGATGCCGCTGCTGCTGGCTCTGCCGCAGCAAATCCCACTGGCGATGATGCGGCAACCGATGCCGGGGCCAGCTCGTTGCCACCGTCGGAAATTGGCGGTCGTCCGCCGTTGGACACCGCCTGTTCGGATGGCGGTGGCGCCTCCAGTTTGGCCGGCGGCATGGTCGGACCGCCGAGTCCGTTAACGGGCTGCTATCTGCTCATTGTCATGGGCGAGCCGCACTCCGAGGAGCACAAGGACAACATCTTGCAGCATCTACTCAAGGGTAAGTGGCAAACTGATGCTCACACTAGGAAACTATAGGAAACCCTTAGAATTCAAGCACTTTAATACTTATCATAACAAATATAAAATATTATAGTCAGAGAAGAGTTATTCATAGTTCATTAAAATGGTTTGGAATATGCTTGAAATTATCTTTTAGATTTTATTTGTCACTTTAAGAAATATTAAGCAACTTCTTGATTTTAGCACTATAAGTTTTATTGAAGAAGTACGGAAGTACATAAGTACTGAAGTACCGAAGTACTGTCTTAAGTTCGACAATTCTTTATGGCTTCGTCTTCATAGAAAGAAGTATCTAAAAGTCTATAAGACTCACGAGTCGAGCTCAAATAAACTTAGTCATAATATCTAATATCATTTTAATAACTGGCTTAGTTTCTTGATTGACACTGTTACAGTAACATGACTAAGTATGCAATTTATTTTATTATTTTTATATAATAAACCATAAAAATTCAAAGGCACTTGCTATAAAATCATGTAGTTTTGTTAAAGACAAATGTTTTCATAGATTCATGCAGAAAAGTTACATAAAATCTATAGAAGGTATTAGTTTTAGAATATAACAGAAAAGGCTAAAAGTTAATTTGAATTTTAGTGTCTCAGAACAATTAGTAATCAATTGTTTTCAGTTCTCCATTATAAGAAAATCGTCTAAAAACTGTAACAATATTTTGTTCATAAATTTGTGCTTATTAAAAAGTTGAATTTTCAAGTGTTAACATTCCCACAAATCGGAAATGTCTAAAATAAAATTGTTTAATTATGAATTTTGCAAGTTTTTGGCTTTTGATTGAGGAGTGAAAAGTTGTAGTTGGCATTAGCTGGATCTAAGAAGTTAGTCTACGGTCTTTCGAGCCACATGTACTTTTCGAAAGGCATGTTTGCACATCAAAGGCTCACGTGCCAATACAAAAGAAACTTCAAAAAACAAAAAAACAGAGTAGAGAGTGAGGGGGTAAAGCAAGAAGCTGAAGTAGACTTGGGCTAATCAACATAAATTATTCGCATAGCGATGTTAGAAAGTTTGCATATGCAAATGATGTGTAGCTGTGTGGGAGTAGAGACAGAGAGAAGCAGGAACGAGACGAGGAGGGTGGGCGTGTAGCCAGAGGGAAAGATTGGAGTGTAGTAAAGACTATCGACTTGAATTGGAGTTTATGGCCGCTGGCAAAGAAGAAAAAAAAATGGTTACGCCTGGGCAATTGACGTCGCGTGCCAATCTAATCCAATTCCAATTCCAATTTCAAACCAATTCCAATTCAGACCCCTTCACGCCCCCTACCACTGCTCAGTGTAGGCTACCCACCCACAGTGAGCTACTCATTTTCACACTTTGCTGATTGCCGACACGCCGTCTAATTAGCTGACCAGCTACCAGTCCCTACCCCCTCCACTCGTTCCTAGACATATCAGTGGTCAGTTTGTTTCATTTTTCTGATTTTAATATTTTTCTTGTTCATTATTCACTTTTCATATTTCATTTTCTGCCGTCTCGGCGTTTTCTTGCCCATTTTCACTTGGCACAGTTTTTCCGCCTGCTGCATAATTATCTTAAGTGCCAACGTTTGCTGTATGATCTGGGCGTGGCCACACCTACCCACCTACCCCCCTACCCCCCTACCCCATTACCCTGATATATTCAAACATATAATTATCTAATAGTTATTTCGATAATCATAAATCGAATGGCAATTTGTTTGCTTTATTTTGTTGAGTTTATTGTGCAATTACTTAAATTATTGAACCAAATCTCATTATTTTTCAATTATAATAATTTATTCACGAACAACACGATTTGCATAATTCCATTCATTTATTACAATTAAATAATTTTTCATATTTTCAGTTTATCATTTAAATATACACTTGTCAAAATTTGCAAGTCAATGACAGGCTGTGGAAAAGTTGAAAAAACTTTGCAGTTTTCTAAGTAAACAGGAGTTTTCTGAAAAGAAGAAAAGTAAGAAAAGAAAGAAAAGAATTAAGCACAAGTTTCTTATTATGATGGACAATAAATGCAAATTTAGTTTTAAAGTCAAAACAGCTAAATGTGAGACTTTATTAGACTTGTATTTGTGTACATCATTTAATTTAGGGAGTAGAGTATTTAGTTAGTTGTAAAGTTAGTTTATTGAAAGAGACGTTCAACCCACAGCGAATAAACAAACATAATCCATTCTAACTAACTGCAACTGATGACTCTAATTAAGTTAATCGTGATCGTTTCAAAGGGATGAAAATGGTATAATAAAGGACAACTGCAGTTTTATTAAAATCTAATGTGTTCACACAAAGTTTGTTGACATGTTGAAATTGAGTTTGATGTAGATGAATGGATAGATGAATAGTTTGATAGCTGAACGGAAAAGTAAATATATAGAATAATATATGTTTATGTAGATAGATATATAAATCGTGGACAGATGGAGCGATGGTTAGATTTAAGCAAAGAAACATTTATAGTTGTACAGACCGAAAGAATAACTGATAAATGTAGGCGTATACGTATATTTCATATATAGTTGGATATATATACCAATTGAAATATATCTTGACTGATAAACACATAGAGTGACAGACAAATAGATAGCTGAAAGCTAGTACATGTGTATAAAAAAAGCACTGAGCCAAATACATGAGCAGACATTGACACCAGGCGAAAGGGAGTGAAGGGAAAGCAGTGTGGGCGTGGCAGACAGAGGCAGACAGTCTGGAGGGGCTGTTATTATGGCAAGTGGCATAATTGCTGGACGCGCCCAAATGCGCCGGAAATTACAAAAGTTGAGCGTGCGCTCAAAAAAATTAGTTTAGAGCGGACGAGGGAGGTAGGATGCAGGAAGGAAGGAAGGACGGTGGGAAAAGGGTTGGAGGGGAAGGGGAAACTGGGCTATTGCTCTCTGGACGCTGTTTACCTGCAGCTAGTTTAGCGAGCAACAACAACAAAAAAAAGCCAACGATGAAAAATTGCAATGTTTGCTGTGCAAATAGGCAAGGAAATTTCACAGTGCGAAAGGATCACTCCAGGGACCAAGCGAGAGACAGAGAGAGAGAGGGAGAGAGAGAGAGAGAGAGAGAGACAGAGAGAGAGAGGGAGAGTGTATGTGAGTGAGAGGGAGACAGCCAGAACGGCAGTTTTTTAATTGATTTTGTGACACGGTCGAACAAGTTGCGTCGTCCAACAGTTGAGCAAACAGAAACTGTAAATGAATTGGAGGAGAGTTGACCTAGGGTCAAAAGGCGAGCATCCGAGAGGGGCAAGGAAGGGGGGTGAAAACGGAAAATGGCAAAATTGGTTAGTGGCATACAAATGCAGAAAGAGTGAACAGCACTTGAACTGCATAAAAGACAGAGAAAGCTACAAACAGTAAGCAAGTGGGAGAGCAGAGAAAATGGAGGAAAAGCGTATTGGTAAGGCAAATAGCAAAGGCAGGAAAAGCTGAAGGATTGCGGAAAGGAGTAAGCATTTCTCTGATTTAATATTAAGGGGAAAGCGAGTGAAAGATAAGTAAAGGCAAAGGGGAAGAAGGAGGTAAGTGGGTAAAGCGGGAGAAGGAGTACAGAAACGAAATGGGAAAATATAAAAAGGTTTGAATGGTTAAATAGACAGAGAGAATGAGGGTACTAGACTGTAAGTGCGAGAAAAAAGTGAAAGAAAAAAAGGTAATTATAATAAGAAAAGGAATGAGAGAGAGAGAGAGGGAGAGAGACAGAGGGAGAGAGACAGAGAGAGAGACATAGAGACAGAGAGAAAGAGAAAGATACAGAGAGGAAGAGACAGAGAGAAAGAGAGAGGGAGAGAGAGAGGGAGAGACAGGGAAAATAAAGCAAGAAAATATACAGCAAGAGGAGAATAGAGAAACGTTATGCGAAAATAAATACGGAATTTAAAAAATATATTTATTATTACAAATATTGTAAAGCTCAGAAAAATGTTAGCTACTTAGAAACGGAAAGGGACAAAAGAAACAAATTTGGAAGAAGGGAAAATGAGAGAAAGAGCGAAAAAAAGATAGGGGTAGCCGAATAGAGGCATAAATTAGGTGGGGTAAAAAGACAGAGAGCAAGAGCTAATGGAGGGAGTAAGCAGTAGAGTAAGCAGTAGAGAGAGAGAGAGAGAGAGAGATAGAGAGAGCGAGAGAGAGAGAGAAAGAGAAAGAGAGAGAGAGAGAGAAAGACAAAGAGCGAGAGAGAGACAGAGAAGGAAAGAAGGAAAGAATGAAACAGAGAAAGAAAGAAAGAAAGAAAGAAGAAGAGCGAATGAGAGATGTAAAAAAAGAGAAAGAAATAAACAGAGAAAGAGAGAAATAGACCAAGAGAGAAATAGACACAGTCAGAAAGAGAGAAAGAGAGCAATAGAGAAAGAAAGAGATAAAGAGAGAAAGAAAGAAAGAGAGAAATAGAGAAAGAGAGAAAGAGAGATGGCAGAAAGAGAGAAGGCAGAAAGAGAGAAGGCAGAAAGAGAGAAAAAGAGAAAGATAGAGAGAGAGGTAGAAAAGGAGAAAGAATGAAACAGAGAAAGAGAAAGAGAGAAAAGAGATATGTACAGAAATAGAGAAGTAGAGAAACAGGGAATTCAATAGATAGAACTAAAGAGAGGAGAAAGTGGCAGGAGAGTGAAATATAGAAATAAATATGAGTGTGAATATAGGAAAGATTATGATCTCTATATCAGCGAAGAGAGAGAGAGAGAATTGAAAGACTAATCATACAAAGATTCCTTTGGAGGAGTAGGTAAAACAGGTTAAGAAATCTTCAATTAAAAAGAAGAAGAAGAAGAAAAAGTGCAAAATGCTTAATAGACAGAGTTCTAAAGAACTTATGGTATGAAACATCTACTGTACGACCAATAAAACGCACACTCAGTGAAAGAAAAGAAAATGCTTGGATAAACCAGGAAGAAAATTTAAAAGCGCTTTAAAGAAAAAGAGATGAAGACTGAGAGTGGAGAGTGTAGAAAGGAAAGTAGAGAAAAAAGAAGGCTAGACAAAAATTAATGAATATGATTATAAAATTTCCTTTGCTCTGCGGTTGCTGTGGTTTCACAACTAACGGAGGCTTTGTCATCTAAGCCGCCGCGTCACTTACGCTTATGAGAGCACCACTTGAGAGCACCAGCAGTGGCAGTAGAATCCCCGCCCCACACCACCCCTCATCGCACTGCCTAATCGCCACTCATCAGTTTGCCTTCTCATGCTCCGGAGCGCACTTAATTATGACAATTACGCTGCTCAATTGCAGCGTCCCTTGTTTTTATTAGCTCAATTTGGGGCGGCTAAAAGCCGTCAAGAGCTGAGCTGGTGGCTGGAGAGGTGAAGGAAGCGGGGCGGGGCGGGGCTTTTGAGGAAGATGTGTTCACAATTTTGGCCTGGCTCATTTGGTTTAATAGCCGACTTTCATTTCGCAACCTGTGCTTTTTTAATTAACTTAAAAAGAAATCAATAGACAAAAAAAAAAAACAAGAAAAAAGTCAAAACCGTTTTCAAGGTCAACCAATGAAACGAACGAATGGAACAACAAGATAAGAGATGGCAACTCTGGAGTGGGCATTGGCTTGGAAAAGCTAAAAAGGAACAACGCAATAGAAGGAACTTGTAGTTGAAGCGACAGTCGAGGCGACTAGCAAAGTCCCTGTACTAGGACTAGATATACTTCCATATTATACTAAACACCTGTACAGACAGATGTACGGCAGGACACTGCTGTAGCTAGTCGACTAGTATAAGCCTTCTTCTGCCTCTGACACACATTTTACCCAACCAACCTTATACACACTTCAGTCTTTTGTAGCACAGGGTCTAGCAAGACTAAGGGCAGCAAAAGGTGACATTAAAGGGACACACAAAACATATTATTATGACAACTGTCGGACGAAGAGCTTCTAAATAGGCTCTAGGGCTTAAGGCGCGTTAAAAGCACCAAAAGCAACAAAACCAAAAACAAAAATCGATCAAATGTGTGGGCGGGAGTGCAGAGGAGAGGAGGAGCGTGTGTGGAAGAGAGGGGAATAAAAGTGCGTAGCTCGGTTCGATTTTGTGCGTATTTTTAGGCAGAACGGAAAAGAGGTTTTGGTTTCTTCCTGTCAATTGCGTGACAATGTGTGTTAGATATGACAGCTGGCTGCACTTGACAACACACACACACACATGACCATTTGGCTGATGCTGCTTTTGTTGACGGGTCAGCAGCTACGACGTCATCCGATGGCGGCTACGTGACTTGAAACGGTGACCCACCAAAACGACGGCAACAACTAAGGACAGAGGACTCGGCACACACAGAACACACAGCACACAGCACATAAGCTCAAATCCTTGTTTGCTTATGCCATGCTCATACAAAACTTGTACAAAAAAGAATGGAGATAAGTAAAGAGAAGGAAGAGAGAGAGGAAGAGAGAGAGGGAGACGGGTGAGAGATGAGCGAAGACAAGTACAACAATAAGTATGTAACTAGAGCTAATTCTCGACAGGCTTTGGTCACCAGACACTGCTGACAAGGTGGCATGGTGCATGTGGCACGGTGGCACGGTGGCACGATGGCACGGTGGCATGTAGTTGCTTTGTGAGCGGTGCATGCACTTCTGGGGGCAGAGTTGCACGTTGAAGCCAAGCCAAATGACAGGCAACATAATAGCAGCAAACCTGACATGTGCAGACAAGTGTTTTGCTCTTACCAAAACCTAAACCAGTCAACGGATTACCTCAAATACCAACAACTTAAAAATACAACAAACACCCACACACACACAAAAGATTCTATCAAAAATTTGCCACAACTGGAAAACGTTTTGTCAAGATACAAAATCCAATTTTAGCTGCAGCAGTTTGTTGACAAATTGTTTCATTTCGTTGTAACCAAAACCAACAGCTGTTTTATTTTTGGTAGATAAATAAACTAAATAATTAATTTTCTAGAGTGGCAATATTTTAAATTTATTGTAGGGATTTTCGACTCTTATTTGTGCCATCAAAAGACTTTTAATCGTTTTATCAAGACTTAAATTCCACTTGAGTTGTGAATTTTGTTAAGAACATTTCTTTATTTCTATGTATAAATCATTTTTATTATTTAAACTTTATGTAGAGCTATTTAACTCTCATTTTGGTATCAAAAGTTGACCATTTCTGCTTTTAATTTTCATAAATTTTTAATTCTCCATAAACAAGTTTCGATGACAGCAAAAAGAGGAACATTTTTTGGTTTCCAGTTATATCAGCTCTATATATTTTTTATGCCTTCTCAAGCAGAACACCGCTAGTTTGTTGTCAAAACAAACTTTGCCTTTGCATCAAATTAAATAACAAAATATTTGTAAAGATCTTTTAAGATTTTGATTTTTTGAAAAAAGTTTAGCATTTAAATTTGCCGCTTGATGTGATTTCTGCAGAGCTAATAAAAAAGTTTGCTAGCTATTGATTCCTATTTAAACACTTTGGTAAAGACTTTGATTACATTTTATATAACTTAAAGGTTTTAGATCTTATTTTTAAAAATAATTACCTTTTGTTTATAGTAATAAATTGCGTTTTCTTTGAAGTAAATGAACCGAAAGCAATTTCCTTGAATTAATAACTAATTTTCCTTAGTTTTATTATTAGAAAACGAAACTCAATTTATATATTTTGAAGGTTTAATGTGTTATTGATTGGTTTTTGAGCTGGTATATGATTAAATAACATGATTTGCGTTAAATGTGGCGACCATCGCACTACGCGGCGTATGCGCAACGCTGCGTCGTGTTAACGACATCTATTTGGTTTGTCCCAGTTAGTCAAAGAAACGGACAACAAAGCGAGTCACTGTGCCCGCTACCAGTATGTGTTTGCGGTTATGTGTATGCTGATTGATGACGCAAGCCACACACACACAGAGACACACACACGCACAGCTATAGGCAGAAGGTTTTGTGGCGCATTAAAAGTGCTTTTATTGCAAATTAATTGCTTTGAAGTGCATTTGAGGCCAGTCTGCCCATAAACGCACACATCACACACAACTACACCTATTGTTACACCTACTACACCCACGGCTCAACACGCCCACCAGTGTGTAGATCATGCGACACGCCCATGGTCACTTGCTTATTGGCCAGTCTCATGTTACGTGTCTGCGGTGAACGCATAAAAAGCACTTTAATTAGTTTTAGCTACAGTTACACATTTCACATATTTTCTACATTTTTTCGCCATATTTTTTAGTTCCTGTAACTTAAAAAAGCAGAAAAGTGTGTATTAAAATCAATACATATTTTAAACTGCACGCAGATCAAAATTTCATAAAATACTTGTAAAATACTTAGTTTTACTTCAAACCAGGTATAGGGTCTCTCCTCCTAACATACTAGTTTTTAATCAGCTTTTTTATACCCGTTACTCGTAGAGTAAAAGGGTATATTGTAATCGTTGGAATGTATGTAACAGGGAGAAGGAGGCGTGGCAGACCCCATAAAGTATATATATTCTTGATCAGCATCAATAGCCGAGTCGATATAGCCATGTCCGTCTGTCCGTCTGTCCGTCCGTCCGTCCGTCCGTCTGTATGAACAAAAGGATCTCAGAGACTATAAGAGCTAGAAAAATGATAGTGGTCGCAAATGAAAGGTACAATACCCAAGCAGTACAAGTTTGGTTTTGTTTTTTGACACGCCCACTTTAGGGCGTTTTATTTGCATATAAAGGTAAATGTACAGGTAAACGTAGAATGTTTTAGTATAGAAAACTTTTTTGTTAGCTATGCTATCTGAACCAAATTTACACGGAATGTACATATCTAGGAAGTACATGTACTGACCAAGTTTGATCCAAATCGGACAGCTATATCGTATAGCTCCCATAGGGCCGATCGGTCAAAAATACGCTCTAAATATGAGTTAGTATGGAAAACTTTTGCGTTAACTAAACTATATTAATCAAACTCACACAAAATACATCTGCCAATAATATATATATACTGACCATGTTTGACCCAAATCGGACAACTATATCGTATAGCTCCCATAGGGCCGATCGGTCGAAAATACGCTCTAAACATGAATTTTTATGAAAATGTTCTGTGTTTGCCAAGCTATTATATCCATCACCATTGTTAATAACAAATTAAAACTGAGTAACGGGTATCCTAAAGTCGCGTGGCGACTATAGCTTTCTTTCTTGTTTTTACTATTGCATGTCATTAAGTTTGTAATTTAATTTGCAATTACTCAAATGATGGTGACTGAAGGCAACGCCTGGCTTCTTATTACAAATTACATGCACAGCGAGTGGAATTGCAAATAGATTTATAATTGAAAAGGGAAAAATTGAAATTTGAACTGAATACCGCAACTGGTATTGAATTTGTTTTGGGTTGGGCAAAATTGTTCAAATTCAGAACAAAAATGAAAATGAAAATTGTGGTTGAAATACCGCAACAAAGCGGGTCAAAGGACAATCAGTTGCTTTCTTATCTGTTTTGAACGGGGGCGTGAAAACTTTTGTTGCAACTTTCTGACAGAGCGCACCTGAAGGTATCCAGCAAGTTTTCCCATTTCAGTTTTTTGCCGCTTTTCCCTGGTTTAACTTTGATTTTGATATAACGAAAGTTTATCGTGCGTGTGTGTTGGGGTTGTTTGTGTGTGTGTGTGTGTGTTGGGGGTTGTGTTTAATTAGTTGTTAACTCCCTGCTGATGTTTGCCTAATTGCCAAATTGAAGTGACTAACTAAAAGTTGGCAATTGCGGTCAAATGATAGCCAGCAAATTGAAATGTAAGCGTTGTACCCGCAAATAATCCCACTACCATCTGAGCACTCAATCCAGGGACAATTCCCAGACAATCCGAAAACAATCCACAACCAATCTGTGCTCACTTATTTACCAAAGCCAGCAGCAATTTAAGCAGATCTTTTGTTAGCTTGTTGTTTGAAATGTTTCTAAACTATTTGTTGCCCTTTTATTTGCCAGGCTTTCTGTTTGGGCAGCTGTTTTGAACCTTTTTTGTTTTGGAGTTTAAAATGAAGCTCATGCAGTTTGTCTATTTAAATTGTGTGGGAAGTTTTTATTATTAGATTTTGTATAGTTTTTAAAGTACTATTGATTGGCTCCACTTTAACTTTTCACTGTAGTTTGTAGACCCACTAAACAGCAAGGCTCAAGCTGATGCGATACTATGATTTTTAAAAAGTGTTGCATACTTTTAGGCGCATGTTTTAATAAGCCATAACTATCGTGGTAAATGCCCGTGGGTGTTGTATTCTTGCTGTCTAGTAGATAAATATGTAAAGGCTTCTAACAGAGGGTTTTGAAAGCTGAGCGAGGCTTTTCCAGCGTGAAAATGAAACATTTCCCTGTACTTTATTTTAAAAGCTGAAAAGGCGACAATAAAATTACCTGTATTTAAACTTAATAATGCATTTTGTTTACAATCCAATTAATTCAAATAAACTTTTATAAATCAATTGCACACTTTTGCAAGCTTTAAGCTCCAACTCCAGCTGTCACAGCAATAGCGTAATGCACTGCCAGCAAAGCTAGTTAACTGTCAGTTGTGTGGCATTTTTATGCGATTTTGTGCCTGCAACCGACACGTAGTTAGATGTTGCAAGCTGATCCAAAGCTGCTGTTTTTTGGGGGCAGAAATGCGTTGCATAGTTGAGTTTGCCGCTGGTCGTTACCTTATTTACCCACTTAATGGGCCATTCGGTACTAAGGTAACTGTAAAGACTCATAAAGAAGTAAATACGAGAAGTATAAGATGAAAACATGCTATAAAAAATGGCTAAAAAATAGCTGAAAAACATACTGCATTTAAGGCCATAAGTATTTTATTGTATCGCTTTCGGCTACAAAATTTTATGATAAGACGGCGAAGAAGGGGTAAGAGGGGAAAGGGGGTTGCAAAAAAATAACATCTTTTCATCTGAAAAACTTTGGAAATGCCATAAAAATTATTCGAGCTTCATGTTTGAGGCGAATTCAAATCGTATACATGCAGTTTTTTATGTGTTTACATATTTCTAGTTGCATGACTGTCGAAAGGAGCTTGAGAAGTTGTGGGAAAGGGGTGCGTGGTTGCATGTTTGGGGGGGCTAGGGAAATATCTAAGTAAAAGAGGAAATGCCAACTTATTGCACGCTTGGCAGCCATTTTGGTTGCAAATACGTGTAAAAAGCGACGGTACAACTTGTGCTGCTAGTTTCACTTGTGCCACGCCCATTACACACACACACACACACACACACGCATACACTGACAAAGAGTGAGCAAACTTTGAAATTCGCTGGCCATAAAAGTTGCTTATCTTGTAGCATTTAAAGTGAAATACAATTCGGCTAATGTAATTGGCACACGTGCCAAACTAAGCTCTATTTGTGTATGTTACAGTATGTTACGATATATGCTGTACTTGTACACCAGGCCATAACGGAGCCTTAACTGGGCTATGTGCAATGGCCACGTATATTAAATTTTGATTAACCGCTGAGCGAAGCGTTTTTTCTAAGCTACCTTAACTTTAACTAAGCTGATTTACGACCAACTTAAAACAAATAGAGAGAAGTATACCCTGTACTACTGCTGAGCTGTAATAAATAAGAAATGAAAACACAATTTTCTTGTTGACTTAGCAACTTGTGGAAATCATGAAAATTAATTGCCAATCGCAGTTCTGTGTGCTGTTTCTGAAGTTTTCTTCCCTTTCTACTTGTGCTCATTTCAATATGCAAATTCTTTTGCTTAAGCTGCCTAATTTCATCAATTCATTTCGTTCTCAACTTTTGTTTGACTTTCTGATTGATTTTTCCATCACTTGTGAATTCAATACAATTGCTGCATTGTTTTAGTTTGCTGCAACTTTCCTCAGTTGTAATAGAAAAAAAAAAATCACAACCATTTGCACAAAAGATTTACTCACGTACAAAGCGAACTCAAGTGAAGAGCGAACTTCAACGCAGACAACGTTGCGTATGCGGAATTTGTTCAAATAAATGTGCCATAAATAATGGGATTAGTTCAAGCAGAGGCGAAAGGAATTGATAGTAAATACGGAGTTAGCGAAAGTATCGATTCTTAAGTAACTAACAGATGCGTAAAATATTTAAACTAAATTGATAAATATTAACTTATTTTAAATGTCTTTTTGACGTATAGAAAACTATCGATAACTGTGATTATTTGAGTGCAGCACAGAATGGTATTGTTTTGAGCATTATGTGCACAATTATTGCCAAACGGCTGCAATCAATTACAGCATATTAAACACATTTCAAGTGAACACCTAAATTCCAGCGTTCTCGCAAATTCCATCAGCTTAATCAAACAATTGGCATGGTAGAAACAACAATTGCCAAATAAATATTAATCACTTGCTCAATTTAAGACTTTGAGCCAATTTAAAATTAATTTTCAACAATTTGCAATCACAGCCAGGCGAACGTATTCGAACGTGTCTCACACTGTGCTTACTTTTTCCCATTGCTACCTACATAATGTTTGAACAAATTGCTGCAATACCCTAACAATACAAGCTCGCTTAACTTTCTAACAACAGCGTGTCATTTGAAATGCTGCATAAGAAACTTGATTAAATGCTTGACATTCAAATGGCTTCCGTTTCCGCTGCCGTGCGGCCATGCATGGCAATAAATATGTGTGCTTAGAAATATGTATTTGTGTTTTGGGAGACATAAACTATAAGTGGATGTGCAATTGCAAGTGTAGCATTGTCTCGACTTACGTTTTGCAGCAACATTTTCGCCAATTTTCCAGGCGTTCTTCGCATTTAGAAGCGACAAGATGGCGC